>JAWMRA010000048.1:6141693-6187265 GCA_035584735.1 Pseudotriccus pelzelni
ACTGCCCCACTACCCCCCAAACCTCGGCAGCCTCCCCAGCCCCCAAATCATGGCAGTCCCCTCAAAGCCTCACACTCACACATATACACACACACACACCCCCCCATATATACACATACATACCTGGCAGCCCCTCAGTGCCTCACACCCCCCCCCAAGCCCCGGCAGCGCCCCAACCGCCTCACCTGCCTCCCGCAGAGCCGCGTCCCGGGCGGGCGGTGGGGTGAGGCGGGGCTGGGCCTGGGGCAGGCGGTTCCGGTTCGGATCCGGATCCCGATCCCGATCCCGGTGCCGGTCCCTGCGCTCGGCGGCGGCGGCGCTATGGCAACTGCCCTCGGGGCCGGGCGGGCGGAGCGGCCGCCATGGGCCGGGCGGGGCAGCACCGCCCCTGGCGGCGCGGAGGACTCGCCGGCGCCCCCCGCCGGCCGGGAGGGCAGCGCGCGGCGCGGCCGCTCCGGGGACCGCGGGTTCGAGGCCCGGGCGGGGCAGGCGGGGAAAGGAGGGGACACGGCGGGGTCTCCTGTGGTGCTTCGGGGGCGTCCCCGCCGGGGATTGACTGCGTTGCACGGGAAGCGTCTATATACCGACAGATCACAGGATCGATCCGGTTGGGAAAGACCATCATTGCCAACCACCACCTTGTCAACCGGAACGTGGCACTGAGCGCCGCGTCCAGTCTGTCCTCAAACGGAAAGGTGACTCCACCACCTCCCTGGGCAGCGCATCCCAATGCCTAATTACCCTTCCTGAGAAGATATTCCTCCTTATGTCCAACCTGAACCTCCCCTGGTGCAGGCTGAGACCGCGTCCTCTCATCCTGAGGTACACCCGTACAGACACAGACATGTACATGCACGCAAATGTGCACACAGTACATATAAACACACACTCACATGCATGTTTTATACATATCGACGGCAAATAAGCCCTTAGTGCCAAAAAGCATCCCTGCTGCTTGGGGCAAGAGGCGCCCTATCTGTCCTGGATGGGTTTCATTGCCCTGCTCCAAGCCTTTCCAGTGCTCTCCCAGCTGTTTTAAGCAAAGGGAAGGGGCAAGAAGCGGGGACATCCTGAGCTCTGCCTTCCAGGGCTGCAGAAGTGCCTGCCTGAGTATGGAGGAGAAAGGCTGAATTAGGATATTGAGGTCAGGAACTCTTTTTGGCCTAATTTTACTATGCAAATTTAGGGCAAATGAGCTTGAATGAGAAGTCAAGCTTTCCCAGATCAGGTAATAGATTGCCATAGCCTGAGCCCTTCTGGTGTTCCCACACCAAGCAATAACCAGCACCCAGAGCATCCACACAGCCAGAAATTCAGGATATCCCTGTGACCTCGACAGCTGCCACATGAAACTCAGACAGGCCTCACATCTCACCGTCCTCCCCCACCTATCCAGCTATTTCCCAAGAGGGCATAAAACTCCCACAGCCGCAATTAGCTGATTGCCAAGGAGAGAAAATCCCCCCTGGTCATGACTATGCCCATGAAAGCTGGGATGGGAAGCTTTGGAGGAGCCCAGACTTCACATCCTCACTTTTCCAGACAGACTGGCCACGTCCCTGTTGAATCACCATCCCATGACTCCCCAGCGACTGAGTGCAAGAGCAGAGTTTCTTCTGTCATTTCTCAGGGGTCACAGGAAAGATCCACCACATGGCTGGTCTCATGCTGAGCCTGATGAGGGTTCAAAGTGGGTTGTTCCTCTTCTCATCCTCCTGCTAGTTAGAGGAAAGGGACATCCAGAAAACCCTCTTCATTCAAATATAACCCTATTTGGCTCTTCTCTGCTTCACACTCCCCAGTCTGAGAGCTTTGCTTCCCCTAAATAACCACAGACAGAGAGATAAAATAGTAGCACAGGGTTTTGGTCGAAATTTGCATGCACCAGCTCTTTACTCACAGCTCCAAGAGATGCACCAAGCTAAATTTCTGCTTGTAAGGGCCAGCCACATCAGCACAGGAAAACCATCCTTCAGCCAGCAGCTGCAATCCCTGGGGCCAAACCTCCTCTCCTGAGCTTGGAAAGCTCAGAAACACAAATAAATACATAACTTTAAAAAGTTTTCATTAAAAATTATGTATTTAATGGCTCAGCTCATGTTGCTTTGGCACGTTCCCCTCCTCAGCAGGACCTGCTGGGATCATGGCCTTTCCCACGGCCACAGACACAGAGCTGCAGTGGCTGGGTGGCCACGATGGAGGAGGTGGGACCTGCCCCCTAAACCACAGGCCTGGGAGCACCAAGAGCTGAGTTTCACAGAAAACACGACTCTGACAGATGTTTCAAATAAAAATCCATGCTGAGACCTGGTGCTGCCTCTTGGGAAACCAAAATGTGTGTTCACATATCCCATTAAACTGCCCCTTCCCCACAGCAGCTATTTGCTCAGGAACACAGGGCTGTACACTGCTAATGTCTACTCTGGAGACATTAACACCCAAATTCTGGCTAAATCAAACTCCTCTTTGCCCAGTACAGCCCTAGAAGGCTCCAGGAGCTGTGCTGCTGTGTTATTAGTTTAATGAGCATGCCTTGCATTAGTGCCAGCCCCCAAATTCAACATCAGCAGCCTTGAAGTGCAACCATGGCTCGGCTCACCTGCCAGGGAGGTCTCTTATTATGCAGAGGATGAGGGTGTCTGCGACATCTGGGATCACATCCCAGCCTCCTGTCTCCAGCCCAGCACCACAGAAGTGCCCAGGATATTGCCCAGAGCAAGCAAGAGCAGCTGGAGAAAGGAGAGATCATTTCAAACATCACCACATGCAATTGAATAGGTCCTTGAGAATCAGGCAGGGCCAGCTGGTGTCAGCCAGAGCTCATCAGTCCCAGCTCATCCAGACCAGAACTTCCATCAGTTATCAGCAAGTCTTTATGCAGCACAGCCTCAAAAACATCAGCAGCTCCCCACAAGGCCTGGTGTTGCTCTGGGGAGAAGGCCAGAGCAAGCACTTGATTATGTCCCTGCTCATCAGCAGCCTTTCCCAGCCCAGCCTGTCCCAGCCCAGTCCTGCTGGGGACTAATCCTCCACATTTTAATTAAGTTCTCAGCAGCCACCTCTAATTGAATTCCAGCTCTCAACAACCACAGTGTGCAACAGCTTTTTCCCTTTATTTCTGAACCAAGACCACTGTGAGCTGCCCAAGGACGATCTGAGCTCCAGGTCCAGAGGGCAGCGAGTCATGGGGGGAACAAAACCACCACAGGGAGCTGTGGGCTCGTGCAGGGACAAGCCAGCTGGTCCCTAGCCAACACCCGAGGACAGGGCTGGCTCTGCAGGGTGAAGACAAGCCTGCCGCAGAGGACAGGAGCTGGCTGTTGTGCTGCCTGCACAGCACAGCCACTGCAGGCAGCACCTGCTGAGCACGGAGATCTCCGGGGAACCCCACGCTCAGTTTCTCCCCCAGGCAGAAGAACAAGAGGTCCTTCACGTTGGTCCAGGGCTGTAGGACTCTCAGAGTCAGCCTACAAAACTCTCAGTGTGCTTGCCTGCAGCTCTCTTGGACCTCGACATCTGCTTTTCCATCACATCAGAGCCCCTGTGTGGGTGTCACGGGGCTTGGCTCTGGCATATCACCATTTCCAATGTCCAGCTCCACCTGTAACCCTGTTGGCTGCAAGGAGAAACAGAGAGCAGCTTAACTTCACACTGCTGGGTCTCTACATCACTCCATCACCTGCCCCAGAGCCAGAAATCCCCAGTCCTTGAGGATTTGTGTCTGCTGGTGCCCCCATTTTAACTTGGTCTGCCGAACACAAATAGACAATGCAATTTAGCAAAGAAAGAACATATTGTTCTGAGACATCCCCAGACACACCATTATTTAGCAAATCCAGGATGAATTTTCCTGCCCAGCACACCACTACATCCAAACGCATTTGGATCAGGCAGCAGAGGAGGCTTGGAGCTGGAAGGCTTAGACAATGCTGACTGTACATAGGCAGGAGTTAAGCCAAAGTCCCCTCTGCAGGTGTAGGAGCCATTTCCATGGGACCCACACACCATCAGGAGAGCGAGACAAGCATGAGGAACACAGTGACCTCCATTAGAAGTGGTGCCACTCACTTAACCTGCCCATAAACACAAGCTCAGGCTGCTGGGATGCTCCTCTCTTCCACTGTGTACAGGCAGGCTGCAGGAGCTCCTCTCCCACTGCCATGGCTCACCCAGTGAGGCCGGACCCTGCCCGACCCTCTGCTCCAAAGTCAGGGCCGAGTCCCACAGCTGCCCCTCCGTTCCCAGCCCAGGGAGCCTCACCTGGCGGGGTGACTTGGCCAGGGCAGCCACGCGCTGGGTCGGGCCTTTGTCCCCGGCGGATTCTTTGCTCTCCAGCAGCACCCGAGTGCTGGGCACGAAACTCCAGGAGCGGCCAAGGGCTGGCTTCAGTGGGCCAGCGTTGCTGTCCCTTGTCACCTGGTTGGTCACCTGCAGCACAGACAGGCTTATCAGTGCCTGGGAAAAGCACTCGGTGCAATGAAACACTGGAGATCACGGCCAGTCTGAGCCTGCCCCTCTAAACACAGCCAAGACAACTGGCCCAGACAGATATTCGGGTAGGAGCTCGCTTGTATCTGCAAGCTGCATCACTCCTAGTGCTGAAGCCACCCAGAGAGTTTAACTTGGAGCCTCCAAGTGTCCTTCCAGGCACCTCCTTGTCATTTTATCAGAACGAAGGGCAGGACTTTCTTGGTGCCTTCCAGTGCCAGGCTCAGCAGATCAACCACTCTCTGTTGTGGCCTTCCCAGTTCAGACACATTAACTGTGGTCCCAGTAACCTGTCTGGCTGCACTGGTGAATGCAATTGCTTGGCCAGGAGCTGGGGAAACTGGAGCAGGGCCCCTTCCAGTCCCCAGCTCCCTTAGGGTGATGCAATGAATGCCCTGCAGCTCCTCCAAGGTAATTCAGAGGTTACCCAGGAGGCTGCCCAGCCCCTTAAATGAACGGTGTTATATCAAAAATAAACACAAGCAACCTTCCAATCTCCCTGCCTTGCTCAATGCAGAGAATGCCGTGTTGGCTGAGCACAGCAATAGCAGGAGGCAGCAACACAGCCCTGGTCTTGCTCCACACTCACTGAAACAAGACATCTTTGGGCTGCAGAGACACAGAGCTATGTCAGGGAGCAGAGCATTGTAGGGTACAAACCTCTTGCTCCCGCTTAGCTGGGAGTGGGGTGCCCTCTTCCAGGGGCTCCAAAGCCTCCTCATAGCTCGTGACCACAGCACACAGCAACACACAAAGGACAAAGTGCAGCAACACTCACCACAACAGCAAGGCTGAACTCCCTGGCCAGTGTCTTCAGCTCCCTGGACAGCTGCATCATGATGGCCAAACCTGGAGCAGGACAAAGCACTTGGGTGTTTGCGGATTGACCCACAAAGTGCATCTTGGAGGCAGGTGACATCTAGATTTGCATGAACACTGGATTTATGGCCAGTGCTGGTGTTCATTGACATCTTCACCAGACCAATCCCTATCCTTTTCCATCTTAGAAGCCCCAAGGCCAAAAAAAACCTACAAGAGCACCAGGAGCTCCAGACAAAGCTGGCCAGGTTGATTTAGCAGGTACAGGACCCTCTCCAGCTCACAGCTTCATTTCCTACACTCGTGGCTGTGAGGTGACTCCCTGAGATAGCACTGGTTGGCACTCAGGTGCGCAAGTCCCTCTGGAAGGTGTTTGAGGGGCCTCCTTGGCATCCTCACTTCTGATTTAAAGTCTTTTCTGGCAGAAAGAGCCTCTGGGGAGCTCTGCAAACTGTGCCAGCAACCGTGGTATAGCTGTGACTCTGCAAGCAGGTTTTAGTATATGGACAAATACTTCAGTGCCTCCCCTGTCCCCTGGACAGGTTTCAAACCACTGCCATGATCCATGGCCACAACCAGCTTGAACGTTTGCTGACAACACTGCAAACTGACTCCCTTTTTTATCCAGTCCCAAAGGAAAAGATGGGAGCATTCACATCCCCATCCAACCTGTCCCAGCCCCAGCTCCAGGCAAAGCACACCCGGGAGGAAGATGCTCTTCAGGACAAGCAGAGAGCTCTGCAGCCTCCTGGCACACCCTAAGAGCACAGCTCACCCTCTGACTGCCTGCCACCCAGCAGTGGGTAAATCACAGCCGACACCGAGTCGATCACCACGATCTTGAGAGGCCCCGTGGAGTTCACGACCTGAAAGGAGGGACCGTGTGCCATGTGGAGCTACAAATCCAGCAGTTCTGGAGGCTGTGAGCTGCACAGAGGCTCAAATGCACCCAGGACAAGGTGATCTGCAGTCACTTGCCAGGCACACCCTGCTGCCTTCCCTGCAGCTCCGGGGAGGGGAGAGGGGCCCAGACCCTCCCTCGTACCTGCTGGGAGAGGCGATCCCGCAGCTCCTGCAAGGCCCTCAGCAGTTCATAGACGTCGAACACACGGACCACCTGGATCCGCTGCAGAGCCTCCAGCTGTGGCACAAAGTGGCATCACCAATGGCCTCACCCCCTCCAGGACTTGTCATGTTCCCTCTGCCCCAGCTGCCACCTGCTCTTTGCATTCACACCATGACACAGAGCCCTTATTCTTCCACATTTGCCTCCACCCCACGAACACCACTGTCCCTACTGCACTGATGGAAGAAGTAACCTGGACTGAGCTCAGGGAGCAAAAGTGTGTGCAAGTACAGCGAGTCCTCCCCTTCTCCCAAGGAAAACAACAAGGAGCAGTGTCTGTCCTGAGCACAGCACCCACTGGCCGTGGGAGGAAGAGTCTGGACCCAAAAAAGCCCATGAGGACAAAGGCAGAGCCAGACAGACAAACCGTCCCTGGGGGTTGTCTGCAGGCAGTTTTAATGCAGAGGGCCCAGCTCCAGAGAAACTTGCCTGCTCTTCCTCATCCTCTGTCTGGGCTTGCAGCATCTGGTAGAGACGGGAGGCAATGAAACCCCCTGTGGAGTCGAGAAACATGACGTGCTGCTTGAGGCTGAGAGACACACTGGCTGCAATGCCCAGGCACACCTGGAGAGACAGGGACACGTCAGCCAGGCATAATCTTCACCCCACCTGTCCTCTCCCTGTTCCTCCATCCCACTCACCTGCGTCTTCCCACTGCCCGGTGCTCCCATGAGCTCCGTCACTTCCCCCGTGTACAGCCCAGAGTCCAGCAGCTGGTCCAGGCTACGGGTTGAACACAAGGTGGGATTACCAACACCCCTTCAGCCAGAATGGCAGGGGCATCAGGAAGCAGCAGTGCCCAGACAGTTGTCCCTAGAGTCCCCTTCCCAAAGGCAGACAAGCCCCTGGGCGTGGCGTGGACACCACCAACCGTGCTCAGGGCATCACCACACTGAACCTCGAAGCCTGTGCTGGCAACCAAGGCCTTATGCAGAAAGTCCAGCCCTGGGGAAAAGGGTGATGTACCCACCTTGGGCTCCCAGTGGGCAGGATGGCCGTGGAGCTCTTGAGTTCCTCGTACAGGTCTGCTCCGTTGGCAGGGAAGGCAGAGAACTGGGCCAGGAGCACACGTCTCACTGCAACCAGCGCCTGGGGGGCAGAGAGATGTCCGGAAACAGGACTGAGCAAGTCCAGGGCCAACATCTGCTGCAGAAGCTTCCCCTAGACAAGGCCATCCAAGCCATGAGCGGATCAGCTCTGAGCTCCCTGATTAATCTACCAGGACTTAGGAGTCCTCTTTACCTTGTAAGACAGGGAACACTTCTGGGCAACATCCTCCAGGTCTGATGACACAAAGTCCACCACTGCAAACAACATGAGGGACAAGAGGTTGGAAGCCAAACCTGGTCAGACCAAGAACACTGGAAGTGTCTGTGCCCTCTGCCAACACTGCAAGTGGAAGAGCAGGATATCCCACGTTTGAGTTTTTTCTCTGAGACGGCCCTGTAACCCATCACAAAACCAACTGTTTCTTGCAAAACAGATCAGGGAGTTATGCTGGTAAAAATTCTCCCTGTTTTGCTCAAGAGCTGCTCAGCACCACCTTTTCCTTCCCCTCTAAAGGCAGGAGGTGCCCAGGGTGCAGTGTGGCAGGAACTCGGGCTTTTGTCAGAGGGAAAACTGCACAGATCCTCCCAAAATACCTTTGAAAAGCCATAACTGATCAACCCTCAAAAAGCTTTTGCAGAGATCTCCACTGTGTCCTGACACTCTCCTGAATCATTATATCCACCCAGGGGGACCCAGAAGACATCCAGCAAGGTGGACATGGAGGGATATTCCACCAACACCATCCTTCCAGGACGTGGGATGATGCGGGCGCACCAAATGTGCAGGGGATGATGTTCCCCAACCCCAGGCCCCGATGCCACCCTGTCACCTGTCCTGATGCCATTCGCCCTGAGCAGCTGGATCATCTCTTCGGTGAGACCAGGGCAGAGCCCAGCCCGCAGGACCACCATGTCCGCAGCCACGGGGGCGGGAGAGACCTGCGGAGGAGAGTGGATTTCATGGAATCATTAAGGTTGGAAAAGACATCTAAGATCGTCAAGTCCAACACCGAGCCGTGTCCCGCCCTGCGCGGTGCCTGCCCCTGGAGCTGGGGAGAAGCCGCGCAGGCTGTGTCTGGGACGGGTGGTTTCGGCGGGCGTTTAGGGTCCTTTTTAGGGTCGAGCATCCCCAAATCTCGCACGGGAGCATCGCCGCCGCTCCTGCTCGGGGAGGGCTCAGTGGGCGGGGAGAAACCCCATCCCCGGACGGGGGTATCCTCCCCATCCCCATCCCCATCCCCGTCCAGCAGAGCCCCTGGATGGGTGTCCCAGCCCACCCTCCCGCCCCGCTCACCCCGAACCCCCGCAGCGGGGGTACCCCTGCCCTGCCCGCTCCCTTCCTGCTTCCTGCCGCCGACGGAAAGGGCCGGGACGGCTCCTGTGCCCGCTCCCAGCGCTCCCAGCCCGACCGGGGTTACCTTCCCCCGGCCCCTCCGCCTGGGTCGGCAGAGCCCCGGGCACGGCAGTCAGACAGGTCGTTCCGGCGTTCTGTGATTTTCCCAGGACTGGGTCCGTCCAGGCTCGTCACTGGGGGCTGCAGGGTGGAAAATGAAGGTGCACGGAGGGCTGGGGGTCTTTCACAGCCCTGCAGGTGTGGAGAGCCGTGTGCCCTTCCCTGGCTGCCCGGGGCTGGAATTTCTCCTGGAAAAGCCTTTTTTTTTTTTTTTTTTAATTATTATTATTATTTTTTCTTTCCCAGCCGAGGCCTGATGAGGGCCCCCGGCACTCACTGCTGAGCCTGCCCTGCTCACCTTGCACTCTCAGCTCTGCCCTGAGCATGAGCGGCATCAAACGACTCTTGATTTTGTAACTCAGTTTACCTGCTAGTACCTGCTGTGCTCCTCTTCATTCTTGCTGTCGTGAGAAAGGCTGTCCTGTATCCCAGGAGTACTGAAATGAAGCCAGACGAGCCTGCCCTGGTACCTAAAGCCACGTGGGAATGGGTTTCTGGTGTGTTGATCCATGTGAATCCTGGAAAAGCCATGCACTGAGTCTATCCAAGGCAGGGAGGGCCTTTTGCACCTTCCACCAAGCTGCTGTCCTTGTTCCTTGGACGTACCCCTGAAGAGGTGAAGGTGTGTGAGCTGCCCTTAACGCAGTGCCTGCAGCTGCACTGCAGGTGATTGATTGATGCTGTGGAAAGGATTTCCAAATTACTTTGGAATCGCCTCCTGCCTGGATACCAGAGCCCAAGCAGTGCCGCTGGTGCCAGGTGAATAAAATAGGAGACCTGGCAGGGCAGTCCTGTGCCAGCTCTTGCCGTGTAAGTTCCACAAAACACAACACAAGATCACAGAATTAAAGACAATGATATTTTCCCTCTTGGCAGTGTCTCTGTGATCAGCCCATGCTATCCCCATCCTTCTGCCAGTTCCCCATTTGCTTTACACCTGGGATGCTGGTGGGGACACTCAGGAAGGCAAGGCCTGTGTTTTGGGGGACATAAGTCCCAAGGCAGAATTCCTGATTGAGTGTGACCCCCGGGAAACAGGGTGTGTTGAAAGGCTCAGCTCTTTTGGAGCTCAGTGCTGCTCTGCTACTGGTGTCACTCAAATGTGGGTTCCAGTCTGTGTCAATGAGCTGCTGAAAAAGGGGAGGTGGCAGTGGGTGAGCTTTCCAGTGGGACGGGCTCCCAAAGGCCCTGTGAGAAGGAGCAGGCAGCACTGGCTGTCAGTCAGCTTTCCATCCCAGGGAATTCTGGAAGGTGCTGGGCACTGCTGCAGCTGCTGGCATGGGGCCGCTCGTCCCCGAGACTCAGCTGTCTCATGCTTCCCTAAATAGAAAGGGAAAAGGGTCTGAGCACTGTGACGGGGGTCAGCCATCCCAGCCGGGGGCTTTTTTGGCACGACCCCACCCTGTTCCTGACCCCCACACCCTTTGTGGCTCTGCAGGCAGAGGGAAGCTGGGATTTGCCCCGGCAGGTGGGAGAGGATCCCCTCTTGCTGCAGAGAGGTGCTGCCCACGTGCAGGGAGGTGCTCCCCCCGAGCTGGCCCTGGCTCCCAGCCCTCCCCAGGCATATATAGCACAGGGGGACAGGCTGTGGTGACAGGTGATGCTGACAGACAGCAGGAGCTGCCAGGTCCTGCCCAAACTTGGAGTGGGAAGCGAGCTCTTTCCTGAGCCCCACGGACTCTCTGTAGTGTTGGCAGATTTCTTCAATTCCTTTTCTTGCTGTTGCTTTCCTTTCCTCTATTAATTGACTCCTAAGGACCTACAGCAGCAGGGAAAGCTTCTGAGAAGCCCAGCCTGGAGGAGCAATTTAGGTCTTAATTTTTAAAACTCTTCAGTCTGGTAAGCTGCTTTTATTAATGTGTGTGTTAATTATGTGTCAGTCTCGTGGTGAAACTCAGCTCGGGGCAGTAGGCAGGTGACCTCGGGTGACACAGGCAGTTGAAAATGGGACCCAAAATGATGTTTTTCCTTAGAGCTCTCCAGATGGAGGATCCCATCCAGCTGAAGGAGGAGGGCAATAAATATTTTCAGGCCAATGACTACGAGAAAGCCCTTCAAAGCTACACTCAAGCCTTAAAGCTCAACAAGGACAAGGCGCTGCAGGCGGTGCTGTACAGGAACAGGGCAGCCTGCTTCCTCAAAAAGGTGAGAAAAGCTCCCAGTTCTCCTGGGCAGTGCTCAAGGGGAGAAGAGCAGGGAGGCTTACCAGTTGTGCACTCTGCACTGGTTTGTCTATTTATTGAATAGGCTGTTTGCAAACTGGTCTGAAATTACATGTTCTGGGCTTGTGCTAGAGCTGTAGAGCTGCCGCCTTTCTTTCGTCCTGATGGGGCTCAGCACGCAGGTTCAGCTCAGAGATGGTCCCACTTAACCACTTTGATGCAAAAGCTTTTGGCAGCCAGGCTGCTCCACACTTACCAAAGAGCTCTGTAAGCCACAGCTTGGAATCACTCATGCTGTCTGTCCCAGCAGAAGGAAAGCGGGAGAAGATATTTAGTAAAACAAAAAGTTATTGGTATCTGTACTAAAATTGTCTCAGCTTGTTGAGCTTATCTGTTGTGGGAATTTAACAGATTGCTTGCATGTTCCTGAATTTTCACTAATCTAGAAGTGACACCAACACAGACCAAGGCTGTTGTGAATACTCCCTCTTCCTTCACTGCCCACTGTCCTGCTGCATCCTCAGTAAAGTGTGTTGTCTCATCTGCATCACACACCCCTTCCCTTCCACAGGCTGCTGCTGCCTTCACTGGGAAGTCCTGTTAGGAAGTGGGAACAGAGGGGTCAGTGTCCATCAGGAATTGGGACATGCCCTGCTATTCCATGCCTAACAACTCTCTCCTTTCTGGTTTAACAGGAGGAATATGCCAAGGCAGCCTCGGATGCATCTCGAGGTGAGGAGGGGGCTGTTTGGAGAAAGGAAAGCTGTATTGCTGGGTTCATGTGCTCAGCCTGCTCTCACATCTGCTTTTGGGACACTGTGGCCTTATCCCTTGATGTCCAGTAACACCCAAGTGCTGAGGCCACAAGGGAATTACTGGAGGTTCAAAAGACAACGTACTAATTCGGTGGGATGGTGCAATCAGTGCTAATCAGGCACCGATTCGTGCACGACATTAATAACAAAAGCAAATCCCAGTTTACACAGACCATTCCCAAGCAGCAAACTCTGACGCCTGGTGTTTTGGATCCCTTTCCCAGCTATTGACATCAACGCTGCTGATATCAAAGCCTTGTACCGGCGCAGCCAAGCTCTGGAAAAACTGGGGAAGTTGGACCAGGCGTTCAAAGATGCTCAGAAATGTGCCACCATCGAACCCCGCAACAGGAACTTCCAGGAGACCCTGAGGCGGCTGGGGGCCAACATCCAGGAGAAGGTAAATGCTGGAGGAGCAGTCCTGGATTCACAGGCCAGGTGTGGGAAGTCCTTGCTCTGGGTTAGACCAAGGGATTGCCGGTCATATACTGGAAACTTGTAATAAGGTAGGGGGATAAATAGGCTCCGTTAACTGAAAGTTCATTCTTGATGTGTGTAAATCTGAGGATTGGGTTGAATGGTAGAACTAAAAAGTGTGGCAGCTCCCTCCAGAGGCTGGCCTGCTCCTGAGTGTCTTGAAAGGGTCTTGGCAGAGAATTGGGCCAGCTTTGGCCCGGGTCTGGCCGTTGCCACATTGACACAGTTACCTTTACAGAGGTGCTGTGAAGAAGCCCTTGCACCACTAGGTCTCAGAAATAATCATTTAGGGCTATCTCTGTCCAGGCCCATGAGTCTGAGGTGCATAATGGATGCTGATAGCTGAGAAGTTATTTTGTTATTCAGCTTGAATTGTCTGTGGTTTGAGGGTCTGGGGTGTCCTTGAAGCAGAAAGGAAAGCTGCACCTTGATTTTGTCCCTGTGATGCTCCATGCCCTCTCTCCCTCGGCACAGCTGCGCATTCAATTCTCCACGGACTCGAGGGTGCAGAAGATGTTTGAAATCCTGCTGGATGAGAACAGCGAAAAAGAAAAACGAGAAAAGGTGAGAACTGCTCTGCACTTGGCAAAGTGGCTGTTTAATGTCAGAGGCTGCACCAAGGGGAAGAACACTGAGTTCCCTTCCCTACCTCCCCTGGATGGAGGATGAGGGAAGGAGCTGGGAAATGAACTGCCCTCAGAGGGACAGCTAAGAGAGGAAAGGTCCCAATGAGACATCATCCCTATGCTGAGGGAAGGCGGCCAAACTTCCCAAAATATCTAAGGTGGGATCACACTGGACTTCTGCTCAGGTCCATCTCTGCCACCCTCTAAATGTTCCACTCCAAACAGTGATCCACTCTTCTTGGGCAGAGTGAAGGGATCCCGAATGCACCTGGATAAACTGCCTGGGGGCATCTGAGCTGGTCTGCTGCCTCTGTCAGGAGACAGCCAACCCACAGCTCCCACCAGGACCTCCCAGAGCTGCCTGGAGGTGTTCTGGAGGCCTGGCTGTGCCACTGACCCCTGGTCCTTCTGTCTCCCACCCAGGCTGCAAACAACCTCATAGTCCTGGGGCGGGAGGAAGCAGGTGCCGAGAGGATTTTCCAGAATAACGGGGTCAACTTGCTGCTGCAGCTGATAGAAACCAAAAATCCTGAGCTGATCCTGGCAGCCGTGAGGACACTTTCAGGAATGTGCACAGGACATAAGGCTCGGGTAAGAACAGGATGCTTGGGACCCTTGCTGCTATTGCCTCGCACCTGGAGGAGTGGGAAATTGCAGTAGGTTGGTGAGCAGTGGGGAAAAATTAAAACTCTGCCTTGCACTGACTCAGGAATCACTGAGAAAAATAGATTCTTTGTCCCAGCTGAGCCTGGCCCTTCTGAAGCACAAGGAAAGGCCTTTGCTAACACTGTCCTGCTCTCTCCAGGCCACTGCCATTCTCCATTACCTGGGCATCGACAGCATTTGTATGTGGATGTCGGTAGACAACGAGGAAATCTCCCTGGCTGTCTGCAACCTCCTGCAGGCCATCACTGACTGCCTGCTGGGCCAGGGCAAAGAGGAGCACCACGGCAAGGAGGAGGCTGTCGTGTTAGGTAACAGCACGTGGGGATCCCCCCATCCGGCTCAAGAAGTGGGGTGAGCAGAAGAGCTCTGCTCCTGGGATGTCCACCCTATTCCTCGTTCTTTTGTGAAGTGGGGCCTTTACCCTTCAGCTGTCCAGGATGACAACCTGCACACAGCTCTTATCCTCATGCATAACTGAAATACCTCTGTTCGAGCCACGCGATGGCTTTGCATGGTTTTCACTGGGTTCCAGACATAATTTCTTGTAACTGGCTGCTGCTGTTTTGCTTCTGTGCAGATACTAAGAAAGATTTGAAGATGATCACAATGCGTTTGTTGGATATGCTGGTCAGCAAGAGAGTGTCTGGGCAAGGGCGAGACAGAGCTCTCAACCTCCTCAACAAGAATATACCGAGGAAGGACCTGAAAGACCATGACAACAGCAGGACCATCTTTGTCATTGACAATGGTGAGACCTTCCCCGCCATCCCGTTCTGATTTGGGAGATGTGGAGCTGTGCGTTCTTGCCTGAATACCTGTAGAACTGATCCTGTCTAAAAATAAATCCTGGAGCAAAGTTAGACTTATTAGCAGGAAACAGTATTAAGTAAAAAAACAAAACTGTGTATGAGAACAATTTTTGAGTTTCTAAAGAGTTGACTAACATCTCTGGTTATTTTTTTCCAGTGTATTTGCTAATGTTAGGAGAATTTGGCTTGGATAAATTGTCTAGTTTAGGCAGTATGAGATGAGCACCTGCTGAGCTTGGTGGATCCATGAACCAGTCACTTCTAACAGCAGGCAAGGGTGAGAGATTTGTGCGCAGTGTGTTTTTATACTGATTCCAATGCAAGTTACCATTCTGATGGAAGTTATTTAGTTACAGTTCAGCAAAAGGAGGGTTAAGACATCCAGAATCACTTGAAAGTTGCTGAGTTTTCCTCAGTCAAAGCCTCCAGCCTTGGAGGTCAGTAGGTTTAATGCCTCCTGTTAAAAATAACAGAGCCAGCCAGGAACCTAATGCAGTTCTGCTTATCTCAGTCTGCGAGCTGGAAAAAAGCCTGATGCTGCAAACCTGTAATCTCACCACCAGAAGCTCCTCCCCAGTGAATATCTGAATGTCTTATCTGTTTAAGACTTATGTGATTAGGCTGCAAAATAATTGAGAACCATCCAAGCTGGATATTTCATGGCAAGAAACCTACAAATGGTATCTTGAGTTTTGCACAGACCCTCTCCCCTGTAACAAGCTGCATCACTCCATTGCTTCCAGGCTTAAAAAAGATACTGAAAGTGGTGGGCCAGATTCCTGAGATGCCTGACTGCCTGCCCCTGACAGAGAACACCCAGCTGACTGCCTCTGTCCTCCTGAATAAGCTGTATGATGACCTGCGCTGTGACCCGGAGCGTGACAACTACCGGATCATCTGCGAGGAGTACATCAAGTGAGTTGGGAATGGCTTCCTGGGAGTCTTGAGGATGAGGTGAGGCACCTGAAGTCCACTTACATTCCAAACTGAGGCTCTGGGAGATAATGATTTGCTTGAGATCCATGAACCTGGACTCAGCTCTATCCCAGATACCAATATATTTCAGCAGAGGAACCCACTTCCCAGTCCGAGGGAGGGCATTCCCTGACCAAGGGAACAAGAACTCTAAGTAACTCCTGTCCCACGTGCTACTCCCTCTATCCCATGCAGGAGCAAAATCGACCCACAAAACATGGATAAGACACTCCATGCTGTCCAGATTGTGTCTGGAGTTCTGCAAGGGCCCTTTGACTTAGGCAACAAGCTGCTTGGCATGAAGGGAGTGATGGAGATGATGGTGGCCCTGTGTGGGTCTGAGAGGGAGATTGACCAGCTGGTGGCTGTGGAAGCCCTCATCCATGCCTCCACCAAGCTGAGCCGGGCCACCTTCATCATCTCCAACGGGGTGAACCTCCTGAAGGAGATCTACAAGAAGACCAAGAATGAGAAGATCAAAATCCGAGCCCTGGTGGTAAGGAGGCAGCCCCTGCCCTTATCATCTGTCACACTCACCAGCTTAACCCCAGACCTGGGAGAGTGGGGAGGTCCTGGGAATGGGTTGGGTTCACTCATCTCAGATGGGTAATGGTTTACCATGTTTCCCCCTACAAGGAAGATAGCACATGGATTATTGGTAGTTTTGAAGGTAAAACTGGTTGATCTTCCATTTAAGACATCCAGTAGGAGCACAAAACATCCCTTTGCTGTGCTGCAAACTGAATGATCTACCGGCTGTTTGGAGGCTTCCTCTTTGCTAGAACTGACTTCACACTTCAGGTGTGGGGTTAGGCTGTTTCGGGTAGTAATATGAGAGGGTTAATGAGCTTTTCTCACTGGTGAAATATTTTCATCCTCCTCAGGGTCTCTGCAAGCTGGGCTCAGCGGGAGGCACAGATTACGGCCTGCGGCAGTTTGCCGAGGGGTCCACCGAGAAGTTGGCCAGGCAGTGCCGAAAGTGAGTGACTTCACTTATTTCTTCAGTTGTCCTGTGCTTTGCAAAACACAATATGTACCTTTTTCCCATGAGATCCTGCCCACGCTTTGCCTTCATTTCCTGTTGCTGCCTGACAGCTGACAGTGCCCCCAGAGCCACTGCACTGGGATCAGGAGCTCCTCTGTGCCTGAAGCAACCATATGTTCCTCCTGCCTCAGCATCCAGATGAGCCTTGTCCCTTGCTCACTGCCCATGGGAGACACCAGGCCTGGTGCCTCCGTCTTTGCCAGAGTGGTACAGCCTAATCAAGTGCTACCTTGCGTATGCACAAGTCCCTTCTGAAGGTGGATGTATCATGTGGACTAACCAAGGAGGTGGGATGAAGTTATGAAGTGACTGAATGGGTGGTCATTCCTGCAGGCAGTGGATAGCAGGGCATCCCATGTTTCATGGGAGGGTGAAGGCAAAGCAGGGCCAAGTAGCTGTCCTGGTCTGCCTTTCCCTGCACCATTTACATCCCTCAAGCTGGGCCATGGGAGGAAGGTCATGTCTCAAAGGGAAGATTCCACAGTCTTAGGAGCTGCAGCTGAACTTGAGGACATGCTCAGGCCCGAAAGTCTCAGTATCTGTTTTTCCTCCCTCTTTTCCCACATCTAAATTAGTCCTGGCTCCTGAGATGGAAATGTGGATGTTTTTCTCTTTTCCAGGTGGCTGTGCAACACTGCCATTGATGCCCGCACCAGGAAATGGGCTGTGGAAGGGATGTCATATCTCACCCTCGATGCGGATGTGAAAGATGACTTTGTTGAAGATGAGCCAGCCCTGAAAGCTATGTTTGATTTAGCCAAGGTCTGTCTGCTTTCCCTGTTCCCTCATTCCTCTGGTAGCATCAAGTTCTCCCAGCTCTCCAGAGCTGTCTCCCCAGTCAGGAGCAGCTGTGACCCCCAGTCTCTCACCTCTAGTTTAACAGAACTTCAGTTTTGCCAGTGCCCTGGAGACACCTCAAGGCTGTTACCGTCCTGCTCTTCTCCCGAGGCTGAGGATGGTCGCTGCTACCTTTACCGTCAGCAACTGCATGAAAACCAAAGCACCAAAGTGTTGACAGCACTGATGATGTGAAACAGCCTGTTTGACCACAAAAACTTTGGGTTTTCCTTGCCACAGGCTATAAAGTTGTGGATAAGGCTAAGAACACTTCAGCTAGTGCAAACCACCATGATGGCAGCCCAGAGACACCTTTGCCTGCTGTGTCCTCCTCACCCCACATAAGCTTTTATTTGTCTGTGCAGACAAGCGACAAGACCATCTTGTACTCTGTGGCTTCTGCTCTGGTGAACTGTACCAACAGCTATGACACCAAGGAGCTGGTGCCAGAGCTGGTGCAACTGGCAAAATTCTCCAAGCAGCACGTGCCTGAGGAGCATCCAAAGGTGGGTTGTACTGCTGGGCAGCTGGGAGGAGCTGCTCGGATCTGATAACTGTGTTTGGTGTATCCATTGTCACAGGCTTCAGGTCTCCTGTCCCCGAGGCTGAAATTGCTTTGCTCTCCAACCAGGCTTGGCTCTAGTTGGCAGAACAGCAGCTGCCCAGGGCTGATCCTTTTCCAATGTTCCCCCCTCAGGACAAGAAGGATTTTGTGGTGAAGCGAGTGAAGCGGCTGCTGAAGGCCGGGGTTGTCTCTGCCTTGGCCTGCATGGTGAAGGCAGACAGTGCCATCCTGACAGACCAGAGCAAGGAGCTCATCGCCAGGTGCCTCCATCGCTGTCCTGGGAGCCGGGAGCGCTGGCCAGCCCGTGTGCCATGGAGAGGGGCAACTGGGCTGGCTCCTTGTTCGTGGGGTGGGGCACTCTGCCTGTGGGGGAGGGACAAAAGGGAGGTGGAGAAGAGATTTAAACCAACGTTTTTGTTAAGCAATGTCATAAAAATCTACGTTCAGACCTTGAAGCAGGTTTACAGGGCTGCCTTGCTAGGATGCACTTTGATTTTTCAGTCCTCTCTACTGGTTTTGACTGGAATAGAGTTCATTTTACAGGCCTGGATACTTCTTACTGGGCCATTTGTTGCTTCCCCTTAGAGTGCCACGAGCACTCTAAGGTTAAACACTTGGCATTTGCCTGGTGGCCCTGGCAGTCCTGCAAAACCTCAGCCCCCTTCCATGAGGGGTATTGGCTGTTGCTGTCCCACGTGGCTGTTCCACTGAGTGTTGTTGTGCTCCTACAGGGTGTTTCTTGCCTTGTGTGAAGACCCCAAGGACCGTGGGACCATTGTTGCTCAAGGAGGTGGAAAGGTGATTACTTTTCTGTGCAGTTAATGTCTGTTGGGAGCCTGTGACGTGTCTCCGGTGAGGGACAGTGACAGAAAACCACAAACTGCCCTGGTAGCCCCTGGGGCCACACTGACACTCCAGCCCCATCTCTGCAAGGCTGCAAAGAAGTGATGTTCCTGGAACAACCGTGTGTGAGCTGCACGTGCTGATGTGGTACCTATTTGAGTACAAAAGCAAGACGTCACTATGAGCTGCAGTCCAGACCCATTTCTTCAACAGACAGATATTTAGGATATTGAAAATTTATTTTAGTATATTAAGGCAATCCTGTAAATCTCCTCAGAGCACTGAATGCTTTCCTGTGTGTCACCAGGCTCTGATACCTCTGGCTGTGGAAGGCACAGATATTGGCAAGATAAAGGCTTCTCACGCTCTGGCAAAAATTGCTGCTATCTCCAATCCAGACATTGCATTCCCAGGGGAGAGGGTAAGCTTAAAAATAATGATAATAATGAAAAAAAAATATTAATAATTCCTTTAGCAAATAAAAATCTGAGAGCTGGAAAAGCAGTGACATGCCTTCTCTTCTTAGGTTTATGAGGTGGTGAGGCCCCTCGTCAGCCTGCTGAACACAGAAAGAGATGGCCTCCAGAACTACGAGGCTCTCTTGGGTCTCACTAACTTTTCAGGAAGAAGTGATAAACTTAGGTGAGTTTAACTGCTTTTTAACTTTCCTTCTTCTTCAGGAGTGAATGTAAATTATAGTTCAGCATTTTTTTTTGTTGGACCATGAAGATTGGTCATTTTGAGCTACCTTTGGCAGAGCTACAAAGGTTTCAAAGCTAAAAGATTAATAAAATAGGAAAATAAGAGTGGCACATTTTCCTCTAGAAACAGGAAAGACATGAACCAAATCCACATTAGACAGGGAATGAACCACATCATGAGCTCCAGTGCTGCAGGCACTGATTTGTTTCAAGGCCTTCCCTGCAGTTAATACTTGATAAGTTGGTTATTGCTTGACCCATAATGTGTTTTTTTTGACTCTCCTCAACACAGGTTGAAGATAGTCAAAGAGAAGGCCCTGCCAGATATTGAAAACTACATGTTTGAGAACCACGACCAGCTTCGACAGGCAGCCACTGAGTGCATGTGCAACCTGGTGGTCAACAAAGAGGTAACTCCCTGGGCACCTCAAACCTGCACCAGCCCCTGTGAAGAGCCATTCCTAAATGTGTTATCTCTGGGTATTACGGGGTTTGGTTTTTTTTTAGGTTCAAGAGAGGTTTGTGGCTGACGGAAACGACCGGCTGAAGTTGGTGGTGTTACTGTGTGGGGAGGATGATGAGAAGGTCCAGGTTGCGGCGGCAGGAGCCCTGGCCATGCTTACGGCAGCACAAAAGAAACTCTGCTCTAAGATGACTCAAGTGGTAAGACCGTAACTCTGATTATTGGCAGGGTGGATTTACCCTGGAAGGGGCCTGGCTCACGCGTGAAAATGCTTCTCAACAGAAAGACTCGGTCCACTAGTTGGACAGTGAGAAGCTTGGTGAAATTGAGACATGGGTGTGCATTCTCCTTGTCCATTTTGATAAATAACCTGAAATCCAGACCTTGTTTGACTCAGAAATGAGAAGAGCTTGATCAATAACCTGCCAAGCTTTACAGATCCCAAAGCACCTCCCTTCCCTGCACAGATCTGTAGGCCCTGAGAACCCAGACCCTGCAGGGCTGAGCGTCTCTGAAGAGCTGTGGTTGGGAACTCTGAACCCTGTTGTGCTGCACACATGATGATGTTGGACACCGGGGCTCGCTAGAATAAAAATTATTAATCAAGCTAAAAGAGAGGCTCGGGAAAATTGGGGTAGCGGAGTGCATGACCTGCTCCTGGTCATCTCAGCTGTGCCAATATTCTGGTCAGACTCTTTGCACAGAGATTATGCAGCAGCCTGCACATGAAACGCGTTTCAAGTGGTGCCAGTGCCACGAAAGGTTCTGAGTTTAGTGTAACAAAAATTGGGTTCAAGTGTTTGGAATCAGGTTTCCTCAGTTAAAGAATGAAATGACCACAACTGACATGAGCGTTGCTCTTCCTTCTGCTGAGCAGTGCCTTGCCAAACTCACATTTTTGGTTGAGATATTCTGCAGGTCAATACTAACGATCTCTCTTTCCCTTGAAGACCACCCAGTGGCTCGAAATCCTGCAGAGGCTCTGCTTGCACGACAACATGGAGGTCCAGCACCGAGGGTTGGTCATCGCTTTTAACTTAATCAGTGCTGACAAAGAGCTGGCGAAGAAGCTGGTGGAGTCGGAGCTCCTGGAGATCCTGACCTACATTGGGAAGCAAGAGGATCACCCCAAGAAGCAGCACGTCATTAACGTGGCGCGTGATTGCCTCACGAAGTGCATGGATTATGGGCTCATCAAACCTTTCTCTCAGGCATGAGGAGGTGAAAAGCAACAAAAAGGGCTGAATGCGGGGGGGAAAGTGCTGTGGAGAAATATGGGAAAATGAGAGCCATGAGGAGAGTCTAAGTGCCATTGTCAAGGTGCGGAATAGTTTGAGGACAGCTTTGGAGGATCAGAAGCTCTACAAGAAAAAGGAGGGCATTTGCCTTGGGAAATTTGGAAAGCGTCCATCTAAGTAATTCCCAGATAGTATAAATCCTTCCTCTGTCCCCATTCATCTAGTAATGATAAAAGCTTCAAGGCCCAGGTCTAAAAGAGTCAGTTGTGTTGGAAATGTTCCAGCAGCCTGTTGGAAGGAAACTCAAATGAGCTGAAATCTGTTCTGAGTCCACCTCCAGCCCCTGGTACTTCTGGAATTCCCAGCAGTGGTGGAAGAGAGAGGGTTAAGTGCCTTCTATTCTGCATTCAGAAAATAGGTTGTGTCTTAGCTGTGTGCTTTTTTGTTTATTTATGGTATGTTGTGTGCCAAAATGTGAGGGTGGTGGATGAACTCTTAATAAATTCACTACTTCGTTCCATGTGGAATTCCTGTTCCACTTTTATTAAGCAAAAGGAGAACCTAAGGCAACTGGGTAACTGGAGTAATCTGTGGCACAGGCTGAATTTTCACCCCTTGCAAACTATCCAGTGCTGCTCAAATGAAGATGCAGAGTCACCATGAAAGGCTGTACAAGGAGGTGACACCAACGGGTTAAGCTGAGGTTTGCACCAGAGCGCAGTGTTTGGCTCAACAGGGAATGTTGAAAATATCTCATTTATGGAAAAAGCAGAATGAGAAACAAACACATCAGTTCATTATATAAATATTTTCAAGCACAGATTCTTAGTGGGTTCTGTGGGCAACACAAAAAAACAGAGACCCTTGCTTTAGTCCCTGAGGGGAAGTCCCTAAGTTTGTAGTAAATATAATCTTACTCAGCAATAATTTAAATGTGAATTCAGGCGCAGTAAAATATTTCTGATATTACTAAATATCAGTGATGCCCCCAATAGGCATAGCATGATGAAATGAGGTTTGGAGGTTATGAAAGGAACCACGGGGATAGTCTTTTCTTGCATGTTAAGGAAAAAAAAGAAATGGTAAGTGCCTCCAGCTTCCTGAATTTAGAAAAGCCTAAAATTTTTTCAGCTAACAGGTTTGATGACCTGAAGGCAAATTTATTTGGAGGGTCATTCCAGCTGTGCACAATATCTTCTTATCGTAACCACATTCAGTTTACAATGACAGGGTATCAGGAGGGTATCAGACCACGTGGTGTGGTGGAAAATATAGTTTGTTTTTAATGAGCCTGCGATTTTTGGATACCCAGTTTTAGGGATTTCGAATCTGCGTTTCCAGAGTACTTTACATTAACTCTGTACAGAGTTTTATCTAACCAGCATCTCTGACACCAGGACAAAAACCTAACATCGGTATTGAAGGGCAAAATTTTCCTTCTCCCACTGAAGCTTCTTTTTGGAATAACTGGGTTCTACCAATACTAATCCTAATCCGGTTGCTGAAACTGAGTGGGGAAACTAGTTACGCAGAAGCCATTTATTGGCATTTTTTAGCTAAAACGTAACAGAACACCCACTTCACACTGACAGAGCCCAGCCCTCCCTCAGGCTCCCTCAGACCCCTCCGGGCGGGAAACGTTGGCACCGCCCCCAGCCCTTGTAACGCGCCTTCCTATTGGCTCCCGCCCGGCCCCGCCGGCAGAGCCGCGCGCTGCCATTGGCTGTTGTCCACCAGGGGGGCGGGACAAAGGCGGGTGTCTCCGGCCTGGCATGGCCGGGCCTGGGAGGTCCGAGAGCGGCGTGAGGGGACAGGGCACAGCGGGGCTGCGAGCGGCGGCTCGGGGGACCGCGGAGGGGCAGCTCGGGGCTTGGTGTTGGGGGCGACGGGGCCAGGGAGGCTGAGGATATCTGGGGGGGCTCGGGGGATGCGGGACTGGGCTAGGGAGGACACGGGCAGGGGAACTGGGAGCTGAAGAGCTGCAGGGGCCTGGGGGGAAAACACAGGGAGGGAGATGAGAGCGCGCAAACGTGTGGCATGAGGGATCAAAACAGGCCTCCGGAATCCTGGAGCGACCCGACGCAGCGGCATTCATGGGTATGACACGGTTTTTTCGTCACTGTACAGCCTGGTCCTGACTCCTGACCCTGGAATCCCCACTCGTCTCCCAGCTTGGCTCTAGCAAGGATGTTCCCCCCTTCCTGTGCTTCCCTGCTACACGTGCTCCTCCTCCTAGGAAGGAGGAAACCACTTCTCCTAACCTGGGATCAGGCTCCTTACGGAATGGAAATAGACTTGGCAAAAGCAATGATGAGCGAAGTATAGTCTGAACTGGTATTGCCGAGACTCCGTGTCTCTGCTCTGACCAGGGCATGATCACCCAATCTTCTCTCTGAGCTCATTAGAAGTTGGTCCAGCTGCATTCTCATCTAGCAATGGGAATATTTTTGGAATACTCTTAATGAAGTGCAGCCCCTTTGGGGCTGGGGGAGAGGCTGGGCTAATTAAGCAAGGAGAGGAAAAGAGAAGGAGCTATTCTCTAACCCGGTTTTTTGTTCTTTTCCAGGTCCTCATGGCACCTTTGCATCCATTTCTCTCTTCCTGTGGAGAAGGAAGCGTCTATGGGGAATATACACCTAGGAGTACATTATGGTGGTTTTCCCTTAACAGGAAAAGATACATGGTTTCTCTGCAGGAAATAGGAAAAGTTGCTAATACATTGCTCTTTGAACACTGCGTGAATGAGCCGTGAATGTGCCTCAGGTTCACTAATTATTTGTTAACAGACTTGCAAAGTCAAATTCTGGCAGTGAAGTGTTGGGCGGCTTCAGTGCTGTTGTTAATGTTGATGAAATAGTACTAAGCAACAACAAAAGCATCCTGAAGGCACGTATGTGATACATCACTGTATGTAAGTCACAAATTAGTACATGAGTCCAAAGGTTGGTTTAATAAAGTTACCTGAAAAAACAACTTCTTTTGTCTATCTTTAGCCCCTCATGGCTTTAAGAACACTGCTACAGTTAAAAAGCAGATAAATGGGAATTTTTCTGAAACCCTGATTGGTTTTGTAGTTTTGTTTTAGAACATTAAAGCTGATAAATATGTATGTATTTGGCTACTAAGGACAGGTTTTGACAGAGTCCAAATCCAAGTTGGCATCCTATCTACAGGAACACATAAAATCCAGCAGGTGACTCCTGAGTCTTGTCACCATTGTGGGCTCAATGCCTGTTACTCAGTAAGGAGTAAAATTTAATTTGAAGAGCAATTTAATGTTCAAAAGAGCAATCACAGCTGCTCAGAAGTGAGAGGCTTAGACGTGGGTGTTCTGTGGAGGTCTTGGAGCTGCTGTGGAGTTGGCCAGATCCAGGTTTGGCAGGGACAGGGTGTTGTGCAGTGGGGAGTGGAAGGCAGCCAGGGCCTGGCTGGCAGTGGGCATTCTGGGGAGAGGAAGAGATTAATCCTGGGAGAAGGAGGTGTAGAGGCCTTGGAGCAGTGTGGGATCAGGCAACTGTTGTGCTGTTTGGCCTTTAATGAATCCTCCTGGATTAGAGGGAGGATGGTGCAGAACCTGGCCAAGAGCTCTGCAGTGCTGGCAGGTGAGTCAGCATTGGTCAGTCCTCTGTCCCACGGCTGCCCAGCTTCTCCCCGAGCAGCAGATGGATAATTTGGAAAGCATGGGAAGGACAAAGGGAAAATAAACCACTTGTGAAACTGAAATCATCAGTCAAATGCTTCAGCCCTTATTTAAACGAGCAGTTGCACTGGAGTCACCAGGACATGAATACCCAGCCCAAGGCCAACCTGCTGGAAAGTGATTTGAAATCTCAGATAATCTCACACCCTGATGGGATTGCTCTTCCAGTAAGATGTGTGTACTCTTACTGGCTCTCTGAAGGAAGGGAGGTGTCTTCATGGATCCTGTAACTACTGGAAAAAGGAGAAATGAGACAGTTTTTATTGTTATTTCAGAGTGGAACAGGTAGAAGGGTCTGGAATTTGTACAGAGACAGTAAGACAAGTATAAGGGACAAATCTCCTTTGTTACAATAGGTGTTTTCCAGAGCATCTTCGGGAAAATGCAAATTACTGTATTTTCCCACGTTATTCAATAACCTTGCTATCTTGCTTACAGGTGAGGGAGGATATTGGAGATTTTTATCTTCTGAAGCAGAGCTAAAGTGGGGGGAAAAAAGAGATGCCTGGTTCAGTGGATTAAATGTCTGAAGATATCTCTTAATCTGGAAAGAACTTGCACTCTGTGCAGCAGACTTTGCTCTTGTGTTCTGTAAGCACTGTCACTGGGATGTCTGGAGCACTGCTGCTCCCTAGAGTCAGGAAAAACTTCCATCCTGAAAAATCGGGTGTCAAGCAGGAACCAGCCATGGCACACAGGTTTTCTTTGTTCCTGTGTTCGGTGAAAACATGTTTTGTATTGATAAGAATGTGCTACGTGGCTGGGCCAGCAATAATTGCAATGTAATAAAGATTCTCAGCTTACAAAATGCTAATCTTACATCCATTATCATCACATGAAAAGATGAAAGCAGCTTTAGTCTGGTCTCTCTTATGTAAATAGAGCCCTCAGAGGAGCAAACTCTATTGGAACCAGAAAATAATTAAGTTAGGTTCTCAATCAAGAAAGAATTTTGCTTTATAAAAGCAGATAATAACGAATGCAAAGACTTACTTAACAAAAAGCAGCTCATCATTTGGCAGCTTCTGTTTAAATCTGGTTTGTCATTTTCCTCCCTTGTGCAGAAAATGTAATGTTCCTTGTTTGTACACATGACCTCTTGTTCCTTTAACAAGTCAGAAGTCTTAATTTAGAACTACTGATGGCAATTAGGGGTGTGATGTTCTCAATTCAGGGATGGGTAGCCTGAAAATACAGGAGGCTGAAGGTTGAATGACCAGAGCAGAGGTTTAAGCCTATCTCCACCTCTTTGACAAGCCCCAGTGCCAGAGCTCGACCTGGGAAGCTGCTAAGGGAAGAATAACTCTCCTAGAGAATTTCCCTACCTCTTTAATTTGCTGGCTCATGCCCTCAGGCAGGACTTTTACCAGTGCTGGCCTCTGATCCTCACATCTGCATTCTTCTTATCCAAATCAATGTTCCTTCCCTTTCAGCTGGTCTTTGAAGGCATTTCTGTACTGGCTGACAGACTGGGGCTGCCTGATCCCTCTGGAACTGCCACAGGATTATTGGAACAGCTTATCAGCAAAGGGGAGAGCCTTGCCAGAACGCACAGGGGCAGCAAAACTGATGTACCACCAAATTCAAAGGAGCTGCAGAGCTCGCCGAGGAGCCGTAGCGTCCGGAATTCCTGGGACGTAAGAAGGGGTGATGGAGGCTCCCAGCAGCCTTTCAGCTCTCAGGGGAGTACAGTTTGACAAGGTGCTGCAGCTCTGTGGCATAGCCTGTGACAGGGCAGCGCTGGTGAGCCTTCACATGGCTGTAGATGCAGCGGTAGCAGAACACGAAGCCGGACGTGGACAGGGCCGTGGCGTTCACGCGGATCTTGCGGCACAGAGGGCACACGGTCTTCAGTTTGGGCAGCAGAGCTGAGCTGGGCTCGTGGTCCAGGTGCACAGGAGGTGGAGGAGTTGGGAGAGCTGTCAGAGACTTGATGGTCTCCTGGTTCTCTGAGGAGTACCACCAGTCCAGGAACTGGAGGAAGAACACGCTGACGGACAGCCCGGTGGAGAGGGAGAAGGCGATGCCACCCAGAGCTTTTCTCAGTGCCAGCTGCACTCGTGATGTAAAGCTGTGGCAGAGAGAAGAGTATGGAGAGATGGTCACTACTGCACATTTATCCATCTAGAAACCGTGCAAAAAGTACTTGGGGAGTCACGGCTTCCTACAGCTCCTTAATGCTGAGGAAATTGATCAGCGTGTCCCCTGTTTGCAGTGAGGCATCTGTTAGGATGTTTCTCTCAGATTCTTGGTACTTTAAGAAAGATCAAATCCTGTGTTGTTCACAAATCTGAATCAGGAGAGTTTGGATTGAGGGGACCTAGACCACAAAGCATTTCACTCATGGCTGATCATTTTACAGGATATTAAGTGTGGTCATGACTAGCTGCTGCTCAGGAAAATCAAATAACTAAGTTTCAATCCTTTTAGCAACGTTGCTGCAGTCCAATTCCCTTGCTGGAAAAGTGCAGGTGAAGACTGGACAGGATAAAGGCTGGCATGCCCAAAAAGGCCCCCAAACCCTGCAACTTCATTACCACAAGATGTTAAGCTAATCCCTGCTACTTGTTTCCTTACTTTCACTAAAAATGCTCCCTTTTGGAGCACATTTTGCCATTCTTCATCTTGAAGAATTTCTGGAGAACAAGGCACTTTCAGTTTGCAGCATCACCCCTAGATTAACACACCCACAGAACTCCCTGGAAGGCAGCAGGTTCTGACATACCTGTGCGTCTGACTTGAGGTTGCTCCAGCCAATTTCTTCTCCAGGGCCTGGATGTCCTCTGCAGTCAGCCTGACCAGGCGGACCCCAGCCAGCCTCAGCAAGGGGGAATGATGCTGAGCTTTCCCGAGGATGTAGCACAGCTGCTGGATAAGAAACCAGCCCTCCCAGGTCATGTTTACAAAGGGGTAGGCAGCTAGAAAGGCTCTGTAGAAGCGCTTCCAGGATGACGATGGAGGGTGGATGGAGTACTCATCCTCTTCCCTCAGGCTGGACACCAGTTTCTCCAGCTTTCCTTTCAGGTAAGGAACAAGAACCAGCAGGAGCAGAGATTTCCAGTGCTGCCTCTTTGGCAGGCCAGCTGTGGCCAGGGCCTGCCGTGTGCCCTCTCCCATCGGGATCCTCTTCAGGCTATAGAAGTTCTCGGAGAAGGAGGCGCTGCACCTGGCCAGGTAGTGCTGCTGGAGCAGCAGATCCAGAAGGACGTAGATCTCATCAAACCAGCGCCAGAGGGAGCCGTACCGGGCAGGATTGGACTCGGCAAGCACCTGTTGTGAAAAGGGGGCGTAGAACAGAAGAAATCGCAGAATGGTTTGGGTTGGGAGGGTTCAAAGACCATCCTGTTCCAGCCCCTGCCATGGGCAGGGACACCTTCCAGTAGCCCAGGTTGCTCCAAGCCCCGTCCAACCTGGCCTTGGACACTTCCAGGGACGGGGCAGCCACAGCTTCTTTGGGCAACCTGTGCCAGGATCTCACTCTTCCACAGCTGAAAGTGGAGTATTGCGCTAAATTTTAAGTTACTACAGCTCTACACGACGCCTCCGGTTCGGGAGGGTCACAACTGCCCCACTGCCTGTGAGCCAAGTCCGGCCCCGCTCCCGCGCCCTCTCCCGCGGCCCGGCCCGCCTCACCTTGACCAGGTGCTGCAGGGCGGGTTTCACGGCGGCCATCAGGCTGTCCTGGGCCACCGCCTCGAATATGGACGGCCTGTCCCCGCCGGCCGGGGCGGCCGTGAGGTGAGCGCCCACCTCCGCCATCGCACCGCCGCGCCCGCCCGGCCGCCGGGGGGCGCTCCCGCGCCGCGCCCTGCACGGGCACGGCTCCGCCCCGCCCACCCGGAAGCGCGGACGGGCTGCGCTCCGCCCGCGCGATGGTGGGGGGCGCGGCCGCTCTGGGCGGGGGAGGGTTTGATCTCGCTGCTCGCGAGTCCGCCCGGCCCCTCCGCTTCCGGTTCCGCGGCCGCCCCTGCAGCGGTGAGTCCGGTCCGTGAGTGGGGCCGGGAACTGGGGGGACTGGGAGGGCACTGGGAGGGCACTGGTAGGGGGGACTGGGATGGGGTGGGGAGGGGCACTGGGGGGGCTTTGGGAGGGGCTGGGAGGGGATACTGCGAGGAGGCGAGGGGCACTGGGGGGGTACTGGGATAGGGTGGGGAGGGGCACTGGAAGGAGCAGCAGGGGCGCTGAGAGGATGTTGGGAGGGGGGATACTAGGGGAGGTGAGGGGCACTGGCGAGGCCCCAGTGGGGTGTTGGGAGGGGCACTGGGAGGAAGTGAGGGCAGTGGTGGTGTGGTGGGAGGGCGGACTGGGATAGGGTGGGGAGGGCTGTTGTTGGGGCAGTGGAATGGGGGACTGGGATAGGGTGGGGAGGGGCACTGGTGGAGTGCTGGGAGTGTCTGGGGAGGGATACTGGGAGGAGGTGAGGGACACTGGTGGGGTACCAGGAGGGGGGGCTGGGACAGGGTGGAAAGGGGCACTGGGGGACGCTGGCAGGTGACACTGGGAGGAAGTGAGGTGCACTGGTGGATGGGGAATAGGGGGAACTGGGATAAGATGCGGAGGGTTGCTGGTGAGGCACTGGGAGGGGCTCTGTTGATGCACTGGAGAAGGATGGTGGGGTCACTGGGAGGAATGGGCAGGTGGGTGCAGAGGTGCCGGGAGGAGGCACAGGGCTCAGGTGGTGAGAGGGCAGGTGCTCTGGGATAGGCTGGGATGGGGCTTGGTGGGACTGGGGAAGAGAAGTGGGGTGGGAATGAGCACAGCAAGTTACTGGGACACTGGTGGAGCCAGGCAGAGAGGAGGGCTGGGGTGCTGAGAGGGACTGGGCAGGCACTGCTGGGGCCAGAAACGCTGGGGAGGGAAGCTGGGATTGGTGGGGAATGCTCCTGCAACTGTGGGATACTGGGAAGATCCATGGAATGCTGCTGGGAGGGAAGGGCTGGTGGACAGGGGCTTGAGTGGGGTACTGGGGTGCCAGGGGGGACTGTGGGGGGGTTCTGTGAGTCCTGCTGGAGGTGTGGGGGTGGCAGCAGAGCTGGGATGGGGGTTCCAAGGAGTTGGGAGGTGACAGGACGCACAGGGCGTTTGAGAGTGAAGGGGGGAGCACCAAAGGGGTGTTTGGTCCCCAAGATGGAAACGAATTCCCTGTCCCAGCACAAGCGGCCAGGGCTGCAGGTTTCTGGAGCCTCAGCACTGCTCTCCCTCTGCCATCCATATTCCATTGTCCTGTTTATCTTCCTGGTGTTCCACTGGCTCTGGGCCGCTCTTGGGCTGTCATGTGGCTCCTTGAGAGGCTTTTCAGGGGAAATGGGTGGCACCACTTAACACTGGAGTTAAACCAGGGATCGCTCTAGAGATTTGGGGGTGCAATAGCGGATTGTTTCAATGCCAGGGAGCTTGGATCTATCCCAAGGCCTCTTCCCTGGTGACACCTGTGTGAAGCTGATCAGGCTGTTGTTGGAGCCACATGTGGGGTAAAGCAGCTGTTGGTCAGACACGGGATCCAGTTTTCTGTGTGTTTTTGGGCTGAGGAGGTTTATCCTACTGGTTGTGATGGTTCCTTAGTCCTTTTACTTAATCATATCTTTGGTTCAGTCTGCATTTAAATGTCAATAAATAGCATTAAGAATTGCTGGAGCTTTCTGGAGCAATTCCTCTATTTAATGTCTCCTTGTTTGCTGGAGTTGGATCAGGAGCCTTTTGCTCTCAGTTTTGAACACCTCTTACCTGTTCCCACCTTAGCAAGGCCTGGGCACAAACAGTAGTAAAGAAGGGACAAGCTGATGTGGATTTTCTTCTAAAATTATGAGGTTGTTCATGATGCCATCATAATTTATCTTGGCTCCCTGCAGTTTAGATTTGTGTATGGGAAGCTGGCATTTTCTGGAGGGATACAAACAGCAGTGTTTTAAATATCTGGGCTGTTTTGGTTTCATCTGCTGCAAACCAAGCTGAGGTTGTTAGAGATGAGATAATGCTCAGTGCTGCTGGCAAGCTGTCTGTGAGCAGTGTGCAGAGCAAGCCCTGACATACATGAAGCAAAAAATGTGTGTGCTCAGGAGAAAAAGGGCTTTATCCTGTGCTGCACTTGGAATAGGGTGGCTTGGTTATTGACCTAAGTCAGCTCTCATTTATATCTATCAAAGCAGGTTGTAAAGACACGGGCTGTGCTTGGCCCCGTCTGAGTGTTTCTAGGATTCTTCATGTTCCCAAGTATGTGATCTGAAGGGAGGAAGAACAGCAAAACATCCTGCTTTAGAGATTTAATGATCATCTCTGAAATTCAGCGAGGTCCCTCCCTCTGTGTGTGGGGCTTTATGCAACTGGGATGATGTTTATGGTGGTTTGGGTTTTTTCCTCCTCAATTTGCTCTCTAATCTGCTGCTCTGGCCCCTGTTAAAGCTGTATTAGAGTAGCTCAGCTGGGAGATATGACCCTGGCAGACAAATCCACATATAATGCAAACAAAGAACATTGAGGCCACGTCCAATGCCTTTTTCATGGCACTGTGCCAAGTACTCTCACAGAGAAAAACATTTAAGTCATCTTTTAAGCTGGGCTCAAATCCGAAGGACCATGCCACAGTAACACTGCAGCTGAACACAGGCTCTGGGTTTAATTACAAAATAAGTCCCACAGCAGCCTCTTTCAGGGGGGCTGTGATATTTTTGCTGGAAAAATTTGCAGTGCTGTGGCTCGCGTGGCCTTCCCAACCCGGGCTTTCTTTTGGAAGGAGGTTAAACCTCCTGTGCAGGAGGAATGTGCTTCCAGAGCTGTCTCCAGGCATAGTTTGCTCTCCAGCTCGGAGCAGAAAGGGAGAGAAATCACAAACCCAGTAATTCTGCCTAATTAGGATGTGGCAGTGACCACAGGGCAAGCAGGAGCTCCAGGGAACTGGGAAGAGCAACAAGTTGTTCCTCATCCAATTGTTTGGCAGTTGGACAAGATGATCCTGGCAATGGCATGTGGGGCATGGAGAAGGAGGTGGGAATTGGGGCATTACCCCTCAGCTGCTGCTGGGAATTCAGCTGCCAAGGTGTTAAACTGCTCCAGGTGGTTGGGGGCAAAGGAATGGGGATGGGGATGGGGTTGTTTAAGGGTTGAGAAAAGAAAGTGTTAAGGAACACCCAGCTGGTTGCACTGCTGGGCAGAGTCTTGGAGTTCCAAGCTGTGCTGGTCCTTTAGTTGCTGAGCCAGCAAGACCTGCAGGGTTTTAGAGGGAAGACAAGCAGCATTCAGGGAACCAGATGACTTAGTGCTTTGCTGGCAGCGTTTAAGGTCATGGAAGGATGTGTAAGAGAAGGAGCATTAGGGGGGAAAAAATAGAAGAAGGAGGTAAGAGATGGAAAAAAGCCTTTTTTGAGGTGGTTTTAGGGTCACAGTTCCTAGCACTGATACAGGCTGTTTCATCTAGAGCAGTAAAACTGCCCACTCCTCTGCTTGTTTTTCAGCCAGTGCTTGAAAATTCTTTGAGTCATGTTTGTCACAGAGTTGGCATTTGTCAGAATAAAATTATGGATATTCACATATGTCTGGACAATCCCTGTATTCTAAGGCATTAATAATTTAGTGGAGCAAGAGAAGTGCTGGTGAATCCATTCTGCTGGCTCTGCTGAGCACTTTGCTGGCCCAACAGCATTTTTTGGTCCTGTCCACAGAACAAGCCAGTGCAGCACTGAAATAATGAGCTTGTGTGTGTGTTGGTGGGATGTTTGATCTTGGCAGAGAAAGATTTCGATTTCAAGCTTGAGAGAACTGAAAAGCAATGACTTTTCTTTCCAAAAAAAAAAAAGAAAACAAACCCACAACTGCTTTGCATCTTCTGGGAACAAAAGAAAGGGAAGAAATGAAAGGCCTGGAGGTGGGTGTTGCAAGTGGGGTTAATTGTGCCTTCCATCGAGATGCAGCACAGGGAAATATCGTTAGGGGGAGATGACAGTTTCCTTTGTCTGAAACATGGACTTCTTGCTGCCAAGCAAGATATTAAATGTGCTTTTTCTTGGAAAATGGAATTCTGTACCCCGGAAGGGCAGAGCTGCAGAGCACACCAGGACCTGCCGATTATAAGGAGTTAAAAAAACCCACCTTTTCCCTTCTGAGACTGGGAATTTGGAAAGCTTTCCCAGCTGTATTTTCACCAGCGCTGTTCATCTGAGCCCTTTAAATCCCTGGGTTTGCCGAGTAATGCCAGCAGCAGGTGCAGGATGAAGACTGGGAAACTTGTGCCTGTGGATGTAAAAGCGTTTGCTCCTCCCTGCGAGTTCCTGCCTCCCAGACTGGGTGTTGCCACCAGAGAGCTCTGGGAGCTGACTTGTTCTTTTTTTTTTTTGTCGTTGTCATTCTCAGGTGTTTTAAGGACCTGGAACCATGACGGACTCCAAATACTTCACGACCAATAAAAAAGGTTGGTGTTCAGCTGGCGCAGTGGATTGGAGGTGGTGGGTGGCTATTTTTGCACAGCTTTTTTAACTGCATGCAGAAGGAACTTGTGCTTTTCTGGTAGCTCTGTCCCTGTTTCTCTTCTTAATCATCCAGGGAGAAACTTCCAAAGTAGGTCACATGGTGACAAAAGACAAAACTGGTGTATTGTACGGTTTTATGATGCACAAAACGACCCAAATTGCTGCGTTTTTAAGGATCAGAAAGCAAAATATTGGGGGTTTGAGTGCAGATCTGATCAGAGACAAAGTTTTAGCTATGGGCTAACAAGTTCCAAATGCAGGATGGTTGGTTCTGTTGGGCATCACAGGATTAAACTGATTGAGAGGCATTTAATATTTTAGGGATTGGGGTACTCTACATCAGGTAAGGATGGCGGGTTTTCCTACTGCCGTTCCCTCCAAAGTTGCACTGCTCTGCTTGGCTTTCCTGTGACTTTACTGCAGGTGTGGTGGTCGCCTCACCTTCAGGACGAACTTCTGCCCTTAAAAATGGGAAGCCTGGAAAACGTCTTTGAGGAGGCTTGTTCTGCTGAGACTGTCCCAGGCAGATTTTATCCTGTTCTTAAACAGAACACTGAGTGCAGTTTAAGCCTGATATTGCTCATCCTTGTCCAGTAGATATGGGGAATGGTTTGCAATAACCTCTGCTTTTCAAAATGTCTGGGTGCTTCTGGGGAATGCTTGCCAGGGAAAAGCCTACACTGTTGATCTGTTTATGTTTCATTAAGCTTCAAGAATGAGCTCATTGATAAAGCTAATGCAGTTGACATCTTCCTAAGGAGCAGCTGTCTGTAAGTTCAGTCCTAAAGGCAGGTTTTTCTGGGGTGGCTGCAGGAAGTCAGCCTGCATAGTCTGGGCTCTGGTGAGCTCTGCTGCTGGCTCAGCTCTGCTCCAGGGCATGAAGCTCTGGGTGAGTAATGCCAGTGTCTCCCTCAGGCAGGAGGAATGACGAGTGGTCCCTCCACTGCATCCTGCAGAACAGCAACTTCTCTGCTCTTCCGAAGTGCCTGGTGGCCCTTTGTGTCAGGCTCTTCAGCAATTACTGCTGCTGCTCTGACAAAGTGGCGTTGTGTGTAGGAATTGAAAGTTGGGGCTAGAGTGTATTTTTTTCAGAAATATTTTGATATTTGTAATGTGTCCTCAGCCTGTGGCTTCCACTGGGAATACTGCTGGCTGTCCTTCCTGGGGAAAGCTGGCTGTCAGCTGGGAGCATTATCCGTCTCACAGCACTTGCTCTGTCTGGAGCAGGCCTGATAAACAGTCTTTTGCGCATGCTGCTTTATTTTGTAAACTTGTTTTGCCAATTTGGTGACCCAGCCTGAACTGACTTTCCATGCAGTAATCTCAGGAAGAATTAGTGTTGTGGAAAAGGCTGCTTTGGCAACCTCGGAATCCAGACAACTGTGTTACATGCAGCTTTTGTTAGGAGTAGCTCTGCCTTTCAGGCTTTAAAGGAATTTATTCCACTGGACTAAATAGATGCTTTCCTGTTTCAGCCACAGTTTGGGCTCCACTCCAGTTTTCCCAGGAAGCAGGCGATGATGAGCAAAAGTTAAAAAGTCTGGGCAAAATTCCTAGCTTAGATTATTTTTTTCTTGCGGGCACGAATCTGGCATCTCCAAATATCTTTTCGTCCTGGTTATATAATAGTTGCCTCTGAGAAACAGACGCCACAGAGATGTGATTTGGTGTTCTGGAAGTGGGAGAGCTGCAACATGCAGGTTCTTGTTAACAGCTTTTCCCTCAGCAAGGTGTAGGCCATGTCATTCCCTGGAGTGTTGCAGCTTTGCTTCTCACTGGACCACGTTGTCCATAAGGTCTGACAGCTTCCACGTGCTGCTGTACCAGTTCTATGGGGAAAACAGGCTGGGAAAGTAAAAATTCACTCTTAAACCGTCCCTGTAGTGAGACCCTTTTCTTCTCCCGAGAGGCTCAATTTGTTTTGTCTTCTGCCAGGAGAGATTTTTGAACTGAAGGCTGAGCTCAATAATGAGAAGAAAGAGAAGAGGAAAGAAGCTGTAAAGAAGGTTATTGCAGCCATGACTGTGGGGAAGGATGTCAGGTAAAAGCGACTTGTATCTCTTGGCAGCTCTGGCTGTCCTGGGACTCAGTCGGGTGTGGTGATACACGTGTCCATGGAACAGCTCCGAGTGTGGCATCTTGGTGAGGCTGGATGTGTCCTTGCCCGTGCTGTGCCTGTCACAGATTTTCAAGCTCCTTCCTCTTACTGAGAGCAAAACAAACAGCTGTTTCCTCTGCTGGTTTAGCCCAGTGCCAATAGCCCTTTTTATTTAAACCCATCCAGAGTTCAACCAATTTGTATGTTCACTTTAGGTGATGTTTTCTCCCTGCTTGCTACCCTGGCTTTCAGTGTTACGAAGGTAATTCCACTTGTTTTTCTCAGCCTTACTTGTCATAGCACAGATTTGAGCTGCATTTTAAAACGAGTGGTTTTTAAATTGAACCTGTGTCTCAAAGGGCACCCGCATTTACCTTCTGCAGCGCGATCCCCAACACATTTTTCTGTCGTTGAGACAACCAGAAAAACCTGCTCGAGTGAGTGCTTTCTCCCTCCAGCTTCTCCTGTTACCAGAGCCTACCAGAAAGTCACAGCAGTCCTGGATTCGTAGCAGCGTGGTCTGTTGCCACGGAAATCGGGATAAGGTTGCAAATTTAGCATTGTGACTTCATCGTAGAACGAAGGAACATGTAAACTGGCAGGAAAAAAAACCTAATCTTTTTTGCCAGCAGCGCTTACCCTTCACCTTTAGATCCCTACAGCTTAGCTGGGAGCTGCAGAGACCCTTGTGTGACATCCTTGTGTTCTTCTGCAGCGCTGTTTACAGATTGCTGCTTGACATTTGAGTGAAACCCAGCTTTGTCAGTGGTTAAGCTCCTAGAATTCACTAGTCTGAAATCTGGCAGGTTCTTTGGAAGTGTCCTGCACGACCAAAACATTTTTAAGCAGCGTTTTTTTCTCTTGTGGGTTCATCCCCAGGCCTGGCATGGTAGAATTATCTCGTTTGGTGAATGCCCATTTGAAACACATTTAGGAAATTGCATTAGTTTTCACCTCTTCCAGAGCTGACCTATGTTAAAGCCCTAGAAGAGATTAAATGATTATTATAAAAGCCATTGCAAACTGTTTTGGGAAGGAAGGTGACCTTTTGTTAGACAGCAGGGTGCTTTAAGTGGAACTCCAGTTTTTCTGGCTTCCTTGATATTGTTACTATCCCTTTTGCCTACTGTGAATTGTTACTTTTTTTCCTGTCCGTGGGAGTGTTGATGTGCTGGAGGGCAGGAAGGCTGTGCAGAGGGATCTGGACAGGTTGGATGGATGGGCTGAGGCCGTTGTATGAGGCTCAAATGGTATGAGGTCCTGCACTTGGGTCACAACAACCCCACGGAAACACTCCAGGCTTGGGGCAGAGCAGCTGGAAAGCTGGAAAAGTACCTGGGGGTGCTGTTTGACAGTGGCTGAGCATGAGCCCAGGATGTGCCCAGGTAGCCAAGAAGGCCAATGGCACTTGTCCTGTATCAAAAATAGTGTGGCCAGGCAGGGCCAGGATCATTCCCTGTGCTGGACACTGGTGAGGCACCTCAAATTCTGTGTCCAGTTTTGGGCCCCTCACAACAAGAAAGACACTGAGGGGCTGGAGTGTGTCCAGGGACAGGCAACAGAGCTGGGGAAGGGTCTGGAGCACCAGGAGCAGCTGTGGGGGCCCAGCCTGGAGAAAAGGAGGCTCAGGTGAGACCTCCTTGCTCTCTCCAACTCCCTGACAGGAGGCTGTGGCGAGATGGGAATCAGTCTATTCTCCCAGGTAACAAGCGATAGGACAAGAGGAAACAGCCTCAAGTTGTGCCAGGAAATTTTATATTTAATTTTAATAACCTGCCCTGGGCAGTGGTGAGTCACCATCCCTGGAAAAGATTTAAGAATCGTGTAGATTTGGCACCTGGGGACATGATTTAGTGGTGGGTTTGACAGTGCTGGGTTAACAGCTGAACTTGATCATCTTAAAGGTCTTTTCTAATCTAAGCAGTTGTGTGATTATATTTTTGCTTATTCCTGTCTATCCAGCTCACTCTTCCCTGATGTTGTGAACTGCATGCAGACTGACAACCTGGAGCTGAAGAAGCTGGTCTACCTGTACCTGATGAACTATGCCAAAAGTCAGCCGGACATGGCCATCATGGCTGTCAACAGCTTTGTGAAGGTAACCTGCTCCCAGGGCTCGCCAGAAAATGGCCCTGCACAGTGGCTGTCAGCACATCTCCTTTGTCCATTAGCCTGCTCCAGGGGAAGCTGCTTTTATTGTTTTCCCAGTTTCTCGTGTTGGCTATCAGATTTTATCTTTTTCATCTCCCAGCCAGTTGTAGTATCTCTGATATGTAGGTACCTGCTTCCTGCTTGAACGTTCCAGCTGTGTGGAAAACCTTTATCTGTGGAGAAACCCAAAAGACAGTTCACTGCAAAAATAACAGCCTGATTGCTATGTTGCCTTTAGTTCTGTCGTCAAGTTGCCTGTCCTTATCGAGGGAATGTTATTTCACGTTGTGCAAGATAAACGCCAGTGCTTAGAAGAAGTTTGAAACTCCTTGTGGAGTATTTTAAAATCTGAGATACTGGGGATCAGCATCAAGTTTCAATTTTGTGTCGTGGTTCTTGAGGCAGAAAGAGCTGAGAGCAGGCTGAGAGCAGGTCAGTTCTGCTCAGAGAATGTCCCTGTCTTCCTGTCTAGACAGAATATTGGTGTCTCTCTTTCAGCGTAATTCTGTTAGAACGGGCTAACAAACAAAATGATATTTTCCATCCTCGTGCTTTTCCCTGCGAGGAAATGTCTGGTGTCCCTTTTGGCAAGTTGAGGGACAAGTGTTTGTAAAGAGCAAGTGTTGACACTGGTCTGCACCAACTCAGCACTTCACACCCCGTTCACAGTTCCAGGTGTGGAATGCACTTGCAGGAGGTGTCATTTCTCTTGTGATGCTTTTAAAGTGTTTTATCAGCTGTGGGAAATTTAAACAGCGAAAGGTAAACGAACCTTATGCTTTTGTAGGTCGTTCTGCAGCCATCCTTTTATTGGCTGATTTTTGGAGGAGCTCAGAGATGTGTGGATGGTTTGGATGTATGGAAATTTCTGTAGGCTTGAAGTATGAAGTGCTGTGTTCCTGCCTGCTTTTGCTTTTTCCTCTTCAGAAAAGCACCTCTAGACCAGCCTTTCCTTAGTGCTTCATATGTTACAAACTTAAGGGATGCACAGACCTTGGTGGCTGTTGCACTGTGTTTAGTTGTTGATTTTTCCTGTTATATCTCTTGCTGCTTTAAGCCAGTAAGGCTGGAAATCAGTGTACTGTTTTGTCTGAGGGTTGCCTGTGATTTTGGGTGGTGAGAGCTGCCTCTTTGGCTTAGCTGTAGCTGCTGGATCATGTTGAAAGAAACTTTGCCTGGGAGAACAAAGGGACGCTAAGATCACAATTTTACAAGCTATCACAGCCTGAAAACGTCCTGAGACAGCATAAAATGTTTCTGTGAACCAGCGAGTGCCACCTTTTAACCCCGATCTGAAATAATTGCCCCTTTTTTAGCGTGTAATCAGAGAGAATGCTTTTTGAGCAAGCACAGCCTGGCTCTGGCTGCAGGGAAGGCATCAGTGGGTGGCGGTGCAGATTTGTTTACCGGGTATTCCGTGCCCTTGCAGGACTGTGAGGACCCAAACCCTCTGATCCGCGCCCTGGCCGTCCGCACCATGGGGTGCATCAGGGTGGATAAAATCACGGAGTACCTGTGCGAGCCCCTCCGCAAGTGTCTGAAGGATGAGGACCCCTATGTCAGGAAGACTGCAGCTGTCTGTGTGGCAAAGCTGCACGACATCAATGCCCAGATGGTGGAGGACCAAGGATTTCTGGATTCTCTGCGTGACCTGATTGCAGACTCCAATCCCATGGTAACGTATTGCCAGCGCTTTGCTCGAGGGTGTAACGGGGCAGATGATCAGAAATGTGAAGGGTCTTTAATTGCAGCTGCTGAACTGTGATGATTGTGTTGGTTAGAGAGCAGTTGTTGCCTCAGAAAACAGGAAATACCTTCTGTTGTTAGATCTGTTTGGGCTTTTTGCCTGTTTTGCCTGCCTTGAGTGCTGCAGCAAAAGTGTAACTTCCTGGTCAGGTGAGTCAGAGCAGCAAGAAATATTTGATGCTGCTTCCTCAGTGACAGCTTGTAGTTACTGCTTTCCTGCAGGCTTTGGCTCTTCTTGGAATAAGAGGTTGGATGAATTCATTCACTAATGCAGATAAATCCACTGGCTTGTAATGAGTGGAGAAAATCAATGCTAATGTTTTTAATAAAGTTAAATGAGTCGTCAGAGCAGAGGTGGAGATCATGACCAAGAATTTCACAGGAGTAAATTACCTACTAAATCAGCGTTTAATCATGGTTGATGAAGGGTCCATTTCCAGGCCAGGCATGTTCTGCTATTATTTTGTAACTAAAAGGTGGTGGCCAATGGATTGACGTGTCCCACTGCATAATCCTTTCATTCCATATTGTTTACTGTTACCTACTGGAATCCAGTGAGCATATCCATATATATCATCGTAACTCCTAGCAGGAAAGAAAACTACTGCAGCTCAGTTTAACTCAAATTTAAGGATGTGACCACTACTTTTTAGCTCTTTTAGAGCACGGATCTGATTTGACTCTGCTTAAAGACATAATTGCACATTATTAGGGCTCACCTAACAGCTCTTTCCATGGTTTTCGAATCAAACCATACAAAGCAAATTGCTTTTGTCACTATCTTGGGCAGTTTAGATAAACCAGGTGCAGGTGGTGAGGTGCCATCCCCTTTAGGAGGAGAGTGAAGGCTGCTGATTGCTTTTTATAAGACTTTCTAGAGACAGTGAAACCAGAGATGTTTTACTTTCACAGGCACCAGTCTGAGCAGAGATGTCTGTCAGGAGACACCTATTGCCTCTGATACCCAGCTCTTTTACAAGCTGTTCTTTTTATCTGCCTCCCTGATTTTTTTTTTCTTGTGCGAGGTTTCTGTGTGAATATTGATGACTCCTTTAAGATGCTCTCTCTGTCGAGGCAACTTTGAGGCACACAGAGAAACACCTGCTGGTTTAATTCCATGTGGGAGGGTGTGCCTTGCAGCCTCTGAAAGAACTTCCTTGGGTTGCTTTAGTTCCACTTAAATGCTGGCCCTGGCATTCACCAGCTCACAGGCAGCAGTGGAATGTGCTGTGGACAGGGATAGAACCTCCTGTTTTCCTAGCCTGGGTTCCAGTGATTTGCTTCTGGTCACAGCCACATGGATGTGAGTTGAAGAGCTCAGGCTGAAAAGATATGGTGCTTCAGAAGAAATTAATAAGGGTTTTTTTTGTCCTTTCTGCATGTTGGTCTCAATGGAACTCACTGGTTTGGTAAATGGAGACAGGAGAGCACCGATGTGTGTTTAAAAAGTGCATTAACTTAAATACCGACTTAAATAAATGGAGAGAAGAGGAAAAATGTCAAGGGGCAGTGCGTGCCCCATTTGTTAAATAAACCTCCAGAAGTGGCACAGGAAGCCCTAACAAAACATCAGTACAACTAATGAGCTCCTTGGTGGTGATGAGGGTGGGCTGGGGCAGCAGGACCTTTGCAGCTGCTGGAGCTGTGCAGGATCACAGTTACCTGTCTCGTGTTGCACTCACCTTGCTCTTCCCCAAACTGAGGATTCACAGCAGGACAGTGCGGTTTGGAGCAGTGATAGTGATGGAGAGGCCTGTGGGGTGTGGCTTTGAGAGGATCACGTAGCTGGTGTTCCGTGTACTTGGTTTCCCACATTTCACTGTGGATGGAGCATTGTATTTTTGCTTCTTAAGGGTGCATGGGGAGAGGTTGTATCAAAGGTTTGAGGCTCTTACAGCTGCTGATTTAATACAACATTTAATCTGGTTGCAATTTTAGTAGAAAAAGACGTTCCTTCTAGTTAAGTTTGTTCCTTTGGTCCCCTTTGAAATTCATGCCTTTGTGGCACAGTGATTCTGTCAAAAGAACAGGAACTATCCACCTCCAATTAAGGTTCATCTTCCTAGTCAAACCGTCCATCTCATTGCTGCTTTCTCCATGTGAAACTCCAGTGGGGTTCCAGATGACCAGGAGTTGTATTTGCCAGATAAATTATATTTGTGTGCGAGTTGGTATTTGTTAAGCGATTTTTTTCCTTGATCAGATGGAATGCAGCCCTGCCTGGGAGCTGTATTGGCTATCAAAAGAAAGATTGCTGGAAAAATGGTGCAGAGGGATCAATCCTTACAGCCTGTTCCTCTGTAAATGGTGCATCTCAATCATTGGAACCTGTTATCTACGCTCATTCATATTTATATTATAAATGTTTCTCTTCTTTTGATGGCTTGTGGAAATGGGCAACATTAGACACTTAATGAAGCACAATTTTTTAGATGGGAAATCCACACTTGTTCTCTCTTCTGAGAAATGAGGATGTTGAGCAGGAGCTAAAAAAGGCTGCAGTTGAAAAATAGTCTCCAAGAAGGGTTTTATTATGGTTTTGTAATTGGTTGCCTCTAGGACATGAGCAGGCACTAAGCATTCTAGCTGGGTGCTTGGTGAAGTCACATCTCCATTTGCGGCTTGCTAATTGCCTTATAATTATGCAGAGATCAGGGTGCACATTTCTGTTGGCTCAGATCACCTTCATCCTAACGATGTCTGGCTAAGTTGGGAGGTGACCTTGTCAGAAACATTTTATTGGTTTGGGGTGGGTTTTTTCCATGTTTTTTGACTACTGGCATGATTCTGTGTTAATAAGGTGGCAGACTGGGGATGTTCAGGGCAGTGAAGTCCTGTGGAGGTGCTGCAGATCCACGGGCAAGGTGTTTGCCCCCTTTATCTGGGCTTTCTGTTGTCAGGATGTGGCCTTAGTTCACATTCAGTGATCTTCTGAGCCAATAACCCCTGCAAGAGCACAGTTCAGTTGCACTGGAGCAGTTTGATTGTGGCAGGAGTCTTTAATCTCCTTTTACAGATGGGTCTGAAGTGCTCGGGGCTGCCCTTTGTCACCTGGGATCCTGCCAAAGAGGATCCTTCCCTAGAGGGAGCCCTCACTCCTTCCCAAGGCTGTCTTCAGGCAAACCCTTCTCTTTTTTTGCTGTGCGTTTGCTTGCAAGAAAAGCAAAAGCAGGTCTGGAGGAATATAATGCTGGGGCCTGGCTGCTTTGGGGTGCTGAACTTGCTCAGTCCTCGGTGCCTTTGTCACTGGTGACTTGGGCATAGTGTGACTCAGAAGCCACTGAATGGCTCCCATAATCCACGTATTCCAACCAAAATGCAACTCCAAAACGACGTCCCAGGGTTTTTGTGTACTCCAGGTCACTGCAGAACACTGTTCACACCCAGCAGCAGCGGCAGAAAATAGATGGGTGAGAGAGGTAGGTTTGTTACATGCCTTCTGATGACCAGAGACTCTCTGAAGTCTTGGAAAACCCTCTTTTTTAAAATTTTTTTTTCTTTCTTTTTCCTGATTCTGTCTTGTTCTGGCATTTTTGAACGAGACCCAGTGACTGCTCGTGGTTGGAAGTGCTGAGCCCAGGTGAGGGAGAGCAGACCACGAGGTGGCAGCAGCTTAAAGCAGAACCAAAGCTGGATGCCCTTAGACACCTCATTTTGTAACTAGTTCCCTCCTGGCTTTTATCCCTGCACTTGGTTTTCTTCAAGAATGTAAATATTAGCAGACAAACATAAGAAGAAATCCATCTTAAACCTTACTGGTCTTCTAATATTTTCGTGGAACAACCTTTCTGAACAAATATTTTCAATCCTTGACCTTCTAAGGTAACTCTTAACCCATGGAATAGTTTTCTTATCAGTCTGTCTGTTATCCACATGGCTTAAGTTGATGTCACCTTCTCCTTTTTATTTTCTAGGTGCTGTTCAGTGTTTTAACTCCTTCCTGTAGCATTTCTCCTTCCTCACATTGTGCTTTGTCACTGTGATGTGCTGAATCAGGGTTTTTTCAGGAGTGGCTGTTCTGCTCCTGTGTTTTCCTGTGCTGTCCAGCAGAATGTTGTGTTTTACACCATCCACGCATCTCAGTTTATTGGGATTCACTGTTGTGAATCAACACGGAATAAACTGAGATCACAAAAGTAAATGCACCAAGCGTGTGGAGATAATTAAACTCTCTTGTACCTGGGATGGTTTTTGCCTTTAGCATTAACCACTCTAGGAAGGGAATCTATTGAGATCTGACAACTAGAGGTGGCGAGGTCCACCTGGGTCCCTCTACCAGTATTGAGTTCCCTCGGCTGACAGATGAGACTAAAAACCTGTTGATAGAAATCACAGTGCTCTCTTGTCTCTCCTGCTCTGCCTGCAAGTGATGGGGGTTCCTTCTCTGCCAGAACTTCAGAGTGTGTGTGGGGGGTGGCTTCTTGGATGACCCTGTGGAGGAAGGAGGTCTTCCTTTTGTTCCTTTTCCTCCTAGCTGACAAGCTGTATGTCTTTGCGAGATGGTGTCCTGAGGAATAAGCTAGTTAAGAAACAGAAGCAGCTTTTGTCTCCTGGGCTGTCCTCCTCTGAACGCTCTGCAGGAATTTTAATCCCTTTCTGTGTAATAAAGCTGGGAAACTGGTGATCCTCTGAGCCCCAAAAGGGCTCTGTGGGAGGCAGTCAGGGATGTGGGAATTCTCTCATACAACGGGGAGTGGAACACCACCTTCTCCACGGGCACAGGAGAGCACTTGTCCCTCATGAGGACTCTCACAGCCGTGTGTTTTCCCCGTGCAGCTGATGCTTTGTGAAGTGGGAGGAGTGAACCACCACTGCTGGGTGAGTTCATGATTCCTGCTCACGAAGGTTGAAAGGACTCAAAAATTCACATCCCAGTATGGAGCCGAGTATTGCTGTGGGCTCTCTCATCAGCCTGGGGCTGTTCCAGGATACTCTGACTGTCCCTCTGGATCAAAAATGTCCCTCCTCTTTTCAGCGTGGGTGTTGCAGATGCAGGCTGGATCTTGAAGTCCCCCAACCATGTCTCTGTTGGTCCTGTGTGTGGTTTGGGGTTTTAATCTGTTTGTGCTGCAAGTGGAGATAATATTTCCTTCTGGGAGACACTTGATGGCATTTGTAGGCGGAATTTCTTCTACCTATTGATGGATATGTTGCAGTGACTGAGCCCATTGCTTAGGGCTGTTGAAAAGTGGTGGCAGCACTTTGGAGCTCCTTAATGGATGTTTCTGCTGTTTACATGAGGCTGCCCAGGAGGGAGAGCAACACATTTTGGAAAGTAAGCAGCCAGCCAGCAGCAGCAAATTGGGAAGGAAATAGGGAGAGGTTATGGAGGAGCCTGTATAAACAGTGCCTTCGTTAATGTGTGAGAGTGGGAGACTGCCAGGGGAGAGCAGAAACTTGAACTTGGGGGGGGAGAAGAGAGAGCTGATATCTGTAGTTGGTGGCACTACTTCTGGTTACCCACTCTGACCCTGCTTGCTCTGCTGACAAAACCCAGTTTTGGCTTCGGAATGAGCTTCTCCAACAGCTTCTCCAGAGGAAGGCTGGAATCTGATTTCCCAAATAGCTGTTTTTTCCTTCAGGCTGTCATCCTGAACAGGACTGAGGGAATTTCAAGCCTGTATGTGGGACTTGATTCTTTGTTTGTTTGGTTTTGGTAAGCTTGTGGATGAGGGATGCGGGTCTTGAGCATCTTCCATGGAAGCTGCGCTTTCCCCTTGTGTTCTCAGTGCTAGCAGAGATGCAACGAGTTTATATGATAATGCATGAATTTCCACGGCTCCACAGAGTCTGTCTTCCCAGACCCCTCATTTATAAAGTTTAATTGACAAATCCATCCATCAGAGACCTGTCTCCTTCCAATTACAGCCACCAGTATGTGCCTCATTTCCAAAGCGTTTGTCTTGCCGAATAGATCACTCCAGGATCTCTCACATCAATCAGGGCGCTGGGAATTTTGTTGACATGTGTCTACTTGTCACATTTTCAATCGGAACAGGCACTTCTAGCTATTGACAAGCACCATTCGTCAGAAAACGCCCTGGCTGTGATGTTTTGTAACTCTACGCCCCCCTTTTCAGGGCTCTGTAAGGGTTTTGTTGATGCTTAGCTGGTGCTTTTCTCCTGGGTTGCAGCTTGGATTGTTTGCCACTGGATGGTGCCAGCGAGAACCTCTGCAAGGGAAATTGCAAAGGGCCTTACACAAAAAAAAAAAAAAAAAAAAAAAAAAAGGGCAAAAAAACCCTTCCTGGTGTGTGTTAG
>JAWMRA010000048.1:6187365-6284880 GCA_035584735.1 Pseudotriccus pelzelni
TTCCCTGTGAGGGTGGTGAGGCCCTGGCACAGGTTGCCCAGAGAAGCTGTGGCTGCTCCATCCCTGGAAGTGTCCAAGGCCAGTTTGGCCGGGGCTTAGAGCGACCTGGGATAGTGGAAGGTGTCCCTGCCCATGGCAAGGGTGGAAGGAGATGAGCTTTAAGGTCCCTCCCAACCCAGGCCATTCTGTGATTCTGTGATCAAAGGTGAAATTTAACGTTTCCTGCAACTCCTAGTTGTATAACCAGGGAAAAAAGGTAACTCCGTGAACCTAAACCTCTCCCCTTACTAAGCAAAGCTAATTTAAAAGATAAAACCAACTCCTAGTTTCAGTTTGGTCCCAAGTCATGCACTCCTGCTGAGATGTCACTGGGAGATTCCCCTGGGTGACCAGTTGTGGCAAAATCCCATCCTTTGTCATTCCCAGCTTTGGTTTGGAGGTCCCACACACATATCTGTGATGCTGCCCTGGGGCAGGTTGTCCCCCACCTGCCTGAGTACAAACCTGGCCCAAGTTTCCCCCCACCCCTCCCTGTGCATGGCATTGTGCCAGGGGAGCTGGTGGAAACCATCCTGCTACAGCAGCTTCTTTAGTTTTTGCAACATTTTAACAAAAACTTGTATTTAGAGCTTCCTCATTAAACCCAGTGACAAATAATATGCACAAGGACTCATTAGCAGAAAATGCAATTATTGCATCTTGCATTGAAAATTATTTAAACCACAATTCTTGACAAAGCATCTGATCCTTGATTAAAAGAGATGATGGGTGTGAGTAATTAAAGACACACTAAATATAATTCATCTTCAAAGCATTCCTGTGTAATTTGTGTTTTCTTGCCTCTTTTGAAAGTTTTTCTTGCTTGTTTGAGGTTGCTCCTCTAAGGATTCTCAGTAACTGAGATACTTTCCTGTTTAGTGAATTGGAAAATAATTTCCTAACCTTAATCGTAAAGTTCTGGGAGATACCTGGGCTTCTTGATGGCAGGAGAAATCAACTTTGTGGCAGAACTTTTGTCATTGTAAAAAAAAATCTCTTCCCTAGTTGTTGTTACAAAGAAAAGTGAGCGTAGGTGGTGCTCTAGATGTCCCAGAGCCGAGGCACTGAACTTCCATCACTGCAAAAAAAGGGAATTTTCAGCTCTTTTGAGCTGTCTCTTCTCTCCAGGACACAGCAGGCATAGCCTGTACGTGGGCAAGTGAACAACATGACGGTGCTGCTGCAGAAATCTCTGTTTCCAACCCAAGGAAAAGGAACTAAGGCTGAAAAACCTGGGAGCAGTCCAGGGCAGGAGCTGGTACTGTGGCTGCAAGGCTGTTTGCTCATTATAGTCCAAAAGCTGTCATGTATTTTTAATCAAATAGGACTTTGAAAATCTGGAGTTTTGACTTTCACTTTCAAAGGAGGAAAAGCTACTATGATGCTTTTGCTTTTACAATATTTGTATTTTACATAGTAAGGAAACTTACTTTTCCCATTAGGAATTTAAAATTTTACAGGTAACTGAACCATTGGAAGACGTTTCTTTTAGTTATCCTTAAATGATTCTCGTGTTTAAATCAGATACTTAAATGTGTTTGTATTCATTAATTAATTTCATATCACTGTCATAAGCCTGTGATAGAAATCAGTGTTTCATAATCAAAGTCTTCTCCCTTTCTGAAGCCTGAGATGGTGAAATCTTGATGCCATAGAAATCAGAGGGCACAGGATTCTGTTTTCAGATTTTATAAGCTGTAGAAGTCTTTGTTACTCAGATTAGAAACTCATGGGCTTTCACTCTTCAAAGAAAAAATAAAATGGAAGATTTTCCCTCCTGCTTGTCATCCATGAATGCCCAGGAGCTGTATATAATGTATGTGCAGTATACAACAAAAAATACCAAATTTAGGATCACAGAAACTCCTGGGCTGGACAGGACTCACAAGAATCATCAAACTTCTTCCTGCTTTCTCCAAGAAAAAACAAGAATAAAGGGATACAATGTTAATGCAGAGCCATAATTTTCCATACTAATGAAAGAACAGAATGTTTCTTTTGGCTGCCTGAAATTCCTGCTTCAGCAGCTTTCCCTGCGCTGGTGCTCAGGACAGGAACATGGGCAGTGATGACACCGTGTCCTGCCAGGTGATCGCTGCAGTTCTGGAACAGCTTTCTAGGAGTTTGGTGACACTCTTCTTGCCTCCATGGTGGGCAGGACACAGTCAGGTGTCTGCTGATGTGTCTGTCACCTCTGGACATGTTCAGTAATCAGGGCCTGAGCCATAACTCTGGCTTTTTAGGGCTCTTCAACTCTTCTGTCTTTCACAGATGGTGGCAGATGGCCAGTGGTGCCCTCCATCTTCCTTTCTGCCTTCACTTTCACACCTAAATAGGACAAGAGGAAACAGCCTCAAGTTATGCCAGAGGAGGTTTTGCTTGGATATGAGGAAGAGTTCTTCCTGGAAAGGCCAGTCCAGCCCTGGCACAGCTGCCCATGGCAGAGGTGGAGTCTCCATCAGATTTAAAAGCCCTGTGGATGTGGCACTTTGGGACATGGGTTAGTGGTGGCCTTGGCAGTGCTGGGGAATAGTTGGAGTTGATGTTCTCAGAGGGCTTTTCCAACCTGAACAATTCTGCGATTCTAATTGTTCTGGGCTTTGATTTAGCTGATGTGAAGAAGAGGATTGACTCCATGGTTTTCTGAGGTCCCTTCCAACCTGAATTGTTCAGTGGTCCTAATCCATACAGCTTCCTTTTCCAGCAAACTATTGAATTTCCTTTTCATGCAGCAGGTGCTTATCAGGGTGTAGGAGGTATGAATTCACGTTTTCATGTTGATGTCACAGAATCCAAGGCAGGGACACCTTCCACTAGAGTGTGATGTCCAGGCTTGCTCAGGGCCAGTCACAGCAGCTGCACCACATTTTATCAGTTGAGATTGAATGTTGCTGCTGCCCTTTGTGAAGTGTTAAAACTCATTGTGCTTTTTTCCAAGAAATGTCCAGAAGTGTTGTGTGTGCTCTGCCTCCCTGGAAAGGGACAGACCTTGCCCTGGGCAGTGGGATTGCTCCGGCTGGTGCCAGCAGAGCCAGAGTCACTTCTCATAGTTACTGTCAGTGGAAGTATGAATCGTGTCAAGAACAGGAAGGAAAACTTGTTTTATAACCACAGTCAAAACAGTGCAATAAATTATTGAGGAGATTGTGGAAGTTCAGTCATGGAGGACTGCAGAGAGCTAGCCCACTTTTCCAGGATGCTTTATGGGTAGGTTTGATCTTGAATGGGAAAACAGATCTGAGTTCCCTTTTGCATTTTTCTGATGAGTTGTCACTCATTCTGTGCATTAATAGGAAAACAAGACATAGTGAACACCCTGTGTTATGAGTTGTTTTCTGTACATTGGGAGTGATTTTATAACCCTTGAGCTACAGCTGTTCAAGCCCTGGCTCTCACTGACTTTCCCTCCTCCATTCCTGCACACAGAAGTGGCCAGAGTTTATTTCAGTGCCTAAAGATGAAGTCAGACACTTTTTTTCTCCTTCTAAGAGTTGTCTGAGCGACTAGTTTGTGCTATTTCAATGATAATTTAGTCAATATTGCTGAGTAGCCACTTGTTAAGTTCTTTTTTTTTTTTAATTTAGGCCCTCCAGGTGTCATTTTTATTCTGGCCATTAATGTACTCTGCTCAGAAAAAGATGTCAGCATTTGTGAATTTTGTCCTTGTTTTCCTTGCCACCTGAGTTTTCTGTTTCCTCCATACAAATGAGAGTGAATTTTGGTAATTTAATTGGAAGTTTTGACTTGTATCAGAATTAAAGAGAGCAGATTCAGCTTATTCTTGTCATTTGAGCCCAAAAGCAGGCCCTGTATTGCGTGGAATCAGTGAACCAGCACATCTGACTTACATTTGCTTGGATTAATTTCACAAGCAATACTTGAAAGTCTGATGCTTTTTATTTAAGGTAGGAGCTTCTGACATGCCCATAAACACTCAGCAAAGCCCTTGCTCAGTCTGGTGATTACCCTGAGTGAGGAACAGTGAGTGAATAAATATGAAGAGAAAGGCTCTGAGGGAGCTTACTTAAAGCTTCACCGATGTCAATGAAACAAGGGCAGTTTCAGTGGTTTAGAGGGGACAGTAAGTCTGAAATGTAAAATAGTGATATGGAGGCACCCACAAAAATCAGTCAATATAATTTTCATTCAGGAAGATCCTGCCTCTTTGTGGAACCGCAGCTCAGTCAGGTGCCCACGCGTTGAGCATTGCAAGGTGAAACTTGTGTGTGCCAGTTCCTGAGCAACTCAACCAGAAATAATCAGGTCCTTGGGCTTTCAGTGAGCAGATGGGAGGGGAAGGTGCCTAGATGGAGTGAGGGAATTTGGTGTGCAGAGCAGAGATGCTCATCACTCAGGCTCTGCTGACAGCGTGGGACAAGCTGGAGGAAGAGATAGATGTGCATTGCAGCTTGGGGGTCTGGCATCCCAAATTCACCACCTACACACTCATTTTATTTTTGTATAATGTGTTTTTTAATACCATCATTTGAATTTGCCACATTTTAAACTCTGTTATCTGAATATAAATGCCTGGGTTGTGGCTGAGATGAAGAGACCTCAGAGGTGTTCTTGAGTTCAAGAAAAGGTGGTTTTATAATTGCCAGTTAATAATACAGACTGGTTTGGGTTGGGAAGAGACCTTAAAGCCCATCCAGTTCTACCCTCTGCCATGGGCAGTGACACCTTCCACTAGCCCAGGTTGCTTCAAGCCCTGTCCAACCTGGCCTTGGACACTTCCAGGGATGGGGCAGCCACAGCTTTCCTGGGCACCCTGTGCCAGGGCCTCACCCCCTCACATGGAAGATGTTTTTATCATCTTTATCTGCTTCTCAGCAGAATCTAGAGAAAACTTTTGCTTTTAATAATTTAGGTTCTTTTACATTTATTAGCTAACACAAAGCACTGAGGAACTGTGGGTCTTTTCCTGTAACTCTAAACCGCATGAAAATGCCCAAATTCTCTTGAGGTCCTGCCCACGCTCCCTCTTGGAGCAGCCTCTTCCATGGGCACAGCTCCTGGGGTAGATGCTGCAAGGACTCTCTATCATGACTCACTGGGTGATAACATGGAGCATTCCTGCTGTGCAAATTCAACTCCTTCCTGAATAGAATCTGATCAGGAAAGGAAAATATCATGTTTTGCTGCAGCACAAAGGCTGCATTGACTGGCATTTACAAAACAGCTCAGAACTGAGGAGTAACTGTTAATTTTGGGTGAGGAGCTGCACTAGTACAGCCTCTTGAATACACCAGGGAAACATCCCTCAGTGAGTGCCTGAGCATTGGATTTTCTGCAGTGGGGGCTTCCTCCAAGGATTTTTGGAGATTTTGCTTTTTTTTTTTATTCTTTAGTGTTTCCCCCCTCAATCACAAACACTTCTGATGAGGAAAGGGGGGAGAGCAGGTGACAGGGAGACTGCTAATGAGGAAACAGTTTTGTTTCTGTAACTCTGCAGGAAAGGACGGAAACAGAGCAGAGGGGCTGTGGGTGCCAACAAGGCAGGGCTGAGGGGGGACCCCCTCACACCTGCCTGAGGAAGGGCGGTGGGAGGCCCTGGGGAGGGTCCCTTGGCCTGTCTGGAGAGCTGATACTTTGGGTGTCACTCCAAAATGCCCTGACATTCCCCCACACAGTACAGGAGCAGCTGGAATTCTGAGCGTGTGCAGGGCTGTGGCTTCACTGGGAACACAGGGATGTGATTGTTGCCACCATGGAAATTCTTCCCCTCCACCCAGCACTGGCAAAGCCACACTGGGAACGCTGGGTCAGTGCTGGGCTCCCCAGTACAAGAGAGGTGCAGTCATACTGGAGAGAGCCCAGTGAAAACCACCAGGATCCTGAAGGGGCTGGAGGATCATCTCCGATGAGGAAAACAAAAGATGCCAGAAAATGTCTGTCTTCACTTGCATTGCAGCCAGTGAAGCTGCAGGAAGTCAGAAGATACAATTTTGCTTATATAGCTGGACTTTGTTTATCCAAAGCACAAAGACATGGATTCTGTGTTACATCAGGGCAAAACACACTTTACCTGGGTAGAAGGACTGAGGGTCTGCACCAAATCCGTCCATATCAGAATGCAGAAGAAATAAATGCAGTGAGAAATACATCCATGTAGAAGGTGTGCAGTGGGAACCTTGGAGCATGAATGAATCCCTGCCTGTGGCAGGGAGCTAAAATAAGATGACCTTTAAGGTCCCTTCCAGCCCAGGCCATTCTGTGATTCTCTGAATGGTGTTTCTGATCGTAGGAAAACCTGGTTTTCCTCCATTTTTGCTCTCTGCCTCTTGCAGCTTCTGTGTTTTCCCATCACACGATATTTGCAGGGAGTGTGAGTTCAGGCAGTGGAACATGCTGTGAGCCAGCCCCAGTCTTTGTCTTTTGCAGCTAGCTGGAACAGGAACGTGCTCCACAGCTCCTTAGCTTCAGAGCAAGTGTTTCAACAACTTTTTGTACTTTCAGACCTTCCCCCATCAGATCCCTATGGATTTGTAGTGGTGCCCATTAGCAGGGGGGTGCCAGTGGGAACGTTGTGCATAGGCAGGCAGGATGGGCACCCTGGCATCAGGTTTCCAGCTGGCATGATGCTTTTTCCACTGTATCATTGCACCTTTTCCCTTTTCTTCATGAGCATGATTAGGAGATTTCCCAGAGCCTTTCAGATTATCAGCATGGTTTGGATTGTTTTTCCATTTGTGATTGTCAGTATTATATTTCCTACCTCCTACTTTGATCCAGGTTTTCCCTCATTGCCTAATCATGATTAAGGGATGACAACAAAAATATCATGTGTTATCTTCCTGTTCTCAGCGTGAGCTCTCTTTAGCTTTGAAGCATTATATAAAATGTAAGATAAATTTGTAATGGGGAATCTTTCCTTTGTGTGAGAACTTTTCTTCTCTTAACAAGATTTACTCAGCAGTTATTGGGCATTTCTAGATATTTGCAATTGAACTGGGGATGTTTTCTAATAGGAACCATTAGATACTAAAGCTGGCTGCTTCCTCCTGGGACAGTGCTCTCAGACACATGGTGGGATTGTTGGGGTGTCCTGTGTGGGGCCAGGAGTTGGACTCCGTGGTCCCTGTGGGTCGCTTCCAGCTTAGGATGTTCCGTGATTCTATGGCATCACTTCTGGAATCAAGGTGAAAGGCAGAAATTCGAGATCTCAGAACTTGTCAGTATTGCTAACATGCTTTAAAACCCCCTGAAGTTGAATCCTCTTCTATTAACATCCAGTATTGTTTTGGGACTGTGAACATCCATATGGAATGGTGGAACTAAGGCCACTGGACAGGGTGAGGGATGCGGGTGGTGGTGACATAAGAGCAGGTAGAATAACCACTGAGAAATGGGCTCCTTGTCCCAGAAGAAATCTAAATGAATCTAAGACAGAGTCCCTGTTCTAGAAGGTTTTCAGCACAAAGAAAGACTTGGAGGGGCTGGAGTGTGTCCAGAGAAGAGAACAGAGCTGGCAGAGGGTCTGGAGCACCAGGAGTGGCTGAGAGAGCTGAGGGGGCTCAGCCTGGAGAAAAGGAGGCTCAGGGAGGACCTCGCTCTCTGCAACTCCCTGACAGGAGGGGAGAGCCGGGTGGGGATTGGACTCTGTTCACAGGGAACAAGGAACAAGATGAGAGGAAAGCATCTTAAGAGCTTTAGGTTTGACATTAGGAGGAATTTCTTCCTGGAAAGGGTGGTCAGGCATTGGAAGGGGCTGCTCAGGGAGGTGGTGGCGTCCCCATTCCTGGAGATGTCCGAGAAACAACTGGACATGGCCATCAGTGCTCTGGGCTGAGTGACAAGGTGGGGACTAGGTGCAGGTTGGACTCGATGGGCTGGAAGGGCTTTCCCAATGGAAATGAATCTGATTCTGTGATAGAGCAGAGGCGAGTGGGGGAAGGAGCAGCCCGGGGCTGAAGTCATTGCTCATTGTGATCAGCAATGGGAGGGAGAAGCCCTGAGCAGATGCCGCACAGTGGCCATGGGTGGGGGGCAGCAGCACTGGGGGTGCGTGGGGGGCTGCGTGCTGCCCACAGCAGCAGTGGGGAGGGGGCATTTCCAAGGGGCTGCGCTGGGCTGCAGACGGTGGTCACAGGGCTTGGATTCCCTGCACTGTGGTTGTCACGCTGCTCAGCTGGCGCGATGCTGCGCTCCCGAGCTGCTCATTCAATGAGAGCACAGTGGGCAAATTCCTGGGAAGAGCCGGGGGTTGGATGCAGCAAAAGCCTCCTCTCCCAGTGCCGGCAGCTGTGGCACAGGGACACTGGTTATGTACAAATCTGTGTATTTAGCTGCAATTTCCAGCTGCTTCCAGGAGTGGGATCAGTAGGGAAGGCAGGAGCAAGGACGTTATTTGCTCTCAACAGCCTAAATAAATCTCTTTTGTGTTGGGGGCAGCGGGGGAAAGTTTGTATGTGCGTTGCACTTCAGCAGCGCTCACATCCTGGATGCTGCTGGATCGCCTCTAATTGCCTCGGAGATGCCTCGGCTCCTCTCACTCCTGCCAGCTCCTGTTTCCATGGGAGACGGTGACTTCTGATCCCGAGAACTTGAGCTGAGACATATTAATGGTGTTTGGGTAGCAGGCGGGAGCTCCATTAACTCTATCCTTGGGGCACCTCTGGCCACCCACGGGGAGCTCATGGGGACCCTCTTACCTTGGGGCGGTGCCCCGCTGTTACTTCAGGTGGGAGCTCTTAGGGGCACATAAACATCCCCCAGAGACTCCTCTCACTCTGGGGAGATCACAGAGTCACAGAATATGTGAGCTGGGAGGGACCCACAAGGACGTTCGAGTCCAACCCTTAACCCTGCACAAACCCATCCCCAGGAGTCACACCAGGTGCCCCCAAAGATTTATCCAAACGCTCCTTGAGCTCTGGCAGCCTTGGTGCTGTGCTCACTGCCCTGGGGAGCCTGTTCAGTGCCCAACCACCCTCTGGGGGAAGAACCTTTTTCTAGTATCCAACTTAAACCTGCCCTGACACAACTGAACGAGGAACATCTGGTGAATAAACATGACCCGCATTGCCCTGGGACGGTGCTGCATTGGGAGATCCGCAGTGGGAAAGGGAATATGTGCCCTGGGAGAGCTGGGTAGCAGCATTTTTTTTTTTAAAATAAATATGGTTTTATTTAATTTCACAAATAGTTTGAAAGTACTCAACGCTTTCTTTGACCCTTTCCATAGTTACCCTGGAATCAGCTGTTTTCCTGTCAGTAGATCCAAAACACCACAAGGCTTCCTACATTAGTAGCTGTGTTTTGTTTCCAGCACACTCTTAAACAAACCTTATTCTTCAAAGTTATTGGCCCAGCAAGGAGGTCTGCAGTGCTCTGGCTGCAGGGATGTGTTGGATTTGCTGAGTTTTAATGCATTGAAATTTGGGATTACAAAGCACTGATAGATCAGTGTTCTGGACTTTTTTTCCTCAACTAAACTGAAATTTATTTTTTCTCTGTATTTTTTATTTTCTCCTTTGCTTGAAGCATGATTTTTTAAAACAGGAAAGTAATTTTCCTACCTCTTTTTTTGTTTTATTTTTTAAAGGCATATAAAAGAAATGTATTTGAACTTTTATTATCTGGGAAAGCAAAGCTCCTCATTTTTATGCATATTTAACCAGTATCCTCCTTCATAAGGAATGTGAGCAACTTTTCTCTAACTGTTCCTCTATAAATAAAAGAAAGAAATCAAGGAAGAAACAAAACAAATCCCATGCAGTATTTTATGGAGGAGCTGTAGGAGCTGAAATCCTATGGCCATCCCAGTGCTACACAAATCCTTGGTCTCCATAGGGCTCTCAGGGTGTTTGATACCTGGCGTGGATGTCAGGCTTTAGAAATGGACCAGGGAAAGAGAGTTTGTCTTTCTCTTTCCTATTGCAGTTGATGAAAACCAAGTTATCCCACATGTAGTGGCGATGCTGGGGATAAAATGACCTGTTCTTTTTCTAATAGCAGGAATTACGATTTTGTCCTGGCTGTGTGAGATTCCAGCTCGGCTGAGGGAGGACAGGGAACAGCCACAGGACGGTTGGGAAAGACCCATGTGTTTCTTGAAGGCTTTCTGCATCCTTCCCTCCCTCCTCTCTTGTCTTGCTGCCCACAAAGAGAAGCCCCAAGCGGATGCTCATGGCCTTCACCATCCTGTGTTTGCTGTTCATCACTAGACATTATCATTTCTTGACAAAACCTGCTCCTACCACTCCTGGTGCAGTTGGATTTGGTCTGGTTACCAGCTTTACCCAGTGAAAAGCTTCAGTCAAGGTTGAACCTCCCCAGCCAGGCTGGAGACCCGCCAGGGCAGCTGGGGTTTGCAGTTAACCTGGGTAAGTTCAGGTGTGTTTTGGTGCTTAAGACTGGGTTCTGCTTTGGGAGCCAGAATTTATTTGATGGAGCCTGAATAATGGTCTAAAACCACCAGTGAGAAGTGTCTGTGTGAACCCCTTGGGCACCAGAACAGAGGCACTGGCACATCTGCTGAGCTGCTGACACCCAGGACCCCTATGGGGATGAGCAGGAGATGTTTGGTTGGTGTGTTTGCCCTTAGATACACACAGCAGGGAGGCCTTTATCGGATAAAGGCTGTACAAGCAAGATCAGAGATATTCCGGTAAATGAACTCCCAGTTGTCTGAAAGCTAAATATGTCCCTGAGCTTTTCCATATGGTTGTTTTCTTCCGCAAATCCAGTATTTGATTGTCACCAAGAGGTGCTGCACTGCTACTGTCCCAGCCTCATTTTTAAATCCTCACCACTCCCCATCTCAGTTCCAAAAGTATTTACAAATCTCTTATGAAAACACAGTGAAGAAGCATCGAGCCCGATTTGCTCCTGGATGTGCTGATGTTACAGAGCCCAGTTCCAGACATATCCATTGTGCCCTGGGGACCGAAGCCTGTGGGAATGCTACAACTACTATCACTTGTGCTTTACACCATGGGGACATGGTTTCTCAGTCCCAACCCCCACAGGGGAAAGACTGTGCTGCTGCCATCCAGCCTTGGCCTCAAGTCACATGGTTACCTTGCTTTACACACCCCTCAGATTAATTAGAGATCTCCAAAAACCATCATGGAGGGAAGGCAGGCAAGAAAAGGATTTTCTTTCTCTCCTCTTCTTCTCAAAATACAATTTTTTTTGTTTAACTTCTTTTCCCAGCTGAACACTTTTGGAAATTTAGAAGTATTTTTGATATGGCTTTATAGCGAGCAAAGTTATCAGCAAATGGCCTGTTCTTTTAGCAGCAATCTCGTTCCTGCATCAAGCACCTGCCCCTGCAGCCGTGGGAGCAGCTGTTTGAGTTGAGCGTAGAAATGAAACCCTGATGATTTCACACCCTGTACGGTTGCGCGTTGCACCGGCACAACCAGTGTTGTCTCCTCAGCCCTGGGGGCAGCTCCAAGTGCTGGGGACCTTCCAGAGATGGGATGCAGAGTGTTTGGGAAGGCTCTGAGCTGCTTTTGCTTAGAAAGAGCAAAGAAAGCTGATTTTTGTGTAAATAATTAAGTGTAAAATTTCTCTGAAAGGAATGAATTGTGAAGCTGCTGTGAGATGATCTTGTGTCCTGGGCTCATCCCACAGCATGGAGAGAAGGACCAGGGATGGGATTGTTGCCCTCTGCTCCCCTCTGGTGAGAACCCACCTGCAGAGCTGCCTCCAGCTCTGGGGGCCCAGCACAGGAAGGATGTGGAGCTGCTGAAGCGAGTCCAGAGGAGGCCACAGAGATGCTCTGAGAGCTGGAGCCCCTCTGTTCTGGAGCCAGGCTGGGAGAGCTGGGGGTGTTCACCTGGAGAAGAGAAGGCTCCAGGGAGACCTTAGAGCCCCTTCCAGTGCCTAAAGGGGCTCCAAGAGAGCTGGAGGGGGACTTGGAACAAGGGCTGGAGGGACAGATCAAGGGGGAATGGCTTCTCACTGCCAGAGGTCAGGGTTAGATGGGATATTGGAAAGGAATTCTTGCCTGAGAGGGTGGTAAGGCCCTGGCACAGGTTGCCCAGAGAAGCTGTGGCTGCCCCATCCCTGGAAGTGTCCAAGGCCAGATTGGGCAGGGCTTGGAGCAACCTGGGCTAGTGGAAGGTGTCCCTGCCCATGGCAGAGGGTAGAATTGGATGAGCTTTATGATCTCTCCCTTTATGATGCTTTATGATCTCTGGGACTCCCTCATTCTGTGACTGTCACAGAGGGTCCCACATGGGGGCTGCACAGGCAGCACATGCTAGGGAGGTTTGCCTTCCTGCTCCACCTGAGATGAATCATGAGCTCAGATCCCTGAGCTGCAATGCCACTCCAAACCCATTCCATCCCTGTACTTAAGCGGGTGCAGTTCTTGCCAGCAAAGTGCAGTTAAATGCTCCCCTGATTGGCTCTGTAGCTTTGCTTTCTCTAAAACCCCTCAGATTTATTCTGAAAGACTCTGATATACACAAATGTAGCCAAAGTTATTTTTCCCCATTAGGGTGATGGCTCATTCCTTCTCTGTTGCTTTTCATCCCAGTTTTTATAGTTTGCTTTGAGAAGAATCAGTTGTTTTATTCCTACTCCATTAAAAAATAAAGCACTATTTGCAAGCTAAATGTTATTTTGAAAAATAAGGTGTGGAAATTGTCTGTGATTGCACAGTGTTGAAAAAACTTCCTGTTTTATTGGAAAAATAATAGATATGGATGAGTTCTGCTGTAAGGAGCAAGCTGGTCTTATTAGAGCAATCTAAGTACCTATAGCAAAAGGGAAAACATTTGTTGAAATGCTGCAGAGGAACTGGAGTTACACCGCCCATTGCTGGCAGTGTCTGATTTTTAATCTTAATCTAAATTCTCCTTTTCTCTCTGAAAAGTGTTTAGTATTCCTTGGAGGCTCTATTGATCAGGGAACTCTACTTGGAGTTGAGACCATCTGAGCTGTTTTTACAGATGAATTTAGTGAATAAGAGATGCAGTTGGGTTGGTGGCTCCGGCCACAGCCCCGTTACGGATTTTCCTTTGTTTCTGCATTTGCTAACTTACGCCCCGGTGCTGGGCTGGGGGGATGAACAAAATAAATGGTGGTTTTTGGTAGAGTATCATTTTTTCCTGTTTGTAGCAAGGAATCAAATGTGGCTTGCTGACAAAGGCTGTGATTTTTTTGTTGTTGTTGTTGTGACAAAGCTTTTTGCACTGCTGAGGCACCTCGAGTCCTGTGTCCAGTCTTGACCCCTTGGGACAAGAAAGATTTGGAGGGGCTGGAGTGTGTCCAGAGAAGGGAACAGAGCTGGGAAAGAGTCTGGAGCACCGGGAGCTGGGGAGGACTCAGCCTGGAGAAAAGGAGGCTCAGGGGGGACCTTCTGGCTCTCTGCAACTCCCTGACAGGAGGGAGGAGCCGGGGGGGGCGGTGTCAGGGAAGAAGGGACATGTGAAGAGGAAGTTTGGGGGGCTTGGGGGTGTCAGCAGTGGGGGCCAGCGAGAGGGGTCAGCCAGAGGAGTCAGTAGTGGGGGTCAGCCAGAGAGGTGTATTTCTGGATGAGACAGTCGTGGTAGTTTGCCTAATTCAGGATAAAATATACGTTTTAAAGGCTAGAGTATTTATCAAGTGTTAAGTATTAAAAATGAAATATAACTATCTTTGGATTATTGGCTGAGCCACCAAATACTGATCCTGTTGCTCTTGAAGCAATGTCCTTTAAATAAATGATGGGTTGGGTGTACTCAATAAAATATTGTCCTTTATTGAAAGGTATTTTTAATCTTCCGTCACCATTTAAACAGCAGAATTTGCAATGAGCCATTCTTGGTATTTAAGATATTGTTCACTGAATTAAATCTGAGAGCAGGATTTTCTGCTGTGAATACCCAATGTACGTATTTATCAATATTTTAGTAGTATGTGGCATTGAAGAAAAAAAAGAAGCTCATTGCTGCATGTCCTCCATGTATCCTCCACAAATCCAAGACTTGGTATTTTGGAATTTCAGTCATTTTGAATTTTGGTCACTGGTATTTTGCAATTAAGGTTGTTAAGAATAAAGTTGTTAGAAATTCGAGAGAAACAGAGAACACACAGAGAAAATGAGCCCTTGAGAGCATCTTACTTTAAGAATCTGTGGAAGGGGAAGAGAAGTTTGACAGGGAGGAGTAAAATTTCTTAGGCCAATAATAAAAGGAATGAAGAAATGCTCTTTGGCACAGGGAGGTGTCTGAGGTGTGGAAGAGATCATCGGCTGCAACGACTCAACGTGCCAAGCATTGGAGATGGGATTAAGGTATTGCCTGTATGAAAGTGGAAGCAGAATGTGGTGCTAAACCTGGAGAGCTACAAGGTGGCTGCTGGATCCTCTTCAAACTGTATTCAGGGCTTAGATTTAATATAGAATGTTTTCCCCTTTCAGTTTATAACCTCTGCTTGTCTGAGGCACTTGAGCTTTGTCTGTTCTTGCTGTGCTCGATGCTGTCGTTGGCTGTGCCAAACGTGAGTAACCTGCTCCAGCTCCCTGTGTTTTACCTGGGAGAAGGACATGGAGCTGCTCACTCAGAGATAGACTGCAATTCAGAAATGGGGTCACAGTGCCAAAACAGGGGTCACAGTGCCAGCAAGGAGAGAGTTAAACTATTGTGCTGTGTTGAGGGGAGTCACTTTATTGGCTCTGCATGGCCTGTAACTATTTTTAGTGGAGTTGCTGATGTGCTGTATTTGAGGGTTTGGCCCTGTATAAGTTTGATTATGGCACGAAGATTAAAACAGTTAAAATACAATGGTCTAGTCCTTTAATGTAGAAGATTTAAAGGATTTTTAAAACAGCAGTGAGTTTCTTGCTAGGCCATATGTTGTATGCAAAGTAACTTTTTAGGGTTTCCAGACTGTATTTTTTAAAATCTCAGATTTCTGAGGAGGATGAATTCTGATGTTCATTGTATGTCAGTGCTTAATGACACTTCAGACACCTTGCAGGACAACAGCTGAATGGAACCAGGTTGTCTCAGAGCCAGTTTTTACTTTACAACTTGACCAAAGTTTTTTGCTGTTTTTATTTGCAGCTGCTCTGAAAAAACAAACAAACAAATTTAGAACTGCTCAGTGCTAAAGTACTTCCCAAAAGTGCACTGAATTTCTCATGAAAGACTAAAATATAGTGTATACTCTTTGAAGTATTACACTTGACATCAGAAAAAGAAATTCTGGGCTGGGAAATTTGCAATGACCAAGAAACTCACTCAGATGTGACCTAAAATTTGCCTCATATGGTCTCCGGAAATTCTGTCCTTTTACTCAAGCTCCTTTTGTCTGCAATTACCATAAACATGGTTAGTGTAAAGATTTCCTATTCCAATCACTTATCCAGCAGCATTAATGGAGAAAGCTCAGCCGGAAATGTTTATTCATTATGCATTCCTTAAAAAAAAAAGCAAAACCCAAACCCACAGCTAAATAGCTTTTTCTTCCCAAGTCCAAGTGTGTCAGTTCCAAATTCATGGGATCTTTCCAGGTTGAAAGGCTTGTTCTTCCTGACAGCTGTCAGGTTCACTGGTGATGCAAATTTAATATTAAAGGACAACAAATGAATGACAGAGGAAATCTGAAAATCTTCTCATCCCAAGACACTCAGTTTCAGGCTTTTAATGCCTACAAAATATGAATTGCAAGTAGGCAAATTACTGGAGGATTCAGAGCGTTGATATATTAAGGGAACAAGCAGATGCAGCTGACAGGCTTGGAGAAGACAGAGCAAAGCATTTTAGGTGCCACCTGGACAAACAAACAGCTTCCAGACACAAGTGGGACTTGGATAGTTCAGTGTAAGAAGTAAAATTTCCTTCATTATTATTCAGTTATTACTTGTTACTTTCCACAGCTAAATTATTTTACAAACATGGACCTCTCCTGTTTGAGGAGAGGATGCAGCCTCAAGGTGCACCAGGGGAGGTTCAGGTTGGACATCAGGAAGAATTTCCTCCTGGAAAAGGTGGTCAGGCATTGGAAGGGACTGCCCAGTCACCATCTCTAGAAGTGTCCAAGGAACAACTGGACATGGCACTCAGTGCTCTGGGCTGGGTGACAAGGTGGGGATTGGGCACAGGTTGGACTAGATGGGCTGGGAGGGCTTTTCCAACCTCAAGGATTCTGGGATTCCATGTGTGAGAATAGCTGTGAGACAGAGGAAAGAGTTCCTTTGTATCATTGCTGGCTGTTATTGCACACCCTGCATTGCTGAGCTCTTGTTGATATTTTCTGAAATGTCTTCCCAAGGTGTGTGAGGGCAGGAGCCATCCCTGTGTATGTGGTACCTGTGTACCTGGATCAGGGGAGCAGAACCATAGGGCTCCAGGTTTCTGTGTGGAGTGTCATGCAGGGAAATAAGGGAAGTCATTCAAGATCTCCCAGGAGTGGACATGCTGTGGGAGCTGGGCCGGCTCAGCCTTGAGAAGAGTGTGGTTCTGTGGCTCCTTAAATGCAGAGGTGCTCTAAAAGAGGGCTCTGTGCCTCTTACAAAGATGTCTGTCCAAACCCACTCGCAGACGCAGTTGATGCAGAGTCTTTATGTCAATTCATCCTTTCTTTATGAGGCATCACCTTTTTTTATGGTCCCATTCACCCTTCTTTTTTTTCTGTTGTGAATGTTTAATTATTACCCCAGTGTCACTGGGAAAAGCTGCAGTTGTCTGAGAATTGATTATAAAGATTTACTTCTGTGGTGCTTTACTGCTATAAAATTCAGGATTGTAGAACAGCACAGGAAAATGTAGATTGAGTAATTTTTGGGAATCAATAAATGCACACGTGAGTGCAGCTGCAGATGGGGCTGAAGGTTTACGGACCTCATCCATCATTTATACTGGAATCAGTCTGAGGTACAGAGCTTTGTCATCTCAGCTCACATTGTGGGGACAGCACTGCTCTTGCTTACAGCAAATAAATTTATTGATATCTTAGTCTGGATCGATTAAAGCACAGCTCCTCCTTGGGTAGGCATTTTCCTGTCTTTTAACAAGGAAATGTTGTGGATGAAAACCTGGAACACTGGAGAGATTTATGTAATTGACAGCCCTGGGCACCTGGCAAATCCATAGTTGCATAGTTAGCACACCTGAGGTGTTTCATTTAACTCACACTATGTGGGAGAGACCAAGGAATATTAAATAGTAAATAATGGGAAAGGTCCCTGCCCAGGGCTATTTCCATACTCTTCCCACACACCAGCCTGTGTCACAGTGCAGCCCTGTGGGACTGGCAAGCACGATATTAGATTGGGGCATAAATTTCTCCTTCTGTTCTCCAAAAGTGATCAATTTTCAAGAAGTCAATTTTCCACAGGATTCCAGGAGTGTTCTGTTTAGTTTTTCCTGATATATTTGTAGTGGTGTAACTCTTGAACTGCTTCTGGTCAACAACCCCTTCTCATTGCTGATGATCTTTCATTATAACAAATTAGAGGAAAAACAATCTGCTGGAATACAGTTTCTGCATGTGTTTGTCAAACTTATCTGTTTAGTGAGGCAAAATTAAATAAAGTGAAATCTAATAGAAAGCAAAATCAGACCTCCCTGAGGGGAACGCTTTGTTTCCTTGGAAGTTCAGTACAAATATGTGCATGGGTAATCCCAAGTGTTAAGATATAAATAAAAGTAACAATTATTGCTACTTCTGTTGGAATGGGCTGTTCAGGGCAGAGGGGAGTCGCTATCCCTAGAAGTATTCAAAAGATATGTGGATGTGGCAGTTCATTATCTGGTTTAGTGGCCATGGTGGTATTCAGTTGAAAGTTGGACTTGATTGGGTTAAGGTCTTTTCCAGCCTTAGTGGTTCCATGATTCTGTGGTTCATTTTTCTGCTTGGATCAGTCTGGGTTAAGTCTGGGATATGTTCAGAGCAGTTCCAGGTGTGTGGAAGTGTGGTCTGGAATGTGTATTTGATGCAAGCACAGATGTGGCTCAGGAAGGTTCCAAAAGACACAGAATCATTAAGGCTGGAAAAGACCTCCAGGATCATCAAGTCCAACCTTTGATCAGGTACAACCATCCCCACTAAACATCTTTGCTCTGCCTCTTTATGACACCTCCTGGCACATAAACGAATTGTCCTCTTATGTATTAAACACACTCAATTTGAAAATCTTGAGATCTGGATTATGATAGGTAAGAGATGGGGGTATTTTATTTTATAAGCCATGTTCCTTCAGCAGTGAACTGGTTTTTATTCCATAATCCCAGGCAGGACAGTGAACCCATCAGGGGGATGTTTGCCTGGTTCCTGTCCAGGCTTCCAAGAAATGTCTGGTCTCCTCAGCTTCCTCTTGGGCCCTTTCCTGAGCACTGGATTCCTGATAAACTTTGAGAAGCTGAGAGCCTGGCGGTCATTCCCTTCCACTGAAATCTTTCAGGAAGGGATGACCTCAGACTTCATTACATATGCAAATCAGCTCATTATTTGGTGGTGTGCCATTGCATGCACATTTTTGCATGGGTAATTCTGCAAACTGCGCCTCAGGTGTTAAATGTTCATGTTTTTTCCACACGTACCACTCAGTCATTTATTTTAATGCATTTTTTCCCTTATAAATCTGTGTGTGCCTCGAGAGGAGAGAAAAATTCCATCCCTTGGAAGTCCAGGGCTGTGTTAGATTGCAATTTACCGTGGGAGGGAAGAAGTGTTCTCTTTATTTTTGCTCCATAGTTTCTTTTATGATAGGAATAAGCTCTTGGTAGAATATTTGCAATAAAAAAGCTTTGAAATTGATTAAATGCTTCAGGTTCCTCTTGGCCATTAACCAAACTTGGCAGCCATTTATTGCTTTGAACCGTGCAAGGCAGCAGAGATAATCCGTTAAATATAATAAGACCCTTCAATATAATGAAGTATAAACAGTAGCGTGGTGAGGGGAAAGTTCTGTCTTTTAGGAACGGTGTAGAAAGAATGGATCACCAGCCATTGATGCTCCTGGTTTCTAAATTTCTGAGGAGCAGAAATTATTCGCCATGTGTGTGCCAGCAATTTTTGTTCAAAAGAGATCTTCCCTTTTACTCCTAGTTAGTATGAAAAACAAAAAGGAAGGAAAAAATTATTGGATAAAAGGAAAGAGGAAAGGTCTAATCTGCCAGTACGGGGTCACTCTCCACACCCCCCAGCACTGTCATTCAGATCCCTGCAAAGCTCCTCCTGACTTTGTTCCTTACCCAGTGTTGGAGAACAGCCTGTTATTTTGAATACCGGGATTAGTCACTATTTCCTTTCCGAGGGCAGAGCTGCAGCTCAGTAGCTGATGGATTCTGGCCCTTTGGTCATGGCCAAGACCTTCAGTCCCACCATCAAACACGCCAAGAAAAACTATTCAGTGAGTGGGAGGACCGTCAGAGCTCCCTGAGTCCAGGAGCGTATATTTCATAGAATCATGGAATGGTTTGGATTGGAAGGGACATCAAAGCTCATCCAGTTCCATCCCCTGCCATGGGCAGGGACACCTTCCACTATCCCAGGTTGCTCCAAGCCCTGTCCAACCTGGCCTTGGACACTTCAGGGATGGAGCAGCCACAGGTTCTCTGGGCAACCTGTGCCAGGGCCTCACCACCCTCACAGGGAACAATTCCCTCTGTAAATTTAATTATAAAATTACTTTCAAAAATTTTAAGTGTTCATGGGCCATTTCTAGGGGGGAAACAAAGTAAAGGGGGCCTGTAGATAAAATAGCATGAATAGAAGTAGGAATCATATAATCTGGAAAGAGCTTGTCTGTGTTAGTATTCATTAGGGAGCTTTTGGGCACACATCATGGTCTGTGGCCCTGTGAAATACCCACCCTGAAAATCCCATCTGGGAGCCCGTGCTTTGTGGCATGTGAGCTCAGAGTGCTCTTCAAAACATCAGCACCTCTGCATTCCCAAAAACATCGTGTGGTGCCTGGCTCCCTGGAGGGTGGGAGCCTCCAGCTGTGTGGGGAATGCTGCCTTTCCATAGCATCTCTTCAGAGCCTCTTAATTTTTCCTCCTCTTCTTCATTTTCTTCCTCATTTTAGTGGCATGATGAGCCAGAGGTTCCTGTTTTAAGCAGCAGAACATTGTATTTCATTAACTCCATTACACACTTGGTTTAATTTCCAATTAGCCTGGGATGGGAGGAAGATAATCTGATTGCTCCGACTGGTTGGCGTTCTGGATGTGCCGAGTTTCCCTCTGTCCCCCCCCACCCCCTGCAAAGCTTTTCCGTGTGGGTTGACAGGCAGACACTCAGGTTTTCACCCACCCCCTTTCCTCCCTGTTAATGCATTTTATACCATTTGCTCTGAGCTAAAGGTTTGAGCTGCCAGAAGGAATAACTGGCAAATCAGTGTTCCTACCTCTGCAGCTTTCCGTGAGGTCGGATCTGGTCTCTCCGGCTGCGGAGGGAGTTTGTCTGTAGGTGGATTTAAAAATGTTGGGTTCTTGTGAAAGCTGTAACATAGTTTCAAGTGCAGGGTTGGTTTTTTTGTGGTGGTGTTGTGTTTTTGGTTTTTTTTAATAAGAGCCTGGGAGATTTTAGCTATCCTCATCCCAGTGACGCTTCTCCAGGAGTCTAAATTTATTGGGAAATTCCAGCCAAAAGCAGGTTTGTTGTCGTTGGGCTCGTCTGTGCTCCAAAGGGATGTTGCTGTGGCTGCATTTGAATAATGTTGAAATGTAGCCAGGGTGAACTGATTTACATCAGCAAGCCAGGGGCCTGTTATTATTAATAATTATTATTAATTCTTCAGTCTGCTTTGCATTTTTATTTTTGAGGTCATTTTTAGGTGGGTCCTTATTGGTTGGTAGCTTTTAGCCTAAAGGTGGTATCGTTAATTGCAAGTCAGGTGAGGCATTTTGCTGTGGAGTTAACTTAGAAGTTTAAGCTCTTAAAAGCTTTTTCCCTTCATTAGTTTTTTAGGCTCACATATCTGTGGCCACTGGGGTGACCACAGTTTTTTTCATTACTTTGGAGGACTAAAGACTATGATAAATGTTAGTTTCTTGTCCTTTTAGTTTCTTCCTTCTAATCTGTGGAGTAAATTATACAACTCCTGGTTGGTTTCCCATCAAAATCAACCTGCTGCCTGCTTTGAAAAGCAGAGAATACTTAGTTTTCTAAAAAAAAAGTAGGGCTTTTTCTTTTCGTCAGCCTGTGAAACTTGTCCAGTTCCATGGAGGACTTTGTCCTGTACCACTGGTAAAGCTTTAGCTTTGCTTTTATACGTCCCCCAGCAAATCCATAATTGCAGTTTATTTTCAAGCTTTGTGTTGCTCTGTGTTCCTGCCTCCCAACGAAGCCCAGCGGGAGTGCCAAGGAAGAGGTGAGCGTGTGTACTTGAACCAGTGTTTGTGTTGGACGGGGTCCTGCAGTCTGTTTTCGTTTCAGCTGTGCTGTGGCTTTGTAAAAAGCCTTGGAGATGCTAATTATTTCTGTTGGCATACCATAACTTATCAATATGTTCGGTGCAAATCGCCAGCGAGTCCTTTTGCTTTTTTAGTCAGTGTTGCTTAAAGTTTGAAGACATTCCCCAACCCTTCCTTCCCTTATCCCGTTTTGCTTCATTTATCTTCTTATCACTGAGCTGACAGCAGCACTGTTTTGCTGAGGTAGGAGGTGAGGGCCAGCTTTGATTGTGGACTATGGATTGCAGGTCGCAGCTCCTCTGGCAGAGCTGAGCTGCCACCAGATGTTTCACAGCCCCTTCCAGTCCTTTTTTAATAACAAACAAGGACATGACAGCACATGCTCCCGTCTGACGCTCTCTCTCATGGATGCTTTCAATGGAAATCTGGGTGGATTGCCATGTGATGTCCCATCCTCACTTTGACTTGGACACCTGCATTTATGCTGACGTGTTAATTCCTTAAAAAAAACCCCAAAAGATCCTAAGGGCAAGACCTCATTCACAGTCGGGTCTCCAGGTTGGAGCTGCTGTGCACCGGGCCCATGGGAACAGCATTTCTGTGCGCCCTTAGCCCCTGGAAAACACAGGGATAGACTGCATGGACTCTGCAGAGAAAGAAACATAAGCACGGCTGCTTTGGCTTGTACTTGTCCCAGGGCTTAGGCCATCCTAGAAATGTTCAAAAACATCTGGATATGGCACTTTGGGGGCATGGTTTAGTGGTGGACTTAGCAGTGCTGGGCTAACAGTTGGACTCAATGATCTTGGAGGTCTTCTCCAACATTAACAGGTCTATGATTCTATATTAATTACTAATTTATCAATTACTGCAGCAAAAGTAGTGCCTGGCAGCGTGAGTTTGCCAGAGCTCAGCCCTGTTCCTTAGGATGACTGACAGGTGCCTTTCTGCAATGCTTTGGCTCTGAAAATTTTTTGTTACTTCAAAATTATTTTCTGTGGTAGTTTCATTTTATGAGTACTTTTTTGTAAGGATTTTGGACTTTTTCAGTTGCTTCTGTGACTTGTCTTCACTTGTGAACTTCCAAAATGCAAGGAAATTAATACAGTCTTTTACTTCATTTTTGTGCTGTGTCACATTAACTGTTCAGGAATTAGGCAAATTAAATAATAAGAAGAATAAGCAGCATATCTTAATAAATTACTAATTAAAATAGTACAAGAAGACAGCAGTTCTGATTACTAATGATTTTGGTGACAGAAGGCTCATTCAACTAATGAAATTCATAAAATCTTGGATCAGAATCCTATCTCTGACCTCTAGGTGTGAAATGCAAAACAATCATCATTACTGTGCTTGTGCAATGACTTTGGAATATATTGGTTTAATGACAAGCAGTGATGGGAACAAAGCAGAGAAACTTCTGGTCGTGCTGTTCTTGTTTTCATTGTACTGCATCAAAAGCATCTTTAGTCATCCTAACAGTCAGATGATTTTAGATAAGATGTTTCTTTGCCTTAATCCCATAGAAAATAATGCTATAAATCTTCATTTGAGCAGGTATTTACTGTGAGTTGGGCTGGACATGATGTACATTGTAAAATGTCCTGAAAATGCTTTTTCATGAGGTACTTCAGTTTTGTGTGTCAAACTCAGCTTAAATCCCTGTTCTAGTCAGTTAAACAAATAAGACTTTAGCCTCATCTGCAAATTTTCTATTTTTGTCTCTATATTCTGCAACTCTTCTGTTTTAGAAATCGTCACGTGGAGTCTGTTAGAATAACTGTTGAATTTGAATATGGAACTAAGAATCAGAAATTTGTGCTGCACTGCCACTTCTCACTCTTGCCAAGCTGGACCCTGAACCTCCTCTGTGATCCTTTAATCTGTGCTTGGGAAAGAGAAGACCTTATATAGTCCTAAATGTAGCAGGAGTATTTTCAGGGATGAGTTGTGCCGGGGTCCTTGCTTTAACATGACTCTGTGAAGCAAATGGATGCTATGGAGACTGCTTGTATTGAAATGTGTTATTAAAAATGTGGCAGGAGTTGTCCATTTTAGGGAAATTGTGTGTTTGTTTTCAAACAGGGTGACCTGACAGCTCTGCTGCAGAGCTGGAGGCTGCCAGGCACCTGACAGCTCATTTCTGGATATCCTTAAGCCACGTGCCATGGGGCTGCCAAGGGGAAATTAGGCAAGAGGCAGGCATTCCTGAATAAGTAGGGCACTTGGAGGTTTTGAGACCTTGGCTCTTATCAATTGAGCATCTCCTGGAACTGGAGAGGAGATGATGGCCTGCTTGAAGCAAACCAGGGTGGAGATCTGGAGCTGAAGGAAGGCAAAACGTTTTCTTGTTCCCTGCGGATGCCACCTCTAGCTCCTTCCAGAACAAAGGCTCTTGTGATGTCCCAGCTCCCTGTTCCTCCCAGTCAAGCTTTGGGCTCTGCAGGTTGGTTGTGAGGTTGTAGTGGGCCCTGGAAGGGTGGGATAACCAACGTGGTGGCTTCTGCTGAGCAGTTGATAACACACCTGACAGACCATCAGCTGATAGATCTCTGTGTTTGGTTCCCTGTGTAACCTCTGCCAATCCCAGGTCAATCCCTGCCAGTCCCCTGATGTTCTGCTAACAAGGAACTCACCTTGTCTCTTCCCCAGGTGGTGGCAAACGCTGTGGCCGCCCTGTCAGAAATCAGTGAATCTCATCCCAACAGCAACCTGCTGGATTTGAACCCTCAGAACATCAACAAGCTGCTGACAGCTCTAAATGAGTGCACGGAGTGGGGGCAGATCTTCATCCTGGACTGTCTGTCTAACTACAACCCCAAGGATGACCGGGAAGCTCAGAGGTAGGGTGGTTATTCGGGAGCAGGGCACTTGTGGGAGGTTTTGCCACACTGAAATAGGGGTTCTCAGGTCTGTGGCAGCACAAATAAGACTTGATAAAAGAGGTTTAAAAGGGAGGCTGCTTTTGGTAGTTTGGGCTGATGCTGGAAACCTGCCCCTTCCCTCAGCAGACCCACTTTCTCTGTTTATCTATAGGGTTTCTTTTAACTTTTTTTCTATTTAAAAGGCTGGTTCTTGTGGGAACTGGCACTGCTAAGAAGGGATCAGCCCGAGACCAAACCTGTAACAGTGGAAGCACTGTTTGGAGGATTTTCTGATTTAAAGCAGAACTTTCATATCTGGTTTTGCTACTTTGAGAGGCAAAAAGCTTTCATAGGTCTGCAGCTTTCCAAAGTACTAAAGGTCTGACACAGGAATACTTTTTTCCAACTGAAAACCAGATTGTCGTATGAGAGAAGTGAAAATAAAGGTAAGAAATTATTTTTTCTTACCACTCCAAATTCACCCTTGTGCTTCTACCTTTCTCTGCAGTGACTAAACCTGAATACAAGGACCTCAGTTTTTAGGTAGCGGAGTTTAAATTCGTGCACTTCAAGCCGCCTCCTCACCTGTCTTCAGAATCACAAAAAGTCAGATTGTGTTCCTAAGAGAACAAGGAACCAGCAAGAGAAATAACTTGGAACAGGGGGATTCTCAGATGATGGATTTCATGTGGATGATGTGGGGGTAGAGGAGGAAGAAGGGTCCCAAGTCCACATGCAAAATCCTGGAGAGGCCTTTTCGAATTCGATGGGTTTCTTCACTGACTGTTTTTTTGAGGTACAATAGGTAATCCAATCTTTCTGAAAAGCCTGCCAGGAGTCTTGCTGATTTTTTTTTTTTTTTTTTCCCTTGTGTTCTGTTTCGGTGCCAGAAACAGCTCCTAATGAGTGCTAGAAACCTGCAGAGATCTCCAGGGTGTGAGGCTGGTATTGTCCCAGCTCTGTCAGAGAGGCACCACTACTCTGAACAACTGTGAACATGTCCCAGTTCCTCACCTGTAATTCCTCTGAAGAGTGGTTTATCAAACTGCAAGGGCAGGAACTACTTTTACTGCTTTGTGTGGAGTTTCTCTCGGAGTTTGCCTTATTTCAGACAGGAGAGTGACAGCACTGGGTTTTATATAATGTTCTTTCCAGCAAGGCTGGTGTCAGTGCCCTGTGCACGGAGAAACCAAGGCTCAGAGATGAAACAGCTTTGACACGCAGATGACCTTGGGCAGAGGCAGCTGGAGGCTGCCCCAGCTCTGACTTGGACTCCTCTGCTCTTCACTGAGCCTCTCTTCCTGCATGGCTGAAAGCAAATCTTACAGGGAAAGAAGCTTCAGGAGGCACAGATGGGAATAAGATTGTTCTGGGTTCGCAATATGCAGGAGGGAGTGGGAAGAAACTTGACAGATGCTGCAAGAAAGACCATATGAACCCAAACTTCCTTTCTGCTTGGGATGGATTGTTTAGGGTGCTGTTGATTACAGGATGCATTATGGTGAATCTGAGACTTGGGAAAGTATTTAGGTCCTTCTTTTCCTGTGCCTTCAGAGAAGCAGAAGTCTTTTTTTGTAGGTAGAAATGGTTGAAATGGCAGCAAACTCCCCAGGCAAGCCAGAAGCGTGTATCACCTCTGAATTACTATATGGAGGCTAAAGTGTTTTTCCAATAGCTATTTTGTTAAAGTTTTGTTTGTAAAGTGACAGACAAGATCACAGAAATAGAGAGCACCACCAGGCAAAGACAGGAAGCACTAATAACTGAGTATGTGTTGGCACTGTGATGCTGAGAGCAGGAATTTTTACTGAGCTGAGTGTGGCAGGAGAGAAACTCGAAGCTGTGAGAGAGCTCCTTGTTTGCTTCCCGCTGCGTTCGAGACAACAGGACTTTGCCTGTTCTCCGTAAGAAAACCAAACCAAAGTAGTATGTGAGGAGCTGTCTTGAGCCATGTGCAATCTCCTGAATTCAGATCTGAAATATCTGATGCCCTGAAACACAAGTGAACCCTTTCCTCCTCCTCCTCCTCCTCTGTCTCCAGTATTTGTGAGCGGGTGACTCCCCGGCTGTCTCACGCCAACTCGGCCGTGGTGCTCTCAGCAGTGAAGGTCCTGATGAAGTTCCTGGAGCTTCTTCCCAAGGACTCTGACTATTACAACATGCTGCTGAAGAAACTCGCCCCTCCACTGGTGACCCTGCTGTCTGGAGAGCCCGAAGTTCAGTATGTTGCCCTGAGGAACATCAACTTGATTGTGCAGAAAAGGTAAAGGCTTGGGGGTGTTATTCCTGCCCTGGGCATCAAAGGGGCATCTGGTTATCTCAGACCTTCAGATATTTCCACATGCACAGAGTCTCTTTTAATCCAGGCTCAGATCCCTTGACAGACAGATTAAACAGTCTTGTGACTCTGGTAGCCTGAATTAATTTTCCCTACAGCATGCTTGTGAATACCAGTTCCATGCAGCATTTCTTCACCTGCCTCTCTTCACTGCCTCTTTATGAGCACTCAGAACTGCCCTCCATAAATCAAATGGCAAATAGGAACGAGGCTGTAACTGTGCAGCTCACAGTGACCTGCAGGAACTCAGTGTGCCTGTGCTGTTCTGTTCAGCACAGAACCACCAGGCTGGTGACATCCTGGTGTCCAGTGGGTTAGTTTTTTCACTTGTTTACTCCCATGTGCACATTTCAATGCTGTTGTTCCTTGCTGGAAAGGTGGAATAGCTTGGGTAGCACTTTGTAATTGTGTTCAGGGCAGTTACTGTGCACTGGCATCTTGCAAGTGAAAGTAGAAATTCATTTTTAGGTGAATTTGTAGGTTTTTTGGAAAAAAAAAAACAACCAAAAAGCAAACAAAAAACTGGGTAAAATGACACCATTCTGTTTCTTAGTGAATATTTGGGTAGATTTCTAAAGAAAGGATGCATTTGGTTACCAAAAAAGAACCCATTTGGGTTTTTAACCAGTCTTGAGTGACACAACGTTATGTTCCCTCCAGGCCTGAAATCCTGAAGCAGGAAATCAAGGTGTTCTTTGTGAAGTACAACGACCCCATCTACGTCAAACTGGAGAAACTGGACATCATGATCCGCCTGGCTTCTCAAGCAAACATTGCCCAGGTCAGCTGAGGGACTTCTGTGTTCTGGGAGGGGAAAACCCTCTCCTAGTCTGTGCCTGGGGATGTGTGCAGCTACTACTACACTTGGTTTGCAAGCATCGCTGTCCCTGGTACAGTGCTCTTTGCAGCTATTTAATGGGAGGTGTTGGAGTTTCCTCCATAATTTAAATGTTAATGGCATGATATGTCTTGCATCGTGACCGATAGGTAGGTCTTGTTTCACAGATTACAATTCCAGGAGGAGAGCTGATGGTTTCTGTCAAATGAGTCACTGCTGGTGCTGAGGCTGGAATGAGAGGCTTGCTTCAAGTGAGGGGGGTGTGCCTGTAACAGAGGCATTCAGAAAGGCCAAACATTATTGAAGTGTGAATTTCAAGTTAGTAAAATTGTTACATGTTTGCACAGGCTAAAAAACCCTTTTTTCTGCTTAACTTGCTTCCATAGTGGAAATAGCATGAAGCTAAACTGAATTGAGGCTGCTTTACAGTGTAGGTTCTTCTTGTATTTGATGTTGTTTTAATCCAAATTTCTTTGGAGAAAGTGTTCTCAAGTGCGTTCCTGGCCACAAGGCCTAACACTAATGCAGAATGATTAATGCCTCTGGTTACTGCTGTTATTGTCCTCTCCTAATTGTCACAGAGCAATTTCATGTAATGTGACATTTTTAAGCAGCTCTCTCCTGATGTTTTTTGGAACAGAGCAAGGTAATTCATGCCCCTTTTGCGCTGGGGACACGGGAACATTTTAAAAAATCAGTTTCCCTGAGAATATATTCAGAATTTTCTTTTTACTCTTGGTAGGCTCCATCCCAATTTTAATGCATAACGTTGCGATAATGGGCTGTTTGCGTGAAAGGCAGTGGTGTCTGGAGGGCAGAGTCTGGGATCTGCAGACTAATGAATGAATCTCTTCCTGGTTCTGAAAAGATATAAAACAACACGACTACATCAGGAATGTGTCCTGGAATGAGACCTGAGCAGAGCAGCTTCTACCCACGCCCTCCCTGTGCAGCTTGGGGAGACTCTCCCATCTCCGTGCCCGTTGTGGACCAAGGCAGCAGGATAGCTCTGGCCAAGGCACTTGGGCAGTGTTTGGAAAGCATCAGCTGCTAAACCCAGGTGCCCCCAGTGCTGTGCAACATAGATCATCCAGGGAAATAATAAAACTTCAAAACACAGATGTCCCGTCTCCTCCTTGCAGATTTATTTGTCTGCAGTCTGGCCCTTCACGGCCTCTTTATCTTGTCATTGTTCTGAGCAATTTGCCTCGGTGAGAGGTTTTTCAAAGAACTGTCTGGCTTTGTGCTGTTCGCCTCTCCCTCACCATCTATTTGTGACATCACGATTAAATCCCTGATGTCATGGTTGGCATGAGAAACTGAAATAAATTGAGCTTTTGAGGGAATATAAATTACGTATGGTCTTTTACTAAAATCATTTTTTCTAAGCTAAGTGATTTGTTTAAGGCAAAGCAGTTTTGTAGTTGAAGGTCTGTAGGTTCCCAGCAGGTCCTGGTTTAAGCCCTTCTTCAGTTTCCATTAGGAAAAACGTTGAGACAAAATAATAAATCTTATTTTTAAGAGGGGAAGTATCTTAGCACCGTTATTGATCTCCGTGTAGGTGTTCCAGGGTGTCCTCAGATCTCCTCTGCACCTTCTGTTTGGATTCAGTAGGGATCTAAAGGTTCATCTCGGCACAGGAAAGGAGAGATCAAAAAGTTGTTGCCAAGAGCTTTGCATACAGTGAACGTGTGTAGGATTGCATTCAGTGTAGGAAGGAATAGCAACATTTATGTTTGGCAGGGCTGATATTCCACCAGCTTTTGTTCAGGGGAATTTGAAAATAACCCAGGAGGGAGCCACATTTTGGCTTTGTCCAGCTAAACCACATGCGGTCCAAACCAGTGGGTTTCGGAGGTTGGTTGCAGAGTTTGACTGTGTGAGCTCTGGATATGTGTGGTAGTTGTAGAAGCTCGTGTTCTGGGATTCAAGTAACATCAGCTGTGGGAGTGGGATGTTTTCTGAGTGACCCAGGGGCTCAGCTGGTGTCCTGCCTCCTCAGGTCCTGGCAGAGCTCAAGGAATACGCTACCGAGGTGGACGTTGACTTCGTGCGCAAGGCCGTGCGAGCCATCGGGCGCTGCGCCATCAAGGTTGAGGCAAGTATCTGAATCCTGAGCTTTTCTGTGGTCCTCTGCCTTCAGAAGCAGTGTTGGCCTCGGCCACCTTGTCACACCAAGTGTCTTTGCTTCACCGTTGGCCATCAAGTGGCCTGGATACATCATGGATACGGGCAGAGCAGCAGCTGAACAACAGGGCTTGCGAGCTGTGAGTGCACCACAGCAGGGTGGGGTACTCCTCTCGGATCTCAGCTTGCAGGCACAGCAAGGCAGATAATTCATTCCTGATGGAATATTTTACTGCACTGGCTTCAGTGGAAAAAATGACCACTTATCCATGAGGACCTCCTTTAATAGCTGTGGACTGACCTTTTGAAGGCGGAGGGAGAAAAGATTGCGCGGAGAAACTCTATTATGAAACATTTTGTGCTGTTCCTCTCCCCCTAATTCAGCTGAACAGAACACACAGGCATAGAATTACAGAGAACTGGGACATTAAGTGCAATTTATTCAAATACAGAGCGACTCTGTTTGCTTACTTAGGTCCGTATAACTTGTGGTTTCACTTGGAGCGTGCTCTCTTTGGCCTCGATGCTTATGCAGATAAGTTCCCAGGAACCTCTGCAGTTCTCCAAAACAAGTCTGAAATGTCCTCTGCCAGTGGAACATCCACCAAAATGCTCATAATAAAATATTATTTTTTTTAGTGCTCTCTCCCTTTCATTTCCCTGTAAGTGAATCTGAAACACCTGACAGGAGCTCAGAAATCCTGTGAAGGGAGGGAAGACTTATGCTGTGGTGTTGGTACTTTTCAGTAAACTGATGACTGAGTGCAAAATGTCACATAAGTGGTCTAATTTCAGCTGAGCTCATTTAGCACTTGCTAAAGTGTGTTCCCATGAGCTTTGCCTGACAGCAGATTTAAGTAATAACCCTGATCACGCCTGGCTTAGTGTGGTGTCAGTGCACAGGTTTCTCTTGTTTCAGCTGAACTACTGTGTGTGTGTACAGAAGGCACTGGCTTCTGTGCTCTTGAGAGAATCAACTGCCTGTGCAGCCCTTTCTTCCTTCATTCAGCTCCTAAGGGCTTATCCCTGCCATGGGCTGTCTTTGAAGCCCCATAGAGCAGGTGACTGCTGTTTCTGTTTCATGTCTGCAGTTCAAAATACCAAAGTGTTCCTCCTGTGTCGCGTCCAGGCGGGAGCTTGTCTGGATGGAGCCACAGCAGTGACAGTAGAAAATCCCCCTGAGCATGGGAAAGGGCTACAGAGGAGTTAAAAGAAGTTGGTGACAGCCCTTTTCATAGCTGTGCTGTGCTGGGGGGGGGTGGGAGTTTGCTTTAGTTCTCAGCAGGGACTTCCTCACCAGGATTTGGCCATGTGTCTGTCCTAGTTTCATGGGTGCGGGGGGGGGTGTATTCCTGAAGTATGAAGGTGTTTTTACAAGTCTTTACCCTTTTCCCGTCCCTGATACCATGACAGTCATTCAAAGGACTAATAATAATGTCCAGCAAATTCACCGTGACCCTCAAACTGGAATAGTGTCTCTCCATAAGTAATATTAACCTTGATTTTTAGCGCTGCTCCATGAAGACGCTGCTGCTAAAGATGAGGCCTGTTTCCTGCTCTGACAAGAGCCAGATTTAAAGAGGGCAAATATAGAACAATTCATTACAGTGTCCTCATCTCCAGGTTAATCCCTGTCCACAGTGCATCTGTGTTTACTAGAGGCTGTTTACTCTGTGAGTTATGACTAATAGAAGTGCATCCTCAGCCATCAGTGTCCAAGTTCCCAAGGCTTAGAAATCTGCTTTTTGACACAGGACACAGCCGGTGGGAGCTGCTGATGAATGAGCATTCACAGGGCATTTCAGCTCTGCCCTCAAGGATCCTGCCTTTTGTCTAATTGTCTTTCCTAAGAGAGCAAGACAGTAAATAATTTTGTCTGCTCTGAGGTGCCCCATAGAGCAAACGTGGTGTTTGTGCTGGCAGTGCTCATTTTGGACGTGGAGCCAATACCCGTGTTGAGTAGTAAGGCTGATGGATTTTGCCCAGGCTTGAGCGATCGTTTTGGTTTGGGGAGTGTCAGGATATCATCATTTTGCGTGGATAGGGCTGGACTGCTGCTAGCTGGGCTCAGAGTTATCTTGGGTGTGTCTACAGCAAACCATGTGGTGTAGCTGCACTTGGATCCCTTGTGCATCGCTTTGCTCCTTTCACAGCACTAGATGAAGTCATCATGCCAGGCTCAGATTGTGAGGAAAACAAGCACCGCTCCCGTGGGAAAAGGAAATGAAGTGGATGCAGTAAGAATAGGGATTCCTCTGGAGCAAAGGAGAAGCAGAAGGAGCCATATTACAGGGAGATTTGTCTTGTTTCCAGGAGATTCTGCCAGTAGCCTGGTTCTTAGAAATCATTGAAGCTTGTGGCTGAATGTTGCTGTGTGATGTGCTACTTTGGTAATCTTGTGGGCTTTCATTTGATTTCTGCAGAAGAACAAAGCAATTTTGACTTTGTTGTCCTTCCTCACTCCCAACTTGAAAGCTGTTCTAGTTGGGGTACTCTTTCATCGGTTTGCAGAGCACTGCAGTCCCCAAGGATGTCCACCTTCAAAAAGCAATGTGTTTACAAGGGATGGGATGAGCTGAGATGTATATTTTTAGAGAGACTGGTCTTCTGGGCATGTGCCCACATGACTGCTCGCTTTCCAAGGGACCGTTGGGCTAAAAATCATTGCTGCATATTTCAAAGTGGATGTTGTGTTCTTCCTGGAAAAATCATGCTTCAGAGTGTAAAGAAAAGGAAACTAAGCCTTAATTTGCTTTTCCTTGAATTCTGCAGCTCTTGAAGCTTTGCTGGTTGTAGGCTCTGACAGGACTGCACTGCTTATTGCCAGCAGTAACTGGTGCTGCAGGGTCTGTAGAGTGGAGTTGGCCCAGGAGAGATTTGCCCCCTTAAGGTCACTTGTTAAAACATCTGATGAAAGGTATTGGGATGAAGAGATGAAATTGCAAGCTCTGAATCATCAGTCTTGCAAGGACTTTGAGCAGGGCTCCCACTGAGAGCAAGGTCAAGCTCTGTGGAGCCAGGTCCATGGTCAGTCTCCATGAAGTAGAAGAGTCTTGGGGGTCACAGACCTCGAATCTCTTCTGGAGCAGAAGAGGTCAGAGCAGGGCGCTCTGCCATTTCACTGCCTCCAGGGTGGCATAGTACCTGAAAAGCTGTGCTAAGGAGGGAGAGGCATTATTAAAAAAATATGATAGCAATCAGTTTTATGTGATGCTTCTCTTCACTCTGACACCAGTTGTATTGGTGAGTATATTTTCTATTTGGTGTGAATTTCAGGGAAGAGCTGTATGACTTACTGCCAGTTTGCAGAGATGAGTGAATGCTGGCTTAGGGTGTCTCGTCCCTTGGCTGATCCCCAGGCCAGCATGGTCCCTGTTTGTGCTGGCAGGCTGAGTCAGGAGGGCCGGAAATCACCACGAGGTCTATGATTGATCCAAATTCAGCTCTAAAAGTCCTGACGTTTGTCCTTGAGATTTCTGCCCATTCTCAAAAAACTGATTCCTGTGACTGAAATGCCATTTCATTCCTCCTCCTCCTCCTGCCCAGGCTTCAAGTGCTCTGTAAGTCAAAGGGACTGTTAACTCACTGAAATTGAAAAATCCACCTACGTTGCTATTGTTTGTGCCCTACAGTGTTTGTCTCAATCCCGAATGCTTTATGAATGTTCTGCCTCGGCAGTGTCGGGAGCAGGCTGCTTCTTACATTAATCACCAGCTGTGTAATGAGGCCTCACATGTGCTCTGCTAATAGCCAAATCACTGTCCTTATTGGAGACTCTCTGGTGCTGAAGTTGGTTGCTCCTGTGATGTCCTGCCTCGCTGTGCTGTTGGGGAATAGACCTCCCTGAATTATTTGCCTCCAATTCCAGTTCTGCTTCCTGAAGTGTGACAGTGTCCAGTCCTTGTTAGCTTTTTTTTTTTTAAACTAATTAATGTGAAAGCTGCATTAGCAACAGCTGAATTTCTATTTTTAGCTGTATCTTCACATGTTGTTAGTGACCTCACCCCAAAAGTACTGAACCTCTTGCTGCTGTGAGCTGCTTTTTGCTGCTGTTCCCGCAGTGTGATTGTCAGCACAGTTTTCTCCTGCCTTAACAGCTTCCCCAGCCAGGAGTCTGTCCAAACTCTCCCAGCTCTGATTGCCCAGCTTGGGAAATTCAAGAGATCTCACTTGGTGGCCTGTTTAGCTGCTCACCAGCAAGAGGGTGATAAAAAGAGCAGTGTAGGTCTCCTGTGTGGTGACCCAGCTATCTACTGGCATGGTTGCTTCAGACTTAATCTTTGAAGGAGCTGGAGCCAGCTGGTATCTCCACAAGCATTTATCAAGCTGTGTTTTTTTTCTGGATGCAGTTGGTAGCTCCTGTCCTCTTTGTTTTCCCGCTTTGGGCCTTTTCTCATAGACGTGCCTCGTTCCTCAATGTGTGCTGTGGGCTCAGGAGTGCTTCTGGGGCTCTTTTGATTGCGTTTTTCTCCTCTCTCCAGCAATCTGCAGAGCGCTGTGTGAGCACACTGCTGGACCTCATCCAGACCAAGGTCAACTACGTGGTGCAGGAGGCCATCGTTGTCATCAGAGACATCTTCCGCAAGTACCCCAACAAGTACGTGGAACTGCTGTAAGGTCTTTTGGGAGCCCTTGTCTGCTCTCAACAGAATAGAGCGATGTAAAACTCAGCATGGCTTAGCAGGGCTCTGAAGCAAAGGTGGGAGCAGTGTCCGTTCTGATTCCACTCCTCATTTGGTAGGATTCTGATGTTTGCTCTAGGTGAGGTATTGGCCTGACTCATTATTAGTTGGAATTGAAAGCTTTTCCTTCCCCTCCACTCCATATGGATGCTGAATAGAAGCCTTACTCAAAAGCCAGTAAAGCTCTTGCAGAGAATGCCAGAAGGAAAATTTGGCCAAGGTGACAGCATCAGGCTTTTCTGGTTTTGCTCATATCTCCTCTAGAAGTCTTACATACAAAGCCATGAAAGGTTGATGGCTCTCCTGGTCTGAGATCCCAGTCAGGTTGTACTGAACAAAATGCTGCTGTCTTTCCCTCCCCATCGAGTGTTCTCTCTGGTTTGGGCAGAACTCAGCTTTTGTTTTGCTGTTTCTGCAGTGAGGTTTTGTCTCCTCAGCTACAGAACAGCAGCAGTGTTTTTCAGCAGAGACTTGATGATCACCTAAAAAGTAATATGGGACATTGCAGGCCTCTCTGGCAATTTCTGCTGTCAGTAACAAGACAAATTGTCTGCTTGAGACAGGGGAAGCTAAATTAGTGTGGGGTATTGTCTGTTTTACAGTAAAGCCTTTGGGGAAGTTTAATATCCAGTTCAGAGTTACCAGTCTGAAGACTCCAGTGAGGCTGCAGGATCTGATTTCAGATGCAAGGGCTGAATTGTTGGATCAAACGTTCCCATTAGCAAGCAGCAAGTGAGGCAGCTTTGTCTTGAGTTCCACATCTGGGTGGTCTTGCTGATGAACTAAACTGCAAAGACCCTGCAAGATCTTAGTGCTCAGCTTGGAAAAAGGAAAAATCCTGGGAATAGTCTTCTGTAGCTAAGTGAAAATGCTGCATGAAAACCCAGGATATTTAGTGCAGGACTCCCTGGAGAATGATGTGGGCAGAAACGGACTAAGACAAGTCCAGTTCATCCCAGTAATCCACCTGTACTCTGACAAATCAGGTATGAAAGCATCATTGCCACTCTGTGTGAGAACCTGGATTCCCTGGATGAGCCAGATGCCAGAGCTGCCATGATCTGGATAGTGGGTGAATATGCAGAAAGAATTGACAATGCTGATGAGCTGTTGGAGAGTTTTCTGGAGGGCTTCCACGATGAAAGTACTCAGGTAAAATTGCATTGTGCGTCTTATCTGTAACGTTCCATGCATTGCATTAATGGGATGGACAGTAAATATAATTCAGTGAAAGCTTTAATATTTGGCTAAAGAAACCCTCTGGGAGCCTCTAGATTGGTTTTGTTATCCCTGTCTCCCAAATCTCTCTTCTTGGAAGGATAAGGCAGAACTGGAGGGGTTTCTAGATGTTTTATACTTCTTGGGGGAATAACCCTACTAGGGACCAGAACATAGAGAGAAATAGTGATGAGATGCATCACAGTATGACACAGACCTCAGTGTGGTGCTCAGGAAATTGCCTGTGAAAGTGTTTTGCAACAGGCAAGAGTCTGAGTCTTGCTGTACTGGGTTTCACTGGCAAAGAATAGTGTAATGCCATTATGAAACTCAAGTTTTATACCAGCAAAAGGTGTTGAGACTTGCGAGATGTCGCTAAAGCACGCATGAACTTTCTGTTCCCTGTTATGTCCCTTTCTCAGGTGCAGCTCACCCTCCTGACTGCTATAGTGAAGCTCTTCCTAAAAAAGCCTTCTGAGACACAGGAGCTGGTTCAGCAGGTCCTCAGCCTCGCCACCCAGGTAAGCCAAGATATCCAGTGATCCAGAGCCCCCCAGACACTGTCCATCCTGCCATGTGGTGTGTCCCATCTGCCAGGCCAGTCAGCTTTGCAGCAGATGGGACTCAAGGGTGTTCCCCTCTCTCCCAAAGAGACTCCATTTAAGAGCTGCTCTGTGCCTCTTGCCATCTGGAATCTGTCCTCTCCTTCTTAGCTCTTACTTCATCCAAATTCCTTTCCCATTCCCCCACTAAGTGGAAAGTTTAATGGAGACCAAAATGCTTTCTCCTTGAAGGTGGCTTTGCAGTTAAAACATCTGGAGCTGTGACAGAAGGAAGGAGCCTGGCAGTGACTTTGTTCTGTGAACAGCAAAGTTTAGGCAGTGGTATGAAAAAGAAAGAACTGGAGTTTGAGGTTTTTCCTTTGTGCTTGGATGCTGTCAACCAATGTGGCAGCTTTGCTGGAGGCTGTAGCAGTGGGTTAAGATCATGGATTCATTATGCATGAGGTGCTGAGTTACGAGCTCAGATCACTGCAGGCGAGGCTGGGATTGAGCTGGCAGACACAAGTGCTGTAGTTCTGGAGGACAGAAGTGGAGATGTCCTGGTGGCAGAGGTGGCTAAGACCTCAGCCAATCTTCCTACACTCCCTGACTGTAATGACTGGGGTAAACAGCCCAAGAAAAGCAGCTCCTCTCCAGGGCCTGCTGTGTCAAGTGATAAAAATAGTCTCCCAGCTGAATGGGCTGCGATTCTGAGCAGAAAACCTGGAGTCAATCATCAGCTGGCCTTTTTGATCCTCTGTGCTGCAAGAAATCACGGCTGTGAACTTATTAGCTCTTAAAACTTCTATTCATCCTTTTGAGGAGTTGCGTTGGTCAGCACCAAGAAACCCATGGCCTGCTTTTTTTGCTTCAAAACCTGCTTTTAGGCAGGATCTCGGCTGCTCTTCTGAGAGAGGAGTGGGCCAAGGGCTTGCTGTATCATTTGCCCGAGCCAACAGAAGAAAGGTACTAAGTGTTAAAACCCACTGTGCTGAGTCACAAAACACTTAATGGCACCCTAGGAGTATAATAGGCATCTGTTTGTCACAAATGTTGATTCAGTCTGGGTTTCTGTATTTTATATGAATAATAAGTCAATGTAGGATAACTGGCTGTAAAACACTAAAAAGCCTTACGTTTCAAGGTCTGATTTCTAGGTGGAGGCACTGGTTTTCACTTGAGTGGGTGAGTAATTTGTGTTTCCCCAGCTTAGGTATTGTTGCACTTTGAGTGTCTTGGGGTACGTCTGCACAGCAAACTGCAGGTGTGATTGTAGCTGGAGCCAGTTTAATCCAGCCAATGCTGGCAAAAATAGTAGTGAAGCAGCTGGGGGTGGCAGGGGCACAGATGTGTAGCAGGGATCAGGTCTCTGGCAAGCCCTTAACCCATAACAGACCTTTACATCCCCACTGCTGTTGTGGGTCTGGCATGGGTGGGGAGCTGAGCTCATTGGTATGCAGACCCTGGAGAGCAGAGAACTAGGAGAGAAACTGGGAAAGGGAAGATCTGAGCCTCTTGTTTCAGTAGCTTTACTAAAGTTTCAAATCCTGTTTATTTGGCTGTGGAAAGAAACAGCCACTCTTGAATGTGTTTGTGCCTGCAAGTAGATGGAAACATGTGGTCTTTCACGTCTGCCTTGCAGAAACCCTCCTGATCTTTAGCTGCTGCTGCAGAGAGGATGTGGAGAGCCTTCTAGGGATTGTTAGGGGCAAAGGGATTGTTAAGGATTGCAGGGATTGTTAAGGGTGTAAAGAGTCAAGCATCAAACAGAACCAGCACTGCAGAGATAGTGTCTGAGACAACAGATAGATTTATCTGGGTCCTTACAAGCAAAATAAGCTTAGCTCAGTCTCATTGCAAATAGAGGTTTTTCTGTGTGCCTGAGGATGTTGAGACAGACAGCAGAGAGGCAGGTTCTGACAGGTCAGCAGCAGCACGAATGAGATCACAGAAGAGGAAAACAAATAGCAAGAGGAAGGCTGATGAGGTGTATGATATATTGCTGGAATTTTATGGGAGAAAAAACCCTCAGAAACATTTATCCTGTTATTCTGCTGACGTGGGGGTTAAAAATCCCAGGTCTTGTTTCTGTGAGCAGTTCAAACATGTTGCACTGCAACATAAAACCACAGCACCTCCCTCTCCCTTGAACATTAGCAGCAAACCATCCCCACTCACTTTGCTGCTCTGGGCAGAGCTGCTCAAAGAGGAGAGAAATAATTAGCACTTCATGCAGAGGCAGAAGTATCTGCAGTAAAACGAGGGTATTATTGACAGCTGGAGAACTGATGAAGTATCCTAAGTGTGTATCATTAGCATCTTTCCATACTTCATTAGATAACTAAAAGGCAGGATAAATAAGATCTCTTTCGGTATAAGGAATATGGCTTAGTAAGATGTAGCTCTGCAGCATCTTTTTGTCCAGCAGTGCCCTTGGGTAAGTCATATATTTCCAGGAATATTGGATCATTATTCATTGTTGTGTCTCTACTCTCAGTATGTGAAAGAGTGATTTTCACTCACATTCTTTTCTTCTATCCACACCCCCTTGGAGTTCTCCTGATACTTATTGTTATACCAAGTGGCAGGAGAGTTTAGAAAGCAGTTTGAGAGCTCTGTGGTTTGGGGCAACCGTGGGATATAAATCCCGGGTTTTTTTGCTCCGTGACCAGCTGAGCAGGAAGCCAGGCATTAATACTCTGGTTCTCAAGTTTTATTTTAGGGATGTTCATCACAACAAACAGTTTGTAACATCACTTTGAGACCAGCGACTGTCGCTGCTGGGTGGTTGGGGTTTTTTTAATCCAGCAGAATCACTGCTAAGAAAAATAAAATGATTACAGGCCTTAGTTCACTTCAGACCCTTGAGTGATGTATTGCTCTGTCTCAGGATTCTGACAACCCAGACCTGCGAGATCGTGGCTACATCTACTGGCGCCTTCTCTCCACGGATCCCGTGACTGCCAAGGAAGTGGTTCTCTCGGAAAAGCCGCTGATTTCCGAGGAGACCGATCTGATTGAGCCCACCCTGCTCGATGAGCTGATCTGCCACATCGGGTCTCTGGCTTCTGTGTACCACAAACCCCCCAACGCCTTTGTGGAGGGGAGCCACGGCATCCACCGCAAGCACCTGCCCATTCACCATGGGAGGTAAGCTCGGGCAGCCACAAGGATAATGGGCAGGGTTGCCTGTTTCTTTCTAGCAAACAGTCCAAAAGATGCCAAGATCTTTCAGAACACTCCAATGGGATTTTATTGACTAAGTGCGTAAGGGCTCGCAGGTCATTCAAGGGGCCGGTCCGTTGTGGAAGGTAATCCTGGGTATGTAGTTTCTGAGTTTCTGTGTGAGAAGACACAGGAAGTATCGAAGTTCTTGTGTGAGGAGGAGCTGTGATGTTTTTTAAGAAAGCATTGGCTGCAAGTGCTCTTGGCATGAGAGACTGAGTTAAAAAGCAGAAGGTTTGGGTAAGGGTGGAATCGCCTTTGGTGCAAGGGCTTACTCCAGGGGGAGGAGGACTAGAGTAAGAACAAGCATCTTTCAGAAGGTGATTTTGTAAGAGCTTTTGCTTCAGCAACAGCACAGCTTTAGGAGCCTGTCTTCTGGAATACAGTATCAGTTTCTTGGAACAGGTAAGTAAAGGGATCCTTCGCTGTTGGAATATGAAATGGAGAAGGATTGGTAAAACCACCTTTCTCACTTGGTGCCTGTGAGACAAAGGAAGTGCAAAAGCCATCAAAGCCCCATCACTGAAAACTGTTAGAGCTTAAAAGAAGATGGGTAGACTGATATCTGTCTAACCCTTGGGAGGTGGGGGGAAATGCTTTGGCTCATTGCCTGGAGCTTTAATGCTTCCCTGTGATCACAGTCCTGGAAGCAGGTTGGATCTGCAGGCACAGGCAGTGCAGCAGTCCCAGGCTGCAGAGAAGTTGCTGTTGAGCCTGTTCCCGTGGTCCCTCAGTCAGGTGAGCAGTGCTATTTGCACTAATGGTCTTAATTACACAACCGAGTGTGCTTTGCAGCAGGAGGCAGAGTATCCAGGCTTACCTCTTAATAATATTCCCAAAGTGACATTTGGAGTGCTATTTTTTGCTGTTGCACTGATAAATCAGTGTGCGATGCTGCTTCTTTTCTATTTTCTGATACCACTTCTCTGCTATTCTTAGCAACTAAAGCTATTTCAGTGGAGACTGGCTTTGGGAAGCCGAGTTGTTTTCTCCCTGCCTATGAAATCAAGTCTGGCTGCACTGACCCAGAATCAGCAAGCGCAAGTCTACCAGTTGACAAGAAAAGCAGTGGCCGCTTTCCCGCCTCTCCTAGTCAAAGATCTGTCTCCAAATGAGCTGGGGTAGTTTTGGTCTTTGGTGTTACCAACCTTCCTGTATGCTGTTGATTCAGGTCACTACAGAAGATAACATTTTAAGGGCTTTAGCTCAAGGAATTCAGTTTTTTGAAGGAGTAGTTTTTTACTAGCTTGTTGCACATACTGTGTACGTGCTTGACTCCCGTAGCTCATGCTCTGTCTGCTGACCTTCAGTCTGTTCTGACTACAGCAGAACCATTGCTTCAACATAAACCCTCCAGGCCTCAGTCAGCAGTGTTGGGCTGGGGGAAGGTCTGAAGGATGCTCCTACTGATCATACTGATGCAGCCCATTTGGTAAATTTAAAAAAAAATGATTGGAGTTAATGGCACACTGGGATTCTCCAACAGGAACTCACCTCATAAAGAGGCCCATTATTGGGGTTTTCTGCTTCAGTGTAAGGCAAGTTAGGGGTGTCCAGTAGAGGATAACCACCTCACCTAATTGTTTGGAGTTATCTTCTTAACTCCTGCACTCCAATAATGACCATTTTGGTGGCTGAAGTGTCTGCTAGAGGTTGCTTTCCTTCAGATTGCAGTGTGAGATAGATGCGAAAGCGTGGAAGTGTGGACATGTCCACAGTGAGTGTGGCTTGAGAGTCAAGACAACACTGTCTTGAGTGGATTGGCAAAAGTAACTAGATGAATGGTGCTTCCCTGGGTATAAACCTTGGAGTAGGTAGTTATGGCTGGCAGAATTCACTACGCTGCTTTTCGATTCATTTGATTTCCATTCAAAGCAAGGACAGGTTTCTTTCAGCTCTCTCAGCTGATGGGAAGACCCATTGAACAGCTCACAGATGGTGAAATGTTCCTGCCTCTTCAGCGAGCCCAAGTGTCACAGAGTTGCAGATGTATCCTGAAGATGGGGGAGAAATCTGATTGCTTGGCAGTGTTTCCTTGTGTGGTGGCTCCCACCACCCCTGCTCAGCCATAATTCAGCTGGGAAATTTGGGAAGATGTTTACAGGGCTCCTGGGAGGAGTCTGGTTAGCCTTGGGCAGGAGTCTCTATCACCCCTATTTCACAGGTGGCTGCAGGAAATTTTTGATTCTGGTTCCCTCTGTTCATCTCTGGTAAAAACCCAACATCTGGGAACTGCCGGAGGCTGAATTCACATGGGCAAACCCACCTGTTACCCACTGCCCAAGACTGAGGAGCAAAGCTTATATCAAGACTTTTTGCCCTTTATAACCCACATATTCTTTATTAACTTTTTTCTTTTATATAAAATTCAAAGGGTTTTTTTTAATACAAATCTCTTTAAAGAGACACATTCTTCCCAAACAAGGTTTTGCTTTTTAATACAAACTGACTTAGCTTTGTCCTTTCCTAATTTCTTGTTGGGTTTTGGGGCAAGCAGTTACACAACACCTTGAGGGATTTCTCTGTCTCCATCAGAAGAAGGATGAGTAAGTGTTGAAGAGGTGTAGTGTTAAAGGGATTATAGACTCGGAACGAACCAAGTGGCTTGTAATGTGCCTCTGCTTGGAGCTGCTGTTCCTCCTCTTCCCAGGGTGGGGGTGGGAGTGGATCACAGTAACCACTTGCTCTTCAAAAATGTTTCGCTGAGCAGTTCAGCACACTCAGCAGTCTCCCTGCTGAAGGCAGAAGCAGAAAGGACATCTAATATTAGTATTATTTGGGGTCTAAAGCTTTTAATGCAAAGAAGCTTTCAGTGCTTTCTGCTGCTGCTGCCTGATAACTAATTCATTCTGCAGTCCTTATGCTCCATCTTTTCCTCTTGGCACTGAAGTTGGGAGCAGCTTAGACTCTGTGGCTGAATCTTTCCCCTCAGCAGCTGAATAAGGATAAGGGAATTCTGGCTACTCAGAATCAGGAGCTGCAATCCTTACAGAAGAGCCCCAGTGTTAAACACCTTGTCAGGACACTAATTCCCACAGCATTTGTGTGCAGTTACCTGTTGGCTGCAGCTGCAAGAACATGAGCTGGAAATCATTTTATCGCTTACTGCTGGCAACAGGGTACAGAATGGATTTTAATTATCTAAAATGAGCATCTCTGGATTTAAAGAATAAATACACTGGAGTGAGATCTTCAGGAGCTACAGTCAGTTACTTCCACCCCCCCCGTTATAAAATTCAGTGACAAGTGAATGTAAATGGTAGCCAGACTGCATATGATGAGAAATTTTGGAAGCTGTATAATGAGCATTTCTAGACTAGCAATTAGCATGCCTGCTAACTCACAGAAAAGGAAATTATTGATAGAAGGGAGGAATCAATTTTAGATGGAGTTTTTTAATTAGGAAAGAGTTGTGGAGCTTGTTGCTGGTCAGTAGAAGTTGATTAATGGAGATGTATGGGGACTGGTGGAGTTTGCACTGGTTAGTGTTGAGGGCTCAAGGGTTTAACAATGTTAGGTTGATAACATTCTCTGAGGAAATCTGAGTTATTTATGTTTGTATGTGGTTTTCAGGCCCAATGGGCTGGAAATTGTCCCCATAGGTTTATTCTGAGCTGGGAAACATTTATTTTCAGTGCTGTAGTCCATATAGTGCTCATGGCTCACTGTTTTGGACGGGTCTGTGATTAAGGTGGGCAGGTTCCCACACCTTGGAAGATTCCCTTTGCTGGACTGAAGACCATGCACGATGCTTGGGAGGTCTTTGTGCTCAAAGCAGGGGAAGAACCACATGCCATAACACACAATATCAGTGGGCAGACCACTGCTGGGATGAGCTTTTGGACTGGCTGCTTCTTGTCTTGCTGTGTTTCCCCATGCTGGGAATCCAAAGCTGGAGACCACAGGTGACTGATGTCTCTCTCCTCTGCTTCTTGTCCCACCTCCTGTAGCACCGACGCAGGCGACAGCCCCGTGGGCACGACGGCCACCACCAACCTGGAGCAGCCACAGGTCATTCCATTCCAGGGAGACCTCCTGGGAGACCTCCTCAACCTGGACCTGGGGCCGCCTGTGAATGTTCCCCAAGTGTCCACCATCCAGATGGGTGCTGTGGACCTCCTGGGAGGAGGGCTGGACAGCCTGGTAAGCAGCATCCTCCTTGGCTGGTGTGAAATAATTGGAGCTGTTCTTATCTCTGCAAAGCCTTGATTATTTGTGCTTTCAATGCTTGGATCACGGAGCTCCCAGTGCCGAGTCCTGAAGCTCCAAAAGAATTTAACCAGGGCTATTGTACCAACTTCCAGCAGGTTTTTCCTGCTATAAAATGGATGTAGCTGCATGCTGTAGAATCCCCATGGTCAGTGGATATATTTGTTCTGAGCTTTTCCTGTGCAAAAAAAACCCAGAAAGTTGTTTCAAGCATATAAAGTGTTTCGCTGTTTTGTATTTGATTCAGACTCCCTTTCAAGAAGGCATTTACTCCACCCAGTTCCCAGCCCTCCTGAATTTCAGTGCAAAGCTCTCAGGCTGTAACCCTGTGTCATCTCATTTGTATATGCCGTGGCTTAATATGGGTGACATTTTAATTGCAGTGAGGTCAAGAGGGAAGCACTCTGTGTAGTCCTCCCCATGCCACAGCTGCTCATGAGGTACCTGCCCTGGTACTGCCAGGGTCAGGCTCCAGTGGGAGTAATAACACCTTCCTCTGCTCTGGGGAGTGAGCTGGGCATGAGCTGCAATGAGAAAATCCCTTGGTAAAAAGACAGCAGCAGTGGAGAGGTCAGTGCCGTGGTCTTATGCCAGGTATTAAAAGGTGGTGAATGTAATAACGAGCCTGGGAGCTGTTCTCCCGTGGAGGGGAGCCCAGCACTCAAGTCCCTAACTCCCTGGTGACTTCCCTGCAGGGGAAGAAGCACTCCTGGGGATATTTGCGCTGTGTAACGTGGGTAAGGCTGCCCCAGTGAACACAACTGGGTTATTTTTCAGACCTGCAGTGGATTTGTCTTGCTTGAGGTTTGGCTTGTAGTTCTCTGCCTGGTTTAGGTGGTTTCAGTTCTGAGTCAAGCTCTGAATAACAGAGGTAGGAGGCAGCTGGATGAACCCCAATGCAACAAATCCTTATTTGTCAAATACGTCTTTTTTAAAGCTGCCATAATCTTATTAAAGCAGACGTTAAACTCATTTCCAGCTCTCCATGAGCTAATGAACTGGAGACAATCTAACCCTTAATGGCACTGGCATTCACAGAGGTCAGATGTGCTGAACAGCAGTTTGTTTGGTCAGTGGGGTGGCTGCTCTTACGTTGGGGAGTATCTCAGTGGGGATCAGGGCAGTGGTCAAGCTGGAGTTGCTGGGAAAGCAGACAGTGAGCCCAGAGCCCTGTGCAGCCTTTCCCTGCATTGCAAGACATGCCCCTAAGAACCTGGGATTGGTAATTGTGTAAAGGCATTGCAAAAGATGGTGCTGTCTGTGGTGGCAGAGAAGGGTTAGCACTTAAATTCCTCTGTCTGTGCTGCTTTCCAGGCCTCTTATTGTATCCCTTTGTTTCTCATTAGTGTCAGACAAATAAATGGACACAGTAAAATTAAAACTTGGTTTTGGGAGAAGAGCTGTCTCGCAGGTGGCATTAATGGGCTTAATTTAGTGACCTGCTTTGACAGTAGAGCTGTTAGTTGATATGGTCCTAGGCTTTTACTTAATATTTTCCTCAAGCCTTAAGTAAATCTGTGGAGCTGTGGAGTGTGATCTGACAAAATGATCATGTCTGGATGGGGAGTAGCTGTGCCTGGGGCTGCACAGCCCAGCACTGTCTCAGCTGAGTTACTGATGGGGTGAGCACTCCAACCAAATGTCTGACTGATGGAGGGGTTTTTGATGTTGGGTGATTTCTGTTGAAGTGCTGTTGCATCAAATGAATCAAAGCTCTGCCTTTTCCTTCCCTAGTGCAGATGTTGCAGATGACACCAAGTTGGTCAGGAGTGTTGGTCTGCCTGAGGACAGGAAGGCTCTGCAGAGGGACCTGGACAGGCTGGATCTGTAGGCTGAGGCCAAGTGGTGTGAGGTTCAACAAGGCCAAATACCGGGTCCTGTACTTGGAGCAGCCCCATGGAATGCTCCAGGTGTGGGGCAGAGCGGCTGGAAAGGTGTCCAGTGGAAAAGGACCTGGGGGTGCTGGTGACAGTGGCTGAACATGAGCCCAGGTGGCCAAGAAGGCCAGTGCCACCTGGCCTGTATCAGCAACGGTGTGGCCAGGCAGGAGAGATTTAACAGATTTTGGGGATGTGGTTTAGTGGTGGCCTTGGCAGTGATGGACTAACAGTGTAGAGGTCTTTTCCAACCTAAATGAGTCTATGATAATATGCCTAATTAGTGAATGAATGTGATCTGTATCTTTGTTCATTGTTGTGGGCATGTGTTTAACAAGCATCAAGCTGGCTTAACCCTAACCTGGTATTAGCCAAATTGCTGGGTGATGTCTCTGAGCTGCATGACTCACCAAGAGGCTTAGGATTTGAATCTTAGGTTAATATTAAGCCACGTTTGTGCAGTACCATCCCCTCTTCTACCCCGTTTTCTTTGGAGGGGGTGTCTGACTTCAGAAGGATGCTCTTGCAATAAAAATCCCAACAGGACTAACCCAGAAACACCAACAGCAGCTCAGACTTTCATGGCAAATGTCATTCTGCGTTTCAATTTCTTAAACTGGAGGGGGTTATTTTTTCTTCCAGGCATTTAAATAGGGACTATGTGGTGTAAAACTGGATAAACACCAAATTAGTATTGTTCATTTGAATTTTCCTCAGCACTGCTAGATATTTACCCCTATGACCAGTGAGACTCCAGCTGCTTGAGAGGTTAATTTATTTATTGAGTAAATCTTATTTTATCTCCATAGTGAGTTCTGTAATTGGCATTAAATGTAACATGCATGCACAGATGCTGAGCATGTGTTAACAATTTAAAAAAAAATGAGAGAAAAAGGGCTCTTAGTACAAAAACAAGACATGGTTTGCTTATAACTAGAGCAAACCTGCTATAGGACCTATGGAGAGCTGTTTTCTAGAGAACAAAGCCAGTCTGGGTTGTGCCCCTGTTTGCCACCATGGGCAGATCTAGTTCTTCTCCGTTCAATTTTCTTTTCCATAAAATGGTGACTAAGCCCACTTCTACAGAACTGTTTGAGATCTCCAGCTCAGCAGTGTAAAGCAGTCATACCAGCCACTCATGTGGGAGAAACAAAACTTCCTGCGACAGCAGATTGCTGGATGCAGAGCTTTGTGCAGCTTGATGCTTTATCCCCTCAAAGGCAGCTCTGAAGTGGCTGAACTTCATGCAGGTTACAGGCCACCCTCCCAGCTCCTGTTGGCTGTTGATGTGGTGCTTTGCAGGATGCCTGTCTGTGCTGACATGAGCTGGGGTCATTTTGCCTCTAAACTTTTTTTTTTGTGTTCATTTGCTCTGAAAATCCACTGAGCACGTGCGTGAGAGCTCTGTGCTGCCCAGCGCATCCTGCAGCTCCCTGTGAGCCTGTGCATTTAATGGGAGCAGGGCACCATGGCCAGGAGCCAGGGAGGCTGGCTTGAAACCCAGGGGCAAAGCAGTAAATCTGTGGGAATAGGCAGGCTTGGATAGCCTGTTATGTAAGGGTTTTATTTAATGCTCGAGCCACTCATCTACAAGAATATTATTGATTCAAGACTGGCAGCTGGTCAGATTTATTTATGTCCTTAGTTGAAAAGCTGTTTGATAAACACGGGATATCCACAGTCTTCTGTAATACCTGGACTGGTTTGGGCTGTTCCAGGTGGAGCTGTGCCCCCTGTGTAATCAGGTTGGATACAGGGGGGGACCTGACACCAAGGTTCCCTTCCCTGCTGTTCAGGGCTGTGTCCCACCCCTGTGCTTGGCTCTGCAGTGGGATGGAGGGTGCAGCAGCTCACTCTCTCCCCCTCAGGGTGTCCTGAGCTCCAGGCACCTGGCAGCCTGGGAAGAAACCCCAGCTCCAGCAGCCCTGAGTGCCAGCCTCATCCAAAAGGGGCTACTGGTGTCACTCCCTGTCTGACTGCTTCCAGGTGGAGATTTCGAAGTCTGGCCTCAGGGAACAACCTCCTGGCTTGTAGGGGTTGATTAGGGACTTACCAATCTTTTATAAAGGAACCCTTCTGCTCGTGTTTCATATAGTCAGAGTAGTTATGGAATCCCAAAAGCGACCTGGGAGCTAGATTCCTCTCCTGGCTCTGAAAGTGACTTGCTGTGTATAATCTTAGGAAAGTTACTTCCCTTACCTTTTCCTGGAACTACAGTGTGAGAGTGTCAGTGCTAGGTCAGCCCCAGCATCCATTTATGCAGTGGATGTGATGCTTTCACAGAGTGCTCCTCCAGCCTCTGATAAGGAGCTGAGTGACTCCTTTCATCTGGGCTGTTCTGGTTTGATGAGCTTCAAAGGGCATCTGTTAAGATTTCTGACAAAGGATACGTGTCCATTGCTGGAGCAGGGCTGATATGGAAAAGGAACTCTTTTGGTGGGTCACTCATTCATGTCTGATTGAAGGCTCTTGTAGCAGTCACAGGACTGCTAGAGCTTTGTGAGCTGTTTTTTTGCACTTTGGAAACTGAAAATGGTTAGTCCTCAGTTTTGTTTGCTGATGGAAGTCGTTCAGCCAGGTGTAAAGCATTAGCAGTAAGTGGAGTGAAACCAGTGATCCTGGTATTGGCAGCAGGACTTGTTCCCCAGCACCTTTGACACAGCTGCCCCTGGTTTGGAGAGCGGCCCTTCTGCCCTGCAAGCCCAGCTTGGTGATGTGGAAACAGACACATAAAATAGGCAGCAAACAGGCACTGAAAATGCTTCTGTGTGAGCCACAGCAGTGTCTGCAAGGAGATCCCTGCAGCCCACCAGGAGAGGCAGCCTGGTCTGTCCTGCAGCTCAGGTGTCTCTAACAGGATTAGCCCGGATCAGTGGCATCTCAGTCAGCCCCAGCTCCCGATTCCTCTTAGGTAAATGCCTTGTGTTCCTTGCTGCTGCGTTACTGAGTGCTGGCTCTTATCCAGCGCCTTGAGCTGTGGTGCTCGACCCTTGGTTTGGGGTATGAGGGAGGGAGGAGGCAGCAATTGCCCCCTGTTAACCCATGAGCTCTGGTTCATGAAATGCACAGCTGCCCTGAAAGCCCTGGCTATGCTGTGGACACAAGGCAAAGCAGTTGCTGGGCAGTGGTTGTTGCAGCTTCTGGCCCTGGCTCCACCCTCCCTGTTATTTTGTGGTGCTCCAAAAGCCTCACGTCATTTTGCAGAAGTGATTGTAACCCCTCTGGATCACATGAACACTTCAGCAGAGTCACTTCATTACAAGCTGCTGTTAAGATGCAAATAAACCCTCCTAAATGCAGTAACTCCAGCACTGCTGCACTTCATAAGTCAGCATAACTGCTTCCACAGAGCTGGAATTACAGGGCAAAGGCTCTCCCACTGCAGAGCAGCTGCAACCCTGTCCGAGCCAACTCAAACCAAATAAAGGCGCTGTTGCGCTTTGGGGAGAGGTGCTAGTACTGGTTTTACAGATACAGGCTTGAGCCCAGCCTCCTCTTTAAACCCATGTGGCTGCTTTGGTGCTGTTGTGGCATGATGGGTTTGGAGGCAATGAAGAGAACCCCTGTTTAAAGAACTTGGTGCTTTTGGGGCCCAAGACTCCCTGTTCGTCCCCTGCTCATTTCCTGGAGCTGGCAGCTCTTCCTCCTGGGCAGAGGCTTTACCCTCTTCAGCAAGACGCAAGCCTGCCAGCTTTGGGCTCAGGATCAGGGCTCTGCAGTGCTGTGAGTTGCCTTTGACCATCAAATGCCAGCTCTTGTCCACTAGTGAGTGTTTCAGCCTGAGTGGGGCTGACAGCTGCATTCACATGGTCCTCTCCACCATGGGGCTGTTGCCTGATCTCTTGTAAGGCAGGTCCAGGTTGTCCTTCTGCCAGCGTCTGTCCACCCGTGAGATGAATGGAAATGGTTAACTAGAGCTGCCAGCCTTGGGGAATTGCTTCAGCAGCACTTTCACGCCTGACTAATATCTGGTTCTTTTGCTTCTGCACTCTGCCTGTCACTCCAGATGGGAGAGGACACTCCGTGGGTAATTGGTTCCTGTTCCCTGTCTTCCGCCTTCTCTCTTACTCACGCACATCGCTCTTACCATGTCTTCCATCATTCTGAGTTTGGAATAAAGTTAGGTCTTGGGCATCTCACAGGAGGATGGAGTAAACCAGTCCTGTAGTCCCTGAAAGGGGAGAGAATTGGTGGCATGGGAGGGTGACAGGCAAGAAAAATGGAGAGAGGTACTTGTGTGCTGCTGCAATGGGCAGTGCACCCCAGATCTGATGGGGAACTGATAAGTTCTTTATTAACTTGTGTCGCAGTAGATGTGCTGTCACTTCTTTTTTCACTGTTAGGTAGAGCCAGCTCTGCCTGCAGGGACCTGGAGGAGCTGGCAGCTCCTCGGCACTCGCTCTGCGGCTCCGTAGCACATCTGCAGTGCTGGGGCCTGAGGACTGGAGCCAGGAGAGGCACAGGCTGTGCTGTGCAGAGCCCTCTGACCAGCAAAGAGGGGCTTCAGGAGGTCAGAGCCTCTTGACATTGCAAAGAGACCTTTTCTCCCACAAAGCAGAGATGTCGGGTGCAGTCTGGAAACGTAAAGGGGCTCGTGGTAAACTCTCTGAGCCAGTGAGGAGGATTTTTTCTCCTCCTTGTAGGGGGTGAGAGCTGGAATCTCCACTCAAGCAATTCTACTTTTCCCCCAAGGCCTGACATTTAGGGAAAATGGAAGACTTGTGGGTAGGTTGAGGAACCCCAATATGTCATTTCTGCTCTCCCTCACAGTGAGAGCATGCAGATACCAGTGTACGAGCTGCTTCGAGGTTGGGTTCCTACCCTGCAGCTTCTCGTGATGAGTGTAATAGGAAATGGTAGAATGGTTAACATCTGGCTTGATTATGCAGAATTATTCAGTCATTTCCATAATACCCTTTGTAAAATGCTTGCTGCTTGATAAACCAGTCTTTCTCCTGCTTCAGACAACAGTACCAGAAGTCCTCCGTGCATACAATAATATCTGGAAATGAACTGGATTCTTTCTCTTCCCCCAGACTTTGCTGCCTGTCAGTATAAAGCATGAAGTTCATCTGCATGCAAGACTATGAATAGGGATGAGGTGTAATAGTTGCATTTATTACTCCTCGGTGAGCCAGTAACAAGATGTAAATGATCTGATATATTAATCTAAATCATGGCTTGGCTTAGCAGTCAATAGAACAAAACTCAGCTCTGCCAGACTGTTTCAGAGGGGGAGACTTGACAGTGTAATAAGCCTTGTTTTATAAGCTCAATATTAATTGGATTTGCATCCTCTGGCTGGCTTCCTTTGGTCTCTGACTGATCCTTGTTTTGACTTTGGAATCACTCACTTTTGTCTATTATCTCTTCAGTAAGCTAAGGAAAACTGGACAGTAAGAGCCTGGGTTGCTGTATGAAGAGGTGGCTGTTGCAAAAGATGGGGAACCTGCTATTAACTTATGCCAGGACCTCAAGCAGGGATAAACTGAGTCCCACACAGGAAAAAAAATAGCTCTTAAGGCTTCTTAACAAAGAGCAAATGGTGTGTTATTTGTACTTCTCTAACACCTACTTATGGTAGTTGATGTTGCATCAGCTGGCTCCTGTGGGGACTGGGAAAGGAGAGGTGCCAAGGGCTAGAACAGGGATCTAGGGTAGCACAGGGATTTGTCAAATTTTACATGTTTTATGGAGGCTGGTTATCACCTGGTAAGTCACTGTCTTAGGACTTTGCTGCTGTTCTCAGGGCAATTTATCCTTTTTATCTGTGCTCTGATGGAGAGAGGTGTGAAGCTTTATGGTGTCTCTTGTCCAGCATAAAACACATTTGCTGTGAGATCTCACAGGGAGCAGGCTGGTGGGGAGCGGAGCAAAGTTAATTTCCAAGTTTTTTGTGCAGAGGGAAAAGGTTGGAGTCTTTTTGGCTCTAAGAACAGGCACTCCTGGCAGCTTCTGCTTTAGCTATATGGTGCATTTGTTCAGTATTCAGACACATCAGCGTTTATTTGAACAAGGTATCTAAGAGCCTTTGTTGACCCAGTTTGTCACATGCTTTTTATAAAAGCAAACTAACTCCCCAAACCCTAATCAAATGGAAGAGGAAAACCATCTCAAGGTGAGCTCTGATGATCTGGTCTGACAGTCCGGTTTTCCTAATGGGACTGGCTCCTACCTCACCCCTACATTGGCATCATCCTCTGTGCTTATTGTCAGGTCATGTTCCTTGTCTGAATGTGACCCCAAAAAACCGCTGTACTAGGCAAAAAATTATCATGGTCTTCAGCAGAAAAGCCTGGAGGTGTCTCTGCAGTGAATAACCACTGCAGATCTGTGGTTGTTCCCTCCTGGCTATCAGTCATCTGTTGAGTGCTTTTTAAATATTCACAGGAGTGATGTTGTACTCACAAACAGCACTTGTAGCCAGCTTTGGAGCCTGTCCTGATCACTGAAATCTCTCGAGCGTGTAGAGTGATGTTTGAAAAATGGGCTTTGTCACTGAGAAGGTGATATGGATGCTTTTGTGAAGGGAGTTCATGATAGAAGAGCTTCTAGGTGGGCTGCAGGAGGGCCCCAGAGAGGATTTAGTGTTTATGGAGGTTTGTTGCGGGTGTACACAGTCACTGTTTCATCCCTTCAGACTGTAGCTGTGTAGCTTGGCAGAGATTGTTATTGAAATAACCTGCTGCACTGAGAGGTCTCTTTACTGTTGGAGTGCCCATTAGATCATGAAGCTGTTTTTTCTCTGTCTGTGGGAGGGTTGCACCTTCAAAAGGAAGACAAAGCCCAGCTATCTGAGCTGTTGCAATAGCCAGCACATATCCCGTTCTCTTTCTTCCCCGTTATTGAAAAGAGCCGCATGTCAGAGGAACACAGCCAAGATGCTTTGTGTTTGCCCGTAGTTCCTAGCTGTTCCCTAGAAAACTAAAGCTTTCAGGAAGTCAGCTTCCTGTCAGTTTTATTTTTATGCCGTTTCACAGTTACCCCACTGGGTTTTGTGGAGCTGCTGGGGCCTGCTGGCAGGCAGCGAGGTGGGCTGGAGGGAAAGCACTGATGCATGAAACGCGAAGAAATAGCGCCGAGGTTCTGGTGAAGAGGAGAGGTGCGAGGAGGGATGGATTTTTGCTCTTATTAACCTGCAGAACACTCCTGTCCGCAGTGTGGGGTGCTTCTCCAAGTAGCTCTGCTTGCACAACAGCAAAAAGCCCCTCTGTTCCCTGTGCTTTCCCAGCACTGCATTTCCGTCTGTCCTGTGTGGCGAGCGAGCCGTGCTCGGGGCAGCACGGGCGACTGGGCTCCGCTCCGACCATCTGACACTTGGCTTAAATGATCTCGGTCTTTCTCTCCTCTCTCTCCTTCTCTCTTTCAGCTTGGCAGTGACCTTGGCGGGGGCATTGGAGGAAGCCCGGCAGTAAGTGCCATTCCATTTTTTTCCCCAATTTTAAAGGAGCTGCTCAAAGCTCAGGGTTTTTTAAATGTAACCTCGGCCGCTACGTGCTGGAAGATGCTTTAAATCCCTGAAGATGTTGGAAAATGGGCAAATGCAACTGAAATCTGAAACACACAGGTCCCCACCGATGTTGCTTTTATGTCCAGCTGCCACCTGGGCTTTCCTAAGAGCAGCCAGGGCCCCAGAGCTGTTCACTCTATCTGCTTAGCTCCTCCTTCTCAGAGCTTTTAGTTGGAGCACCAGCGTTAACACTGGCAGTAGCTCATCCTTGTGCAACTGCTTTGGCAGGTGGAAGGCCAAGGATGCTTCTCTCTACTCACAGAGCCTGGTCTGTTGTAACCCTAACCCACTGTCACCACAGGCTTGCCTGAACTCAGTGCTTTTCTCCTCCCAAAACCCACAGAAGTTTTTTGCCTGGACATCAGGAATGAGGTGATCTGAGCTCTCCTACTACGTTTGGTCAGTGCTGCCACCTCCACTGTGCCTGTGTTTTGTGAGTGTCCTGCTGCCTACAGCGCTTGCCAGGACATGGGAGAGTTTCAACCTGCTTTCAAAGCACCCTTGGCTTCAAACACATACCAGCTTTTTCCAAGAAAGCATGGGAAATGAGCGCAAGATGACTGGGAGGTGCAATGGGCAGGAGTAACCGAAGTGGTGTCCCCTACCAGAAAGTTCCAGTCCCTCTGCCCAGGACTGTGTACCCAGTAACTCAGTGAGGAAAGCACACTCAGTTCTGGAGGGAGGGCTTTTCAGAGATCCTTGTTATGGCTGCAGTCATTCTCTCCTTCCTTCCCTGTGAATCTGACACTCCTTTCTGGCTTCAGCACGAGGGCAGAGGAGAGCTGGTGGTGCAGTACACGTGTAGCCCCCAGGCAGTCCATCCACACCAGGGCATGGGAGATACTTCCCTGTAGTGATCAGGCCTACAAAGCCAGGTCTTTGCCTGCCTGGGCCAACAAAAACCCACCAAGCAGTTCTATCTTAGTAATTCTGCCTGTTTCTGGGCTGCTGACTGGAGAATCTTGTTCTCAAGCACACAATTCTTCCTGCTCGCAGTAAAGAAGAGAACTTGGGAGTCAAACTTGAGTGTGACTGTCCCATCTAGAGCTGGGCACCTGAAGGCTAATATTCCTTGTTTGGTGCCCTCATTTAAGTCCTGAGAGGGAAGGATTGCCCTTCTTGAAGGAAGGTTGTCCTCTGGTGGACAGAGACAACTGGTTCTGCTTCACGTGATGAACCTTTTGGACCACAATGCTGAGAATGCAGAGCTCTGGCTTTGGGTGGGAGTACACAGCACGGTCATGACTCCTTTACTATCTCTGGATATGCAAAATCTTGCAGATTCCTGAAGACTGACGTAGTTGGGGGAAGATTTGAAGCATTTTTTTTCTTTCCCCTGGGTTTACGTAGGGTAGATCCACAAAGCGTATTGTCTTATGAGAAGGAGAGATGGAGAAGAAAGATTCCTCTAGAGTGGGAATAGATAACTGGAGCTATAAAAAATTATGTGAAAGCTTGGTTGAGGTGACAGCCGAGTGTAGGGATTAGTTGCCAAGAGCCTTGGAATTCAAATGCATAATTTAGCACTATTGATAAATCAGCGGGGAAGCTGCAAATGGCTTTAAAATATTTAGGATATTGCCCGAGCTCATGCTTTATTAAATAAGTAGTGTTCAAGAGTGATGTTAACCAGTGCCTGTTCTTTCTGACTCCTCCAGGTGGGCCAGACCTACATTCCCTCTGCCGTGCCAACCACCTTTGCCCCTTCGCCCACCCCTGCAGTGGTCAGCAGCGGACTCAACGACCTCTTCGAGCTCTCCCCTGGCATAGGCATGGCTCCCGGAGGATACGTGGCTCCAAAGTCTGTACGTAAGGGAAAACAATCCTCCTCAGTATATTGCCTTACCCTGGACTACAGGGAGTCTCAGGTTGCTCGCTTGGCCCCTTTATTTGTGAGTCTCTGGTGCTTTCAGCACCTTCCTTCAACTTCATGCCATTAGGGATGCCCTGGGTTTTTCCCAGGTGGAGTAACAATATATTTAAGAGACCATTTGGTTAGTAGTTACAGACTTCTGCTGTTTTAGCAGTTTCCCTCATTTTGGCTGTAACAATATTACTCTCAAGAACGGCTTATGTAAGATCCGAGACTTTTCCGTTTTGCCAGAGCAGCTTTCCTGCAGACCTGCTGCTTATAGTAAGTTTCCTCGGGAAACTGAGGGCAGGGATACAATGTGCAACAACTTACTTTCGTAGCAGATTTGTTTATTTGGAGGAATCCAACATGACAGTGAAGATAAAACCATGTGATTGGGATGAACATGCCGCAGTGTAATGCAGATAAATGCTCTGTTAGCGGCAGAGACCGCAGATGCATTGGCTTAGTCAGGAGGGGTCGGGAGATACGAAACACAGTTCTGGAAACAGGCTGAGGAACAGCCACAGGGAGCTCTGGGTGAGCCTTTCCTGCCTGAAAGGGAATTAACAAGAATTAGCACTCTTATTAAATAGTCCATGGATGGATAAACTTAAGTCATCCTGTGAAATCGAGGAATATGAAATGGAGTGTGCAGAGCGTACTCAAAGCTCTTGGTCCTTGCAATTATTACACCATATATAAGACCAACTACAAAAGAGCACAGTAATTTTGAGCTTAGCCCTGCCTCATCTTGCACCACTCAGATTTGGGTCTGGGTTTTTCCCACAAAGGTGGTTTGGGAATCCAGAACCCAAACAGCTAATAGATTTTATTTGGTTCAAACTTTAGTATTGTCCTGCCTCTAATAGCCCAACAAGCCCTTGGAGAAGCCTGTCCATCAGCAGACTCGGTAAGTCTCACATTAGTGTGATGGACACAAGTTCTTGTGCACACTAATGCTATAGTATATTTGATTTCTTATGTGAGTGCTGTGAACAAATAGGGATTAGGAGCAGCAAGCTTATTCCTCATTGGTGAGCTCAATCCTTTCAACACCCCACGTCCCATCTTCCCTGTAGTGTTTCTTTAGCCTTTGTGGGCTTAATGTGCTGATGTAGCTGGACTTCTGAACTCAGGACTTCTGGGGTTTTTTGGAAAACTACTAGTGTGTTATCTTCAGGCCAGGCTGCTCATGCTGAATGACATCTCTTTTGTTCAAGGTTTGGTTGCCTGCAGTGAAGGCTAAAGGATTGGAGATCTCGGGCACGTTCAGCCACAGGCAGGGACACATCTACATGGAGATGAACTTCACCAATAAGGCTTTGCAGCACATGACTGACTTTGCCATTCAGTTCAATAAGAACAGGTAAGAAATCAAAATCAGTGCACTGTGTTCAAAAGATGGCATGCTCCTGTGAGAGGAGGTTGTGTCTACACTGCTAGATCTAGGCAGGGCTTTTACGTAGGTGTATAATGCAGTCATGGAAATAGCTTGGATGATACAGCCTGAACTCTCCATCACACCACAGTTGTGCTGAAAGGGCTGAAAATACAGACTGAAAAATCTGAGGGGAAACAGGCAGCAGACTGTCCCATCGTTCTCCTGGCTCTGAAACAGCGTCTGCCCCATTTAATCTCTGGAGTTTTAAAGCAGCCTCATGAGTTGTTAGGCAGGTTAGTGGTTTTATAGCCAGTGAGTACCCTGAGGAAAACCAAGAGCATAAACAGGCAAGATCTGAGCTGCACAAGTATCAACCCTCTGCCTCCTGACCTAATTGCTGTGCTGCCCCTCAGCCTGTCTGGAAGTACAGGACTCATTAATAAAGCTGTTTGTCAGTGAAGAAGTTGCAAGTTAAGAGCCTGTGGCACATGTTTTCTCCGTAATTGGCAGCAGAACAATTTTGTCAGAAGGAGCAGCCACTTGAATGTTTAGAGCATACAGATTGTTCTCAGAAACCCATCTCAGCCAAAGGACATGACATGGCAACACAGCCACAAAGTCTTCAATACCCTTTCCAGTAAGAGCTTATCCTGTGGTTTTACGTTATCTTGAGTAAGGGCCGGGCTAGTTCTTATCAAGACTGTAAAGGGCAGCTTGTGACTGAAACGTCCTCCCTATTTCTTAATATCACTTCACTGCAAAAGGGCTCTCTCTACTAAAAATCCACTGAAACCATCTCTTTAATATCTCTTTTAGCCTTGCAAATTTAGGATTTCTTGGGACGAATAAGATTTACTTAGAAAAGACATTATGCTAAGTAAGTCTTAGTAAATGTTCTCCCTGGACTGTGATATTTTCTGGAGAGTTTTGCTAAGCTGCTAAATGCAAATGTTTCTTGCAAATTGGCCTAGAAAAAAAGGCATTTTGTTTGTGATTTCCCCCCATACATCAAGCTATGTTGTAGCCACACCTACATGGCTTCAAGGATGTAAGAAGTTTAAATACTGTACAGTAAACCAGCAGTTTTTGCTCTTGCAGCACAAGCTCCATATACAATCTACTACTGTTTACTCTTTTACAAATGTTGTTCTCCTGTCACGACTTCCACTGTGGCTGGTGTACTGGAAAGAGCTGCTGAGGGCTGGTTCTTTAGTTTTAAATATTAAGGTTTGTGATTGGGAAATTTTTATTGCTTCCCCCCCTTCTGCTGCTGCTGCTAATCGCATTCACTGCAGCCTTGGGATAAAGCCTTGAAAAAGAAATAAAGCTAAAGCTCTAGAGTTCTGTAACATCACAGCCCCTTAGTAACAAAACTGCAACTTTGATTTCCCTCTGAGTCTTAGGGACAGCTTCAGGGTTTGTGTCCTCCAGGGTGAAATGGCTACAGAAGGCAAATCATGTGGCAAAGCCCTTGCTGAGAATGTTCTTATTTCGGCTCCCTACAGCTGGAAACTAAGGAGAACCAAGAATGGGGCATTTACTGGTTTTTGAAGGAGTGAAAGATCCAATAAATGAGGCTGACTCTGTCCAGACACAGTATCAGGTTTTTAGTGAATAAAATAAAAATACACACCTGTAAGTCCTGTAAATGCTCTGTGACCTCTGAGCTCATGTGGCTTCTGCTAAAGAGAAAGACATTTATGACTGGACACCAAAGCATCTGCACTTCCATGTGCTTTTGGAAAGCAGGGGGTACATAGTACAGGAGTGCTGTGTTAAATGTGAGCTGATTTCCCTCTTCACCCCACTAAGCAGAGGTGCCTGTGGAATGAAGTGTCTTCTGGACTTGAATGGTCAAGTAAGCATTGCTTTGGTGGGATAGATCCCCAGTGAAGGAGCTTCATCCACGTGGCTGAGCCAGGTGCTGTTATTTGTGACTGGCTGCTCTGGTTCACTTGTTCTACAGTGCTGTTACCAACCACATGTTCCTCTCTGGGTATTTATATTTAATCTGTGTTGGCTCCAGTTCCTTCTTCCATAGCTCCCAGTGATACAACAGCCATTCAGTGTGTGATATACTCTACCTACAACGCTCTGCAGCTCTGTAAGAGAGAGCCAGGAGGCCTGACTGAGTCCAGGTGCTGATCCTTGCTGGGCAGGCTGGTGCTCAGCACACAGACCTGCAGGTAAAGGGTGCTGGTCCCTGGACAGGATGGTGCGTATTGTCAGCCAGTCCAGGCTGAATGAGTTTCCCATGCCTTGTCCTACTTCGAGTGTCTACTTGTTTGAGCTCTTGTTCCTTCCCTGGAGTAACAGCAGGGGCAGCTCAGGAGTCGTGGGAAGATGAGGCAGGTTGTGCTTGGCAAAAGGGGAGTAATGTCGGGCAATGCAGTGCTGCTCTCATCACCTCTGTTTGTCTCTTGTCCAGCTTTGGGGTCATCCCAAGCACCCCACTGGCCATCCACACACCTCTGATGCCAAACCAAAGTATCGATGTCTCCCTGCCCCTCAACACTCTGGGACCAGTCATGAAAATGGAGCCCCTGAACAACCTCCAGGTAAGGCTTGTCCCTTTCTGGGCAGAGGGGAGATGAGCAGGTGCTCAGCCCAGTTTGTTTGGCCCAACACAATGTGGTAAAGCTCTAGCCAAAAAATACTATATAGAACCAGGCAGACCTCATGGATTTGGGCCATGAGTCTGCCCAAAACTTAGTCCACTTCCTTTTTCTAGTCTCTCTCAGAAGGACTGAAACACTTGCTGAATTTTGTGAATTTTCAAGCACCTCAAGCCGACCACTTGCACCTGTGTAGATTAAGATCTTTGTACCAGTAACTCTGTTCTGTAAACTGGGCATGAGGTTTAGTTGGACTTATAAACTGGAGCTGGTCTGAGCAGAGAAAGTGCCTGTGGTGGAACAGGTGGCGAGAGCTGTCAGCGAGAGTTGAGGCAATTAAAGGAATTGCAGGAAAGATGGCAACTGCTGAGTGATTAATATTTCTCTAGTGCTCTTAAGTTCCAGGGTGCTTTACAAAGGCATTGGCACATCCCTGCCCCAGATAGCTTAATCCAAGGCAAATGATGTGTTCCAGGAAAGGCAGAGGAGAAATGACGTAAGCAGCTGATGTTTCATTAATGAGGGTGTTGGTGCATGGCGGGGACAGCATTCCCTAGAGGAGGCTCTTTATCAGATTGGGCTGTCAATCTGATAAAGACAGGACAGATCCAGGGAGATGTTCCCCCTCTGTTTTGGACCAGACTGTCTTCATCAATCCTGGCATGCCTCAGGGGCAGTGGGCTGGAAGTCATCAGGCAGACAGCTCTCCCTGGAAGGAGGCTCTTCCCCTCTGCTGCCATGTGCAGCCACTCTGTGGAGCAGAGTTCAGCCACTCCTGCCTCTCCTCTGGGCAGCTGGGTCCTCCAGGATGATTTTCCCAGCATCCCAAAGATGCAGCTAACTTGGCACTGTAGCACATCTCACTCACCTCAAGTCTCCAGGAGACGGAACTGGGTTGGGTTCCTGTAGCGTAGCAGCCCATAAAGGGGAATATTTTGAAGCAGCTCGTTCTCTTTTTAGATTAAGAGAATGCAATGGAAGTTACTATTTATTCTGCCTGAGCAACTGTTTTTTTCCCTTCTTTTGACTTCCATTCTGGGGCTTATGACTTATTGATGAGTCTTTGGGCAAACAGCTTGAAATAGCTTCTCTGGCACTCAAACGAGCAGTCCTACACTGAGCGCAGTCATGCGATGGGGGAGCACGCAGACCGTGAATGAATTACATGGTGTGTCTTCCACAGAGGGCCCTTCCAGCCTCGGGGAAAACCTGGACTCCCTCTGTGTCCAGGTCATGAGGATGAGGCTCCATCACTGCATTTGGGCCAGCTGTGGTAAAATCTGCCTCCTGCTCCGAAGGAAATTTGGAAGTCTCTAGGAGGTGACAGTCCCGATCAGCCTCCGTAACACCAGGGACTCTCTCAACAAGGCAGCCTCAAGTTGCTGCTCCCTTTGATCAGCAAGGAAGTGAAGTATTTGGGTTATTAAATCTCTGAAGGAATGGGAACACAGTTTGTTTCTTGTAGCATCCTCTACTAGAACAAAGCAAAGAGAAAACATGTGAGGAAACCTCCAGCCACCTTCTATTGAGACAGTGGAGCATTGATTAGTGCCAGACTCAGTTGCTAATTTGCTAAAGCTCTCATTGCCACAGAAGTTGGCTGCCCTTTTACAATTGGGGAAGCTGCCATATGGAGTAATAGTATATTTCTCTGCAAAGAGTTGAATCACAATAGCAGATGCCAAGTTAAAAAGAGCACTCCCCTTACTTTTTTGACAGCAGTGGGTTTGATGGAGATCTGTCACTGCCCTGACAGCCAAGGCGCTGGTTTTGTTTTGTGAGTCCATGTAGAAAGGATTTGTCTCGAAACATTCAGAAATCGTTTTGGTGACCTACTTAGGGAACAATTTATAGCATAATATAGGAGCAGAGAATACAAATGTTCCTGTATTCATTGAAGAACCAAAACACTCATCAAGTTGAATTTGCTTAATGCGTTTTTTCTGAGCTGGGGAACATTGGAGCAGATGCAGGGCTGATTTGAACCTGAGGACCTTATGTTCATCTCCTATTCTGGTGGGGTTTTTTTTGTTTTAGTAACAAGAAAAATAAATCCTGAAGTAACCAAACTGATAGCTTTCAACTTTTTGTCATGTTAATTGGAAACTTCAAAGACTAGTTGTACATTCCTTAGGCAACTGTTTCAGAAGTAATGAATTCAGGTCTTGTTCAGGTTATTTTTATTACCATTTCTAATCTTTCACCTGATACAGCTCATTTAATCTTAACATTTGTAATCATGGAAAGAAACTAAAATATTTGACAAGGTAACAAAAAAACCATTTTTGCAAGAAGGTGGGGAAGACTGAAATATTTTCAGAGGCTCACTCAGGTAAAATATAACTGAGTCTTCTGTTTGCCAGTGACCTTGCATCTTGTGAACCTCACGTCCCAAATTAGCAATGATAATTTTCTTGTCCTATTGACTCAGGTTTAACCCCCAGCCAAGCAGAGATTTATTCAAAGGGTAAAACCAGAGTTAGACTGGACCCAGCACAGGAGGGCTGAACACCCTCCAATCCCTGCTCTCTGGTTCATCTCTTCCAGTTCTTTCAGATGAAAAAGCTGCTGTCAGGTGCATTTAGAGCATGCCTGTTGCTGAAGAAAATCTGATTTAGTTGTTTGTGTCCTGCTGGCTTCTGCTGGGGGACACTCTTGCAGCCTGGCACTCGTGGGTGCTGTGTTCCCCTGCCCAGAGCTGCCTCTGCAGAACATGGCATTTGTAAATGATAACAAGCTCTTGCCCAGAAGTTCTTGAGAGGCTGCATTGGCCTTCATGAGTGTTTGCCAGCCATGGAGGTGACTCTGGTAGTTGTACAGGCTTGCCTGGGTCCTGTGGTTGCCTTTTTACAATCAAAGCAGTGACACCCCTCTGGTGACCTGTGGGCTTGTTAGAGTCATACCTGATGGAAAAGGTGGGCTGAGTGAGGTGTGTTTGCCACCATGTGTTTGCAGCTCTCAAAGAGCAAATTGTGTTCTGAAATAGGGATTTGCACTGATGAGGAATATTGACTCTTTTCAGATGTTTTGAGTCAAATTTGGAATTGGAAAATGACTGGGTTGAGAGCCTTTCTGTGCTAAAGCGAACCACAGTTCCTAACAAATGGCCTTTTAAGGGCTATGAAATGCTGTGAAATTGGAATACCTGTTTGGGGGCACGAGAATTGCTCCCCTAACCCTGGAAATGGGTGAAGCGGAACCGACCTGCTGCAAGAGTTTCAGAGCTCAAGCCTGACCTGCCATAGCACAGATGTGGTAATCTCTTCTGTGACATGACAACCCCTTGCAGGAGAAAATACAATTGCAAACAAGCTGCAGGGACTCCTGGAGCAGTAGCAAGGCTGTGTGAGTCTGGAGCCACCCTTGGGACCCACATTCAGAATTCCCCATCAGTGTGCCCCATTCCCCAGCATTACCTGCTGTCAGCTGCCAGCCCTGTTTGTTGCACTGACTGAGCACGCAGCTGAAAGCAGCATAGCTTCGGTTTTCTGAAATGCCTGTGAAATGATCTGATGAGTATGGAAAGGGAAGGATCCAAGACCTGCATTTCTCCCTGGAAAGTGGCATTTGAAACGCAAACCTCTCCCTTGCTGCTGAGCAGCGGGAGGGGCAGAACACATTGGTTTCTTGCAACGAGTTTGGCAAAGTGTTTTTGTAAAGGCAGAGGAAGGTGCAGCTTTCTTCATTGAGGAAAATACCGACCTTGCTCATGCACTAGATCATGCTTATCCTTCTACACCCAGCTCTGCTGTAGCTCATTGCCTGTGCTCCTCCTCGCAGTGCAGAACCGCTGGAGCTCTCATTCATCAGAGCTGTTAATGTATCTCAGGGCACAAACAGAGCACTCAGTACTCGGAAACAGACTTCACACATTCAGCTGTCCATGAAAACAAGGCTGAGAATCGGTGTGAGCAGCAAGTCCCGCCAGCAGATGTTCACCCTCCAGAGCCTGCTTGATAAACGGCACCGTATCTGCCCACATGTGAGCTGTGTCAAAATCACTGACCAACCACCACACAACAGCCTGGGGTGGCTAGAGGGGGAAGGTGCTTTGTTGGGTTTGTTGCCTAGGTTATTTTTTTAGCAGTCTGTACTCCTGAGAGTCTTACTTCAGCAAAGAATCCTCCTGGGAACTCCCTGCATTAGGGACTTGGATCACAGCTTGGCGTCTGCGGCCAGTTCCTGGCTCGGCTGGGAAAGCTGTTGGTTTGCTGGTTAAGGGCAGGTCTGCCACATGGTGCAGCATATTTGATAAAATGTGCATTTTGAACTCCAAGTACAGCAAGGCACACGACTGTAACCCTCCCAGTAACTCTGTGTTCCCTGACCATTGACGTAACCCAGCCTCGCTGCCTGTGCCCAGCTCCAGGCTCCTGCCTGGAGGCAGAGCATCCGCCTGGCTGTGGCTGCAAACACCCCTAGGATCCCAAGAACCCTACCTGTCACAAGAAATGGAGTGGAGGAGCAGCATTCCCTGGGGGCATGTGACAGGCAGAGCAGCAGACTGTCACAGAACAAACCGTGACCTTGTGCTGGCAGAGGTAAAAAAGGCTCTGCAGTGGAGGGTTGTTCTCGCCTTGACAGTTTGGCTGTTACCAGGCTCTAAAGCAAAACCCAACTTCAAGTAAATCCTTAATTTAGTGTAGGTGCTAATGGGATTCCAAGTGGGTATGTTGTGTACTTGCTGCTGATGGAAAGCATCTGTGTTGCTTTCTGACTTGACTTTGCAAGTCAGTTCTTATGCTCAAGTCTGGGATTTACAGCATCAGAAACCTACACTATTGAATAAAATAGCTTAATCTTGTTCTTATGAGGTACCTTTTCCCCAAAATACCATATGTTGGCTCTCAGAGAGTTGCACTTCAGGGAAGGTCACCAGAAGGGTGCTCGTGCTACAGGGTGAGCAAATATGTTCCAGGGCTTATTTCTAGAGGTGCTGCTTCCTCTAATCAGATCATGAACTAGACGTGATTTGAAACCCTGTACCAATTTTTTGTGGGCTCACACCTTTTCATCAATGAAGCATCACACAGGAATCTGTCACCTTTTGACTTCTGTCCCTCAGGGCTTTGTAGGCTGCTTGACTAAATTCACGAGGTACTAATTTTTTTTCCTCTTGAAAAGGTTGCTGATAGAAAGCCATTTTTGTTAAAAATGCTTCTGTTTCAACTCTGAAATGTCTGAGGCTGAAGGTCTAGCTGGAGATTTAATAGTTCTTGTTCAGGTCGGCAGGTTAAAGCTGCAGAGCAATGAGGAGAGTTAGTGTGGACTGCAGAATTTATGGAATGCAAGTAGAGGTTCCTTTCGAGCATGTCAAAGCTGGAGAGACTTCTCAGCTACTGGTATCACTTCAGATGTCTTTGACTGTCTCAGGACAATGTTCCTACCTGAGGAGCACTGGATTTTTTTGGCAAGTTGCTGTTAGCTGTTCAGTTTCTTGCAGGCACTCCTGTGGATCTGCTCTCTGCCCGTGGCTGCTTTTGTAGGCTGTCAGATGGCATTGGGTGCTCCTGATGTGGAGCAAAGCGTGACCCTGGAAAGCTGTTACCGCCTGGTAGGGCTTCTTAGTGTTTCCTTGGTGCAAGTTTCCCCATCCAGGTATCTGCAGGTGCCTTTTCATGGACCAGATTTTGTGGGCCACAGTGCTGACAGGGCATACCTGGCTCTTTTGGGCGAAGTATGCGGTGTTGAACGATGGAAGCTTACCTTGAAAAGCTCACCAGCCTTGTCCTAGTGCTGTAGGTTTAAGGAGACCGTAGCCTTTTCCTTTCCTGTTTGCAAAAGTTACTTGTAACAGCTGGTTTCTGCATCCTTATACTTGCAAGGTGACACGTGATGTCATTACTGGACCCAGTGATGCAGTTTGGGAGGAAGGCTGGCATGTGGCTTGATTTTTCTTTACTGGGAAGAAATTGCGCTTCAGAGCATCTTAATTGGGTAGCTCTCCAGAGTATAGCCAAAGCAGCTTACTCAGTATGTTTCTGTGGAGTTGAGAAGCAGGTCAGCAGATACCTTTTTATAGCATCCTTATAACTGCAGGGACAGGGTTGGCATATTAATTTGGAGTGTGCCTCTCAAACCGTGACTGGAGAGAAGGCTCTGCTTTCCAGCCCCTCTTGTAAGAAACTGCTGTTGTATGGCAACAACAATTAGCTACAAAAGCTAAGTAATCTCTGTTGTTCTAAGGCAAGGCAATTAATCATTAAATCAGAGCTGGAAAAGATCTTGGGTCATGCAGTGTAGTCCCTGCTCTGCTTTGTTGTTTTTCTACAGATCTCCTTATTGAGAGCATTGTCAAGACTGATTTTAGATAGTCCAAGCACTGGAGCTTCTCTCTTCCTCAGAGGAACTTTGTGCTGCTTAATAATTCTCACTATCAGTTTTCCCAGATATTTAGCCTAAATTTTCCCTCTTCTGGCTCATCTCCATTGACTTGTATCCAAGCACAGCATCTGGAATGGCTACACTGCTGTCCTTCCCCCAGCTTTCCCCTTCCAGACTTGGAGGTGTGTTTTTGGGCGCTCACACGGCGTGTTCAGTCACATTTTGCTGAGGTGAATCACTGAAGTCCACCCACCAATCTGCTTTTACCCTCCTGGCTTTGGTGCCTCCAGCTCCAACACTGAACATTCCAGCTCGTGAGCGAGACGCCAGCAATGGAAGCACATGACAGCTCCCTGTTACAGAGGACCACTGCCAGTTTTTTTCCTCGGTTGCACCATCATTTACGTGGTTTTAGTGAGCTTTAAGCTAATCCCTTCTTAAGCAGGTTTGCACTGTGGGAATTAAATTTAAGCTGTTACCTTTACTGATGGCTGGAAGTAGAAACACCACAGAGCGTCATAACTACCTTTCTGAAGTTTTTTGCACTTCTAGGACCTTCCTGATTGCCAAAAGAGTTTGTTTGGGAGCTTGATCTCCTTTTACTTGTCCTCTGGCATGAGTGCATGTCTAATCAGCTGTCTTGTGTTTGAATTCTCTGGTTTATTCCCCTCCCTTGTCTATGCACAGCTGGCTTTTACCAACACTGGGGGGTGTCTTTCTAAACTTGCCACTGTGTGACAATAGGTTTTCTCAGCAGGACACCAGTATGTTGTAACTGATGTCAATGGAGTTTATCTTGGCATAAATCTTTGTAGCGGCCAACTTATCCCTTTGGCTCAGCATTTAGCATGGTCTGGTTTGTGTTTCAGCTGGGTGGCAAGTCAGAGACCTCCTCCTGGGCTTTTTCAAAGGAAAGAGGAGCTCAAATGGGAGCTACTGAAGTTCCCCACACGGCCTCAGTTCTGGGTCTTTCTTACAGGCTTTAGATTCCTTCGTTGGAAGCAATGGCAGGTGTGTGCTGAGCTGTGCTCCCCTGACAGGCTATCGCTGTGCGGGCTGACGCGGGGAGAGCGTGAGAGGCATGGAAATAAAGTCCTGAGCTGCCTTTTTTTCCGTGCTACATTATGACAGTGTGCTTCTCAGACCTCCAGTTTGCTCCTGCTTGTACCCTCAGCTCTCAGCCTGGGGAGAGCTGAAGGCGAGGTTGCTCTCTGTTAGCAGAGATTAGTGGGTAACATGGCAAGTGTGTGTGATAAAGGCAAACCAGTGCATCTCCCTGGCTGGCAGAGTTTAATGACACTGAGAATTAAGTCTTTTGTGTAGTGATCTTTTGTCACCTGCCCTGATTGCTCTGTGGCAGGGCTTTCTTCTTCCAGGAATCAACACCCTATATGGCTTTCACTAAGGCGTTAGGCAGGAGGCTTGGGAGGAAGGTGCAGGCAGGGGACCCAGTTGAGGCTCTCTAGAAGTGTCTGGGCTGAGACAGGGCTAATCTCTTGAAAGGAAATGAAGGTGCAAGTAAAGAATACCCGGGATTTTGGAGCTGGGGAATTACAGGAGTGAGATGGCGAAGAGGGGTGATGAAGAAGCTGATGTGCAATATGGCAGACACAGTAGTAGCTGTGTGCAGCCGAGTTGGGGATGTACCTCAGAGGTGTAAGGAGTGAGGAGAGGGAGAGGCTGGACAAGAGCAGGAAAGAGCAAGGATGCTGCTGTGAGCCCATCAGTGCAATTGGCTCTGAAGCAGCAATGGTGAAAGGCTCCCAGGAGAAGATTGGGCAGCTTTTAGAGAAAATGGAGTGCAGAGGGTTGGGACTGGTCCTTGTCTGAAACTACCCAGAAGCTCAGTAACATCCCCCTGGGGAGTCTCACATTTGGGGATGGCCAATGCTCAGAGACAGCACTCCAGGGTGATGAGCCTGTGTGAAATCCTGTGATCTCTTTGGATTTCCAGCTGATGGAGACTCCTTAACCTCCCTGTTTCTTCTGTAACAGGTGGCTGTGAAAAACAACATCGATGTCTTTTACTTCAGCTGCCTAATTCCTCTCAACGTGCTCTTTGTAGAGGATGGAAAAATGGGTGAGTGCTTTTAGGCCTGTGGTCAGGCTCCTCCAAGACAGACTGCTGGCAGTGCCCAGCCGGGTTGCAGTTGTCTCATGGCTCAGATTGGTGTGTGCTTGGCAATGACCTTCATGCCAATGCATCTCTCAGCCTGAACTGATCTGCTTTGGTAGCCTGTCCTTGTTGTCTTCCAATTCCGATAGCTGCTAGAACCTAAGTCCTCTGCTCTGATTCTCTCTGCCAGGCAAGGGATGGATCTGTTTTCTTTGAGATGGATTTTTTGGGTGTTGGTTTGGGCTTGGGTTGTTGTATTTTGGGGTTTTTTTGAGGGTTTGATTCACTCAAGTGGGTCTGGCTTTTGCCCCCATGCCACTTCCACTGTAATTTTTGTATTTATTGAATTGTTGTTTGAATTGGCTGGGAAGTTGCTTGAAAATCAGCTTTCACTAACATAATCCTAAATGTGTGGATCTTGCTCCTTCTTGTCAAATCTTGCCTGTTCTTGGCTTGTAAACAGCTCATATGTTAAAGACTGTCTCTGTTTTTTGGAGGGCCAAAATCCGTCAAAGCTTTGCTGCTTTTACAGTGAGACTGAGGTTGTTACAGGAGCAAATCCTGGATCTGTCCGCAGCAGGGCAGAAAGTGACCACAAGCTCTTTTGTGCATCTGCCTTGAAACATTCTGTGGTGCGTTAATTAATGCTGTGGCCCTTTGAGGATCCCACAGTGCTGATCGTCTTTCTCGTTTCTAGAGCGCCAGGTCTTCCTTGCAACATGGAAGGATATTCCAAACGAAAATGAGCTTCAGTTCCAGATTAAAGACTGTCACCTGAATGCTGGTGAGTAGCTTAATTTTCCCGTGCTGAGAGCACTTTTGATGTATGGCCACTAAACATCACCTCATTAATATCACCTTGTTCAAATAACCTTATGGTTAATGAATAGATGACTGTTGCACTTTTAGACAGAACAGCCTTGGCTTATGAGCAGAGCAGCCTGGAATCCCAGGGCTTGTTTCAGGAAAAAACTTCAGCTGGGTCCCCATAAAAGCACATCTAAAATCCCAGGTCTTTGATTTTACTGATCTGTTTCTTCCTTTCATTCTGGGCCGTGTATTCTTGTTTTCTCTTTTATACTTTGCTTCCCTGCAAAGCTGCACTTAAAATAGAGCTGAATACGGTGCTGGGGCTGTTCAGCAACCCTGTCCTGCTGCTGTGAGTTTGGGACAAGGTGTTCCAGCCCTGACTTTAACCTTCTGTATCATCCTGGGCCACTCACTTCACCTTTTGGCAGATCCTTTCTTCTTTCTGTTGTGAAAGAGTAACCCTACATACACTGTAAGGTGGTGCGATGTCTGTGGAGGACAGGCCATGTGAGAAGAGCTTTGGTCTGCTGTTGTTAGCTGCGATATTGATGTATTTTGATAAGATTTGGTCCTGTTCAGTCTATTTAGCCATCTAGTTGCCTCTGTGAGCATCCTACTTGTACGTATGACCTTACTACTGCTGAAGGATGCCGGAGTGTAAAAGAGTGGAATGGGGCCAGTGTAGCAGCTTTGCTCCTGTTCAAAAGGTTCTGGACAGGAGCCAAATGATTCTACCATAAGCTGCCGTGTTTTACAGATGAAAGAAGTGTCCCTATTGATTACCAACCCTGTAACCTTTTTGTTCTCTCATGCCTGCTATTACACAATGAACACCCTCGTGCTTCAATTGCAGACAGAAACCATGGGTCTCTTTGTACTTATAATTATTACTATTTTGGAATATAAAAGATGGAGCACGGAAGAGGAGGAAAAAAATAGCAGCTGTTGGACCTTATGACTTGATTTCACTGTGGGGTTTCAAATGAGAACAACCTCGGTGCCTCCCCCAGCCCTCCCTCTGCTCCCGGCCGAGCTTGGCATCGCCTCTTCCCCTGCACTGCAGAGCTGCTGCTGGTGGTGCCTTCTGCCCTGGCCATGTCCTGACTGCATCCAGGGCTCTTCATCTCCAATCGGAAACGCTGGAAGCTTCTCCTGTTTGGAGTTGGAGTGCTGGCTAGCAGAGGACGTGGGTTGGGAGGAGCCCTGGCGATCCTGCAGCCTGGCCTGTCCCCTTCCTCCCTCCGGAAGAAAATGTTACAAAATGTGGAGTGACAGAACGCTCCCCGTTCCAGGAGGGTTTGCCAGTCCAGGCCTGCCTGAACTGGGGATACTCAGAGCAGAACGTGTTCCCAGCTTGCAGGGAGAGGGCAGGAACGCCGGGTGGTTTCTCTGCAGTGGGATCTGCAGCCATTGCCAGGCTCGGGCGGGAAGAGCCTTGGCCGCAGCGCCTCTCCCGAGTGCGATCCGTCACTCGGGATGCTCGGGGGTGTGCGGGATCTGCCAGCCTCTCCAGCTTGTGTACGGCAGAAAGTGGGTCACGTCTCATAAACAGATTTCAAACCCTTCCCTCCGCTGAAGGTTCTGTTTCTGGGTTTCCGCTGCTGACACCTCCTCCCTCTTGCAACTCCACCAGCCGTTCCCTTCCTTGACCGCCTGGGCTGGGGCATGGAGCAGGCCGGTAGCTTGCAGGAGGGATAACTAGAGAATTCTTGTGTGCTTGTCTTAGTCCCTTGGATTTTATCTACCCTGACTCAGTCTGCTCACCTTGATGTCATCTGAGCATCTGAGGTCATCATACCCTCCTCTAATTTAGACCATTCTGAGAGCATCAAGCTTTGCCTCTACAAGGATCAGCCAGAGCTCAAAACCCATGGAGCACTCAGCTTCCAGCATCCTCAGGGATGGAGGCTTCTCGCGGCATGGCAAGCTGCTGCACACCGTGGCAAAGGCAGAGTGAGCTGGATAAGCTCTGACAACAGTTGAATCCATCTTGCTACTAGTTTACTCCAGAGCAAGGGTGTGTCTGGCCGCCTGCCACGGTCGGGCAATAATGTTTCAAGATTCACGATCTTGATAGTTCAAATCCAGTGAAAACAGTAGAAAAGACACCTCCTTTCTTCCAAGAAGAGCATCTCTGGGTATAAAACCTTTAGGAACTTGATCCCCATGGTTCATGTTCCGAAGAGACTCCTAGCAGAGATGTCTAACCAGAGTTGAGCTCTCGATTTGGGCTGTCGGTTGTTCTGTTGCTCACTCGTGACACACCACCGCGTGCAGCTCATGTCACTGCACAGATTAAGGTTCACAGTGTTCATGTGGCAGAGCTGCACGAAACTCTCTGCAGATTTCAGCAGCTCCTCTCCAAACCTGAGGGAGACGCTGGGTTTGTGCAGCCCTTCAGCACAGCGAAAAGCTTGTGAGCACCGCTGACTCCGCAGAGGTGTGAGCCGTTATCCCTCCTCGCATCTGCTCAGATCAGTAATTCATGCCCAGGATCACTAATTCATGCCCAGGATCACTAATTCATGCCTAGCATGGGCCCACCCACTCGGTGGCAAGTGCTCGGGGACGCACCGTGCCATTCATGCTTCGGTCTCACCGATTCCAGCCCGGTGACGTGAATTCAGCTGTGAGCTAAAAATACCTCTGCTCCCAGCTGATGTGCCCTAAGGCAGCTCCACCAGCCACTTGGAGCCGTGGCTGCAGCAGGATCTGGATGGAGCAGAGGGTGCCAAGCTGGGCTGCCGGGCAGAGGCTGATCAGGAGTGTGGTCCCTGCACGTGTCTTTCCTTCTCCCAGCTGCAAACAGCCTTTCAGTTCCCTGAGCGTTCCCATCTGTGCTGCTTCGGCACCGTGTGAGAAGTGGAGCTTGAGTTCTGTGTGGACACGCAGGAGTTAGCCAGGGGATGCTGCTATTCTTTAACGAAGAAATTGAAATTTTAATTTCTTTCTCTCTAAACCAAAGTGAGATAGGCTTGGAACAGGGATTTGTGAGGGGCTGGGATTTTATCGAAAAAGCAGCTTGTGCGTTTCTTGTACATCCAGGGCTGTCTGTCACCATGCAACAGTCACCTTACAGCACCTCCTGTGCAAGCTGCAGACTTTTCCTCAGGTTATTGCTTTTCTTCCTTCAAACAAAAAGGAGATAAACACAGTCAGCAGAGGTGCTTCTGTGGGAGTCTGTACTCCCAGGCCTCTGTAGGTAAAAGATCCATCCTGTGCCCACAAGGCAAGCCAAATAGGATTGATTTGAGCTTTGATGGCTTGCAATAGGGATGGCACAAAAAAAAAGCTCCTGTCCCTGGCAGCTCACCCCAAAACAGTGCACAAGACAACCAGAAAATCTTGGCTGCTGCTGGAAGCCCACAGCACAGCAAGCTGAAGCCAAGGATAAGGTCCAGGCTGTGGGGTGAGGAGCAGATATCCTTAGGTGGTCAGAGCTGGCCACTCTAATCCATGTCTCCGGCATCTTAATTTCTGAAAACAAGCAAATCATGGACCTTTGAAGGTATTCCTGCTGTTCCCAGTGACTCAGTGAGAGATGAGTGCTTAATTCTGGATTTGGGGGTTGGATTCCCAGAGGTAGGAGCTGGCGCTGGCCTGAGGCTGTTCCTGAGGGCTGTATGGCCACAGAGGAGCCAGTCTGGAGCTGTGTCATGGGACCAAGATGTTCTCAGGATGCACTGCACATCTGAAATTCATTAGAGCTGTTTCATGCATCTGCCTCTTAGGAAGAGGTTGGGAGAGTTTCCGTGGAGAAAACTTTATTCAGAAGTAACGAAAACACAAGGTCATGGTTGCAGCCCAGCATTCTCATCTCTTATGAATCCAGCGCTAAATTAATTGATTTGGGGGGGGTTTAATGAACATTCAAGAATCTAGTGCATGAAAATAGATTCCTAGTCTGCTATAGCTCTAATACTCTGGGTGCTTTTGGTGCAACTTAGACCAGCTGAGGTTTCCTCTGTAACCGAGTGTGCACTAAAGCTCAGTTTGACTTGTTTACACTGTGTTTTCAATGTGCGAAGTTTGACTAAATTTTAAAGGATCACTACATTAGGATATGCAAATCAGATTAGCTAAATGTTTTTCTTTTTTTTTTTTTTTTAAATTCTGCTTACCCAAACCCACAGAGTAAAAGACAACAAGCTGACTTGCACATGAAGACTGAGTGCCATTAACCGGGAGGCAATTAGTTGCTGTGCTGTTCAGCAGTTCCAGGAATTCTGGTTTTACTTGCTTATTGGTTGTCCACAATTTGGTGTGAAACAACAGCTTTTGTGTTTGGAGTTGAATGTGGCTTTGTTGGTATGCAGTGGTCACTTTGTTTTTCTCCCTCGAGTAATTTGCTAATGCCAGAACAAAGAGAAATTGGATTTTTCTGATGAAACAACCTGGGGGACAATCACACACAAGCTTCCCTGGTATGTTGGGGTTTTTTTTTCTGTATGTGCAAACCTTGTACCTGATAGTTTAATAAATTACAGCACTGGTGCATATTACATGTCTTGAAAATTAATGTGCTGTCATCATATTGCCCCAAGTGCCTCCCCACTGCATCAGAGTCTGCGTTTGGTGTCTGAATGCAGCTCTTGGCTGGATGCTCAGAACCATTCAGGTGGTGCTGGAAATGGCATGGGGATGTTCTCAGATACCACAGCACAAAGTATAGTCATTAAATTTTCCTTTCTAATATCCAGTGCTTGTTGCAGAGTGCCACCAAGTTCAGGAAAGGTGTGTTGTTGATGTTGGCTCTGAACTGTGTGTGTCCTTCATGAAAACCCCCGTGGTTGCCAGTTGGTCATCTTGGCTGTTTGAGTTCGGAAGTGAAGTTCTTAAGCTGATGGGTAGAATATTTTTTTAAGCATGTCCTTTGCTTTACCCACAAGGAAAGTGCTGATAAAAAGCACTAGATCACTTCAGTGCGAGGGAGGGGACGTCGTCCAGCTGTTGTTCCCAGCGTGCCTGTGTTTCTGTGTGCATTATTTAATTGCTGATCTGAGGTAAAGAATTCTATTTAGAAAGGAAAAGAAACAACCCCAAAAACCCAACCCTGAAAAATGAGCTGATGTTAGAAGCTTCCCTGGCCCTGGTGATGGGCAAATCTCCCTGTGTCCGTACATCTTACTTCAGGAAGGTTGTGAGAACGGTCCCTGAGCCAAAAGAAAAAGCCCTGCGGGAAGTTGCTGCGCAAGGTCAGGTGTGGACTGTGCATCTTGCCAAAGGACTCCTGTGCTCTGGTTTGCAGAGTCACCAGCCCCCAGAGTCACTCAGCCCTCCTCCTGCCTCGCTGGGGCTCTGGTGGGTGCTGTGCTCTGGCTGTGCAGAGCCGGGCTCAGCTCTCTGCTCCCAGCAATATCTGCCTGGGTTTATTAGGTTTTTTTTTTTTAAAGGCTGTGCTGTCACATGGCATTAGCGGTCCTGCCTTCAGCCAGGCACAGCCTGGCACTGTTGCTTAGCAACTCTGATGGTCTCCAAAATCCAAATTCCTGATACTCCAGAGCGCAGGAGGGACGGGAGATGCTACCTGTGGGGAGAGAGGGTCGGCTCTGGCCAGTCCCCAAATCGGTGCTGAGAGAGGGGGCAGGAGGAGTTGGACAAGCCAAGCATCAGCTCCAGCCTGCTCACATTGCTGGGGGTGTCTGGCTGAGGCAGGGCATGTTTTGGTCGGGCTTTTCACTCTGTTTAGAGGGTAACTGAGGTCAGACAGGGGAGCAGAAAACAGGCTTTCCTAGGAATTGCCCTGCCTCACTTTCCCTCCTTGTGTCCCCTTACAAGCATGTTCCTCCTTGGAAATCTGCCCCTCAGCAGAGGCTGTGGATGTTTAAATTGCAAGAGGAGCCATCACACAAGGGCTTTGGCATAAAAGCTGCTGCCCTGCAGCCCCGTCTCACCCACTGTGCTCCCAAAGCACAGCTCCCCCCCCTCTGCCATCACACTGTGGGATGGGGTAGCAGCCTCACAGCTGCCAAAATTACAGCTTCTCACTTGCAGCTGTGCTTCCAGTCCTGCACCCCTGGTCCCCAGGGAATGCCTTTACTCCAACAGCATCCCCCAGTGGAGGGGAGACTGCTGTGGCCAGTGTAATGACAGCAGGAGAAAGTTCTTGCCAGTAGTTCCACCTTCAGGATACGTGTCCAGAGGGGTGAGGTTTAACCACAGCCTGTTAAAACTGGGCAAACAAAATCCCATTTGATTTCATCGTCCCTCCCTGACAAGGATGTGCCCTCTGAGCCGGTGCCTGCGCTGGACACTGAGCCTTTCACAGAGCCCTGGCGGCTGCTCTCACTTTGAGGGAATGAGGAGATGGGAATTTAAGCTTCATCCCTGCTGGGTGATGTCTCTCCCAGCCACACTTTCTGTGAGGGGACTGCTCTGCATTGCCTGTTTCCCTAGTCTGGATGAGTTTGTTGTGTAGAGGAGGAGTATGGGTGGGAGGAGGAGACAGGGAATGAGGGGTTTTAAGCAAAAGATCTTATTAGTTACTTATATCTGCCAGTTTCCATAGTAACTGGGGAAGAGAGGAAGCCTAAATCTGAGTGTGTCTGGGTAGCTGGATGCCTGAACCGTCCTCGACCCGTGTGTAGCTGCTCTGAAGCCTGGGGAGCAAAGGGGCTCAGCGAAGGAAGGGTCCAGGCTGCCCGTGGAGCCGCTCCACAGCTCTGGTTATCAGCCCTGCCCTGGGGAGAGACAGCGGATCCAAGTCTCTGCATCAGGGTATGGATTTGTGGGGCCCTTCCTTTCCTCCTTCCACCATTCCCTGGTGCATGAACAGGCTCTGCTGTCCCCTCTGTAATCCCCCCACGTGCCAGCACAGACTTGTGTCCGTTCTGAAATCTGGCATAGGTGCATCTTGGTGTTTGCAGGAATGGATTAGAGCTGCAGGGTCACTTTGCTGCTTCTCTGCTGCTGTCCTGCTCCCTGTGCTTCTTGAGATGGAAACTACATTTCCAGTCTCTGGGCGTTCGGTGCAAGTTGGTTTAAGGCCGTTTCTGTTCCGTGCTTTTTGTCAAAAGTGCCCAACCTGCTGGTAATGGCCCAGCATAGATAAGATGTTCTACTTGCCCCGGCAGGGAGTTAAATTTGTCCTGTAGGGCACCAAGAAATGGGAATTTGCCAGTGATGCTTATCAGATGTGGTGTCTTCCTCCCTGAGCCTTCCACCCGAAGTGTGGATATGCCCTTTTCCTGACATCTGAAGTCTGAGGTTTGCTCTGCTCTGTGCTGAGAAGCCCCTTGGCGTGCAGAGGTTGCTGGTTTCAGCCTTTGTGTTCTGTGTATTTGCCTCTGCTCTGGTTTCCTCAAGAGGTCCTGTACAAATAGTGTGTGTCATGATGACATCCGTACAGGTCTGCAGGTGAAATCACACGTCATCTGGGAGGGCTGAGGTCAGGCTGTGGTGTTAAAACTGCATCACAGCCCTGTGATGTCTAGAGACATGTCTGTGGGTTTTTACCTTTCAGGTAATTGCTCGAAAATAAAGGAAAGTATTTTTCCTGCCTTGGTATGGCATTGAATCGGCCGGAAGTGTCTGCGTGTGAGGGAAGCAGGAGGGAGCTGTCAGTGTTGGGACAGGACCTCAGGCAGTGATCTTTGTTCTTTTCCAACTTCTTGTTCTGGCTTTTGACTGCCTGCAGGTTAGCCTGCCTGCAGCTGATTGGGGGTTATGGATAAAAGAGAGTTCTCTTACCCTCTGAGCTGCCTTAAGAGTCTCTCCTTGATGAAGGCAGTAAGTCCTGAATGACCCAGAGCAGTAAGTGAAAGCCCTGTAAAATGGGCAAATACTCAGCAAGGGATCACAGCCTAAAAGAAAGGAAGTGGGTCCATGAAGCACATTGGAATTTTTATTCCTTGTGTCATGTTTGCTCCTGTCCCCAGGGAAGAAGTCAGTGTTTCCTTGTGCGCTTGCATCCTGGGAACGTTCCTCTGGGCTCTCCTGTCGCCGCAGATGATGAGTCTGAATTAACAGATGTGGGTTTTGTTTTTTCTCCTTCCTTCTCTCTGAAGACACTGTCTCCAGCAAACTGCAGAACAACAATGTCTACACCATTGCCAAGAGGAACGTGGAGGGCCAGGACATGCTCTACCAGTCTCTGAAGCTCACCAACGGCATCTGGATCTTGGCCGAGCTTCGCATCCAGCCGGGGAACCCCAACTACACGGTGAGGTGTTGGACCGTGGAGGGCAACGTGGTGCAGGCTGGGATCCTGCTAACTCACCTCACGTGCAGAGCAGCTTCTCCCTGCCCTGCCTAACGTGCTCGTTTTGGGGGAGATCCCGTTAATTTGGCTGGGGGTTAGGAATGCCCGCTGAACTCGGGGGGGGGAAAAAAGTGAGAAACAACAGAATTACCAGTGAGCTGGGATAGTGCCCGCTCAGCAATGAGCAGTTACTTGCCAAGGTTACCTGGAGATGAAGCCAAGAGATATTAGCGAGAAAGCACAGCCAGGATGCCCTTCCCCCTCTCACAGACGAGGGGTAATTTATGCCCTGCAGCGGGGACCGGCTGTCTGCGTGTCAGAGGCTCTTTGGCTCCCTGTCCTGCCTCGTGCACCCCTGTGACTCTTCTCTTTGACTCTGCTCCCCTTCTGAGGGCCTGTTTGTCTGAGCGTCCCAGTATTAGAGGATTTATCTCCTGTTGGAAGCTGGGCCAGGAGCTTCAAGAAAAATCCCTGGTCTGGGGACCCGCGGGGTTAAAGCGAGAGCTGGAAGGTGATTTAAAGTGTTTGCACAAGGATTGATGCCACAAGCCAGGTCTCAGCCTGATCTTTGCTTTAGAGAGGGGTGACAGCCAAGTTTGTGTCCATCAGGGCTGAGCAGCAGATCGTTAGAAGCCCTCGGGTTTGGTGCTGGGATTTACAGCGTCAGGATGAGCCTTGTCTCAGTTTGGGGTCATGTCCCCTTCCTTCGTGCCTGCTGGGGCACCCACATTTGTTAAGGAATTTGGGAACCCCTCAGTGGGATGCATTTGTGTACCTCTGAAAAGGCAGTTTGGGGTTGGTGATGAATAAAGCAGTACCGGGGAAATATTCTGTGCGATTGTCATCATCCACATCCGTGGGCTGCCCAACCCATGCTGTAGGCCAGACATTTCCAGTTGCTTTGTGGACACGGCAGGAAGCTCCTGCCTCCCTCTGCACCACCACTAACCTCTCCTCTCCTCTCCACAGCTCTCCCTGAAATGCCGAGCTCCCGAAGTGTCCCAGTACATCTACCAGGCCTACGATGCCATCTTGAAAAACTAACAGGAGATCAGCCTGTGCCTCACCCTGCGGAAGGAGGGAGGGGGAAAAGGGGTCCCCAAATCCTCCTTCACCGCTAGCGCGGGGGGGAAAAGCACTCCTAACTGGAAGCAGCTGTATTCATGTGTAGGATTTCAGTCAAAGGCACTGATTAAACAAGGTAGCAATTAGTATCCACGTGCTAATGATGATAGGGAACAAACCCCTTTGGTATTTTTAGCGTCCATGGAGTTTGTAACCACTGCTTCGACTACTCCCGTGTCCCCCTCGCCCCTCACTCATCCGTTCTCGTGGGCTTCTCCATTTTGTGCCAATGTTCAGTGTTTTCTAAATGGCTTTAGGTGTAGTTTCGATTTTGTAAAATACCGCTCATTGGGGAAAAAAAAAAAAAAGAAAAAAAAAAACAACAAGCAAAAAAACCACACGTCCGCTCATTAAAACAAGGCAAAAGTGTCGAAAACATAACACTGCACTTTATTTTATATTTTTATACATTTTTTTGAGTTTTTCTATTGTAATTGGCTCAAAGGGAAGGTGATTCCAAGGAAGTACTGGGAGCCCTGCAGGGACGTGGGGCTCTAGCAGGGTGAGCAGGGCCTCGGGGAACCAGGAACAGAGCCATCAGTTCGGTCTGAGAAGGCGGATGGAGCCCTGAAGAGGGCTTTTATTACACTTGTGCTAGCAGACTCTGCTGCTTTGATGGTGTGTTTTCACTCCAGCCATCTCCCTGCCTCATTAGCTGCTGATTTGAGGAGTGGGGCTGCTTTTGCGTGGGGAGGAGCTGCAGACCTAGATCGGTGGCAGGACAGCGGTGGATGAAATGAAGGAAACGAGCCCATTCTTAGACCAAAAGGCTCGTGCCAGAGCTCCAGGTGTGGTCTTTGCGTCCTCACCCATCTGCAGCCCCTCTTTTCCTGTTCTTTCCGTGCCTGCTATGACTGAACTGCCTTCTCAGCCATCCCCCGAGCTGTGCCGCCTTCTCCCAGCACTGTGCCAGCCCCGGCAGTCCCTGAGGCTCCTGGTACATCCAGATGTGGCAGTGCCACTTCCCTGATGGGGGTGCACGTGTCAGCTGTGCCCCTATGGAGAGGGGCCACTGCTGGCAGTGTCTCGAGGTGCCAGGGGAGCGGAGAGGCTCTCCCTGTTCCCGTGTTGTCCCCCAGAATCCAGGCTGTGGCGTGGTGGGAGATGATGGTTTGGGCTTGGTGGTGTTTGCTCCTTGCTGGCCTGGGGGCCTTCGGTTTCCAGCTGGGCTGAGTTGAGCAGATCATGGAGCATCTCTCCCATTTGCAGCCCAGCATTTTGTGCCCAGAGGCACACGGTGACAAGGGCCAGCCAAGTTCCTGCTCTCACCCCCTGCCCCGAGCAGCTCCATGCCCTGGCCCCTCTTTTCTGACCTGTCCCTAGGGCCAGGACTGCTTCCCTTCCTGTCCATGGCTGTGGACTCTCCCCATTGCAACCACTAAGTGCTGCAACAACAGCAGTGAAAGCAAAGCCTCTTGCATGTCCCTGCTCCATCCATAGCTTGTCCTGCCTAATCCAAGCCCCTATCCAGAATGGCTTCGCCCTCCCCAGCATGCTTGGACACCATTTCCTCCCCTGCTAACAAAGCTCTTGCGTGTAGCAACCCCCATGTCGTCCTTTTAGATGCCACTTTCAAAGTCAATAAATGTTTTACGGTGGGAGATCGTTCATCAGGGCTTTGGCACTGTCTGCAGCCAAGAAACCAGTGCTGGGAAAAGGTCACAATGCTCTGGGAGAGACTCCAGCAGTGCCCAGGAGCTGCAGGACCTGAGGAAAGTGGTGTAGGAATCTCTGTGCTCTGGCTGGGGAAAAAGTGGGGCAGAGCTGGAGCCATCCAGCTCTTGAGCATGTGCTGGGAGGTGATTTGCTCTGAGCCCTGCGGGTGCACTGCAGAAATCATTAACAGAGCAATTAAGGAAACACCAGTGGCCCTGAGTGCGATGCTGTGTTGGGGCAGGGAGGAGAGTGTAGCTTCGACGTGGGGAGGGGATGCTGAGCACCCCCTTCTCTTGCCAAGTTTCTTCCCAGCTTCCCGGGTGTGCAGGTGTCTGTGCCACAGGGCAGAGCCTGGGCTCCTGGGTGACATTCCGCCCTCCTCTCCTGCCGCTCCGCTCGCTCCAGTGTTGGCCGCGTCGTTGTGCTGCTCTCCAGGCTTTACCTGCCGTCCGTGTCAATAAACTCATTTCCACGATGCTGTGGCTGCGTGTGGCTCTGTGGGGCTGGGGAGAGGGGCTGCTCCCCCTGATGTCAGCTCTGCCCATGGGAGCAGCAGGGGTGAGGGCTGGGTTTGGTGGGAAGGAGGCAGTTTGCTCACCAGGAGCCTTTTGCCTTCTTTTTCCACCCCAAATTAGGGGCTTGCAGGGTGAGGAGCCAGCAGGTATCCTCAGTCTCTGACTGCTGCTCTCTCCTCATTTTAAAGTGGCAGTGAGGACAGGCTCAGATGAGGAGCCCTTCTGGGGCCCCGGGTGGGCTGTGTGCAGTGTGACCTGTTTTCCCTGTGGTGAAACGATAAAACCCTGGGTCAGTGTTGTGTTTGGGATCACTTTGTGCTGGTGCTGTTGTTTTCCAGAGGGCTTTGCCGTTGCTGGCCCTGTCTCAAGCAGGATTGGTTTGGGCTGTGTACAGACGGGGCCAGAGGCGAGCTCGGGTAACCCCAAACTCAGTACTTGAAGTGGCCAGAAATACAACAGAACAAGCAGGGGGTTTGGGAGGTGTTGCTCTGGAGCAGAGCAACTGTTTCCCTCACCCCCGCCCAGCTTTGGTTTAGCAGCTCTGGGGGATTTGGGCATTTCCACCCTCTGTGAAGGGCAGGTACTGTATCAAGCCATGTTGCTCTGCACTGGGATGGTTTTATCTTAGAAGCAGGTGTATGTGCCAAGTAACAGCAGTGACAGGCTGGTTTGGGGGCACTGATCTTGCTGTTTTGTCCCTTCATGCATCCCTGGTGTGCCTGGGATGGGATCATCATTCCCCACTGGGGTCACCTCCTGCCACAGTGCTGGCAATGAGCCTGGAGCAGCATTTGGCCCAACAGGAGCAAAAGCTGCTGTGAGATGCTCAGGGCTCTGCCCTGTCAGCTGCTGTCCCATCACATCCTGTAGCAAAGGTTTCTCTCTCCCTCCCTGTTCTGCCAGGGGCTCCTCGTGAAGAAATGGGTCTTTCCTGCTGCTCTGGATTTGCAGCCACACTCATGCCCTGTAAAGAGGGACACACAGCCCCGGGCTGTGCTGCAGCTTGTGAACTGGGATTGCTTCATTAGCACAAAGCTCAGGGGACAGGAGTGACGCCCTCTGGGTTGGGAACTGCCACGGGGGTGGGTGGTCCCCACAGCCTTCCCTATTCCTCAGGCCCACACCATGGGACAAGGATCTCCCTGGTTGTTCCCTGCTGCTCTGGCTGGAACAGGGGCCAGCCTGACTGTACTGGGTGGGCTTCCCAAATCCCAAAATCCCTGCTGCTTCTGCTGGTCCTGTGCACATCCTGCCTCAGTGCATGTGCTAAGGGCCAGCACCAGATGACAACAGGTCCCTGAGCCCATGATGAGGGGTAGGAAGAGGCAGGGACTCAGGTGAGGATTTTGGAGACTGTGGCTGAGGCTGGGGCTGACTGCAGCCCCCCAAGCCATCAGCTCTGCCTGTCCCCTGCTGCCACCTGCGAGAGCTCTTGGATGGATGATTTTAGGTTTGCACCAGACTCCTGTCGCCGAGGCTAGGATAAGCCTCCCAACCAGCGGGGACGAGCCGGGATCCAGCCCCACTCCCCTCCCCCCTCCCTCGTATATTAAGTTTCACACATAAAACTGCAACCGAAGAGCATCTTAGAGGGAACTGCTAAAAATAGCCCCGAGTCTGGAGCCTGAATTGTGCAGGAGAGTTCGTGTGCAGCCTGATCCCTTCCCTCTCCCGAAAACATTCCACAGCTCAGGACTGCTTTATGGCGATGCAGGGAAGGGGAGCAGCATCTAGGGCTGGTAATAACCCCGGGGACACATAAATATTCCCCTAGCCGCGAGCATCAGGCAGCTCTGCAGGGAAACAACTCCCAGATCTCCAAAAGCCGGTGTGTAATGTGGGACAGGGCGAAGGGGCTGTGACCCCCATTGCCTGGCGCTGATCTCAGTCCCAGCCTTGGTGCAGGGTGGCACAAAGGCTGTTGTGTGTTCTGCCAGCCGTGGGGCTGTGTCTGCTGTCCCTTTGTCCCCCGGGAAGGACCTGGCATTGCATTTCTGCTTGCACCCCCTCCTCACCCTGCACAGGAGCCCCCGGAGACGGTGTTTTTTCCAGCCAAAGGTGCTGACGAGGCTGGGGGGAGCCTTGCCGAGCCGTGTTTGGGCTCAGCCAGACCCACAGAGGCTCCCCGGTGCCCACCGGAGTCACGGTGAGCTGGAGCAGGGTTTGGGGTCTGCTTTGAGGAGCAGAGAGGTGCAGGGAGCCCAGCAGCAGCGCGTCCCCGGGGTCTGGACCACGCTCCCGGGGGTGTGACCAGCACCTTCCCCTCTGTCCAGCACGCAGGTAAATGCTCCGTGCAGGGTGACCCAAAATGCAGGCTCTGCAACAGAAATGTCCCTCCCTGGCACCATCCTGGGCTGAGAGTCCCCCCCGGTGCCAGCGGGCACAGAGAAACCCCCAGGGGCTGGCACAGCGAGGAGGTGAAGTGATGTGCCCAAGAGCACAGCGGGCAGAGGTGTCAGGAGGGAAAGGCTCCCTGGGAGGGGTCCTACCCTCCTTCCCCGAAGAAAACTGACCTGGGGGGCTCGTTCAGGGTGGGCATGAGAGCGCAGATGCCGCTGGGCGCCGGGAAGGAAAGGGGTGACGGCGCTGCACCCAGCACACTGCAGGGGGGACATGGGAGGGTCTTTTCCCATCGGCACCTCCCCAGAGCCCCGGGAGAAGCCGGTGTCCCTTCTGGGTTCCTGCGGCTCGCTCTGGGCATTCCTTGCCTCCTTTCTCGGGCTCTGCCCCCTTCCCTGCCTGGCCACTGCCTGTGTCCCTCCCCGGGCATCCTCTGCATCTCTGCCTGGGCTGAGCGTCCTTCCCTCCGCGGGCGCTGCCTGCATCACTCCCGGGCATTCCTGCCTGCATCCCTGCCTGAGCTCTGCCTCCCTCCCTCCCTCCCTCCATCGCTCCCCAGGCGCTGCCCGCCTCCCGCGCGGGCATCCCCGCCATCCCACCGGGCGCTGCCTGCATCCCTGCCCGTGCAGCGCCTGCCCCCGCGCCGTGCCCCGGACGGGCTCCCCGCTCCCCGCCGCCTCCCCCCGGTCTCTCCGCGCCGGGCGGGGGCCGGGCCGGGCCGGGGCTCTGCAGCGGGGCCGCCCGCCCCGCTCCGGGCTCGCCGCATGGCTCCGCCGCCCGCCGGGGCGCCGCCGGCCCGGGCCACCGCTGCAAGGTACGGGGGGTCCGCCGGGAACGAGGGGACGGGGGGGGGCAAAGTTACCGCTGGGTAGAGCCGGGGGGGTCGCCGGGATGGGGAGATCGGGGGGTCCCCAGCGAAAGTTGAGCGCCGGCGCTCCCCGCTCCCCTCCGCCCCGCCGGCACGGGGGGCGCGGGTGTCCCTCCCCGGTGTTCTCCCCCACCCGGTACCCCCAGCCTCAGCACCCCACCGCGGGCAGGGGGTGCTGCGCTGCCCGCCGAGGCCAGAGCATCCCCGGGAGGGTAGGGGCTGGATGCGGGATGTGCGGGATGTGCGGGGATGTGCGGGATGTGGGATGTGGGCTGCGGGCTGCGGGCTGCTGCCGCCGCTCCCTCCCCGCGGGGGTCAGGGCTTGCTCCTCCGAGTGCCCCCGGCGTCGCGGGGTGCCCAAGGTCACACCGGGGGCCGGAGCCCCCATCCCGGGAGCCCCCTGAGAGCCCCTGCCCGGCCCTGCAGCCCACTGAGCCCGGCCTGCTGCAGAGCACCCGGGGCCCCCCAGCTGGTCCTGCTCCACCAGCCCACCGTGGGCTCCTCTGACGGGTCCCCCCGCTGAGCCTCAGGTTCCCACAGTGGCTGCTTGTGGGGCTGGGGGCCTTCAGGTCGACCTCAGATGTTCTGGGGTGCAAGCTCACTTGCTGGGGCCCGTGAGTGGTCCCCGTGTGCCAGCACAGAGGGGAACAGGGTTTTTGGGGTGGCACAGTAAGGCTCAGCCCATGCCCCAGTTCCAGGCAGTGGGTTTCCGGTTGTGTTGCTCCATCACCCTCCAGCCCCACAGTGGAGCTGGGGAAGCTGCTGTGAGGAGGAAGGGTTTGTGGGGACGGGGTTGTCCCTGCAGCAGAGCGGCCCCCCGGGACCTGCAATGACGGTGCTGTCTGCTGGTAGAGAAAGGCCCCGACAGGGTCGGGCGTGGGGGCTCCTGCACTCCCCGTTTCCCTGCACAGAAACACTCCTGCTACCAGGGCTGGGGTCAGCCAGCACCCCAGGGAACAGTCCCAGCAGCAGAGGGTGACAGTCCTGCTGCGAGGGGGGTGAGGATGTTGTGAGCCATGGCCTAGCTTGGGGGACCCCAGGAAGCACATCCACTCCAGCACCCAGCAGTGGGAACCTCTGTGGCCAGGCCCTCCCTGGGGCAAATAATCCCCACAGAACGGGCAGAACAGGGTGTTTGAACCTGACACTTTCTGCTGCTTGCCCCTGTGCTTCGGGCATGCTTTTCAGGGAAAATGGACCAGACCATCACAAAGTGGTCAAAACATCCCCACTTTGGGATGAAGCACAAGCTGCTTCCTAGTGATGACAGCAAGCAAAAGTGGGACTCATCCCCTCACCCTTGCTGTTCCCATCACAGCTCCTGGTCGGGAGCCCACTGCCAGCGGGTGTTTGGACTCGTCAGACTCAGCTCCCAAATTTTCATGTGTGGGTTATCACCCCGTGTCCCCCCATATGTGTGGCCCTGCCAGCAGCTCGTGGGCTCACCCCGTCAGCTGGCTGGGAAATTAGTCTCCATCAAGTTAATTGCCCAACCGCTCAAAGCCTGAAATTAAACGTTAAAGCTGTCGCTCGCAGGCACAGAGCAACCTCCCCCCGCCCCAGCAAAAGGCAATTCCAGCTGTCCAAGCGGAGGGAAGATGGATTCCCTGTCTTGGGGCAGCACTGGGAAGGAGCAGCTGGTGACAGTCCCCACGGTGCTATGGAACAAGTCCCCAGCACAGCCTGGAACCTCCTGCTGACAGGCTGAGCAAACCCTGAGCCACAGACAGACCCTTTCCTGGAGGCCTCCTTGCTCTGGTGCTGAAAGGGAGGGATGTGCCTGTGAGAACTTTCATGGAATGAAGCTCTCCTTGGCTGTGTGGGGTGGGAGGCTCCAAAGGGGACTCTGATGTCCCGCAGCGCTGGGGTCATTGTCCAACCCTGGGGCTCACCAGTAAAACCCTCCTGCTTGAAAAAACATCCCCCGAAGTAACAACAGTGTGACACCAGGGTGTCTCTGGGATCTGACCAGCTCCTCCTTGGCCTTGCAGTGACGGGCTGTCCCGGAGGGGAAATGCATCCTGAATGGGGCTGAGGCCCTCTGCACGGGAATATGCAGCCTCGGCACCGCGGAGGCAGCACCAGGGCAGCGGCCGGCGCGCGGCGGAATGGTGGCAACGTTCAAGATCGCCGTGCTGGGAGCCCAGGGCGTGGGCAAGAGTGCCATAGTCCGGCAGTTCCTCTACAACGAGTTCAGCGAGGTCTGCGTGCCCACCACGGCCCGCCGCGTCTACCTGCCCGCCGTCGTCATGAACGGCCACGTCCACGACCTGCAGATCATGGACTTTCCCCCCATCACCGCCTTCCCTGTCAACACCCTGCAGGTAGGGGTGCTCCCGAGGGGACCTCCACCCTGGGGGGTCTCTGGTGACCTCCCTGGGGTTTGGCTGTGTGACTCCAGGGGGTCCCGGTTCCTCCTCTTTGGGGGATGCTTCTCCTTCCGTGTCAGGGTTTGGCTGCTAAAAGCCGGTGTGAGGGGCTGTGTCCTCATGGATACTGGCTGAGCAGGCCCAGGATAAAGTGCCTTTTAAAGCTTGATGGCAGCAAATGCAAGAGGCAGGGTCCCAGTCCAAGCAGCGTGGCTCTGGGATTGCCCACAGCCACACCCAGCTGAGTGGTGGATCCTGGAGCATTGGGATCCAGTTCCATGGCTGTCAGAGAAAATGCCAGAGCATTCAAGTGGAAATCAGGGGTTCCTGGAGAGCCAGACCCCTGAGGTACCCACTGCCTAAGCCAGGGCTGCTTGCCCCCTCCTGGGAGTGGCCATCACCCCCCAGCATTGCCTGGGCTCGTTCTTGGAGCGCTGAATCCATCAGCTCCTCCTCAACCCCCCCATGCTCTCAGGTGCTCCCAAAACATCCCCAAAATGCAGTGTGGGGCTGGAAAGTGCTGACCAGTGCTGACCATTTTGGGGGGGTTAATAGGGGAAAAAGGGGATTTTTTTAAGCTCATGCCATAACCCCATCCCAGAGGCACAGGTTGTGTCACTGCTGTTGGAAAAGGAGCTGGAGGTGCCCAAGCGCGAGCACAGCCACGCTGGAGGGCAATGCCATCAGTGGGGCCACCTCAGTTAATTACAGTGTTCCTGTGCCCGACAGGGACAGGGTTACAGGGTTACTGCTCCGAGAGTCCCTGTGCTGTGGGGCAGGAGGTGAAGCGAGCGCTCCAGGGGCGAGGAGCAGGTTTAACAATTAATCGGTGAGCGCAGGGAACGAAAGGTCAGCGCGAGAGACAGCCCGAAATAGCAAAGGGTAATTTATTGACACGGCAGCTGATGGCAACACACTCGATTAACTCCCTGCCTTGCTGCACTCAAGTGGAGGCGGCCCGTGGGAACAGATGGAGGTTTCCAGGGAGGAGAGGGTGCTCAGGCGGATCGAGGGGAAAGGAGAGGACCATGCTGGAGGATACGGCTCTGCCTGCTGGGAAACGTCGCCGGACTCTGCTCCATGCACAGGAAAAGCATCCCTGCAGTGATGTTCTGGGAGAGGAGCAGGAGCCGGTGGCTCTCCGACATCCTGCTCCAGCAGTGCAACCCTTCCAGAGCTCAAGCATCCCGGGAAACCTGCACTGCACGAGGAAAACCACCCTGGCGTCAAGCGCGGGAGCAAACTGCACCCCGGTGTGGTGAAATAGCTGCGGTTTGTTAATCTCCCAGGTGTATCAGGACTCAGCGTAACCCGAGACGCTGCTGCTCCACCCGCCTGTGTCCCTGAGACTGAGGATCTCTCCAGCACCTCCTCCCCTCCGTGGACAGAGAGGGGCTGGGTCACTTTACTCGCCCTGAGCTCCTTCCCCTGCCGTCTTTGATGGAGACAAACCCGCACCCCAAAACCCCCTTTTTGCCAGTTCTCTTCAGTTCTAGGTCTTCTTGTTTTGCTTCATTCCACTGATAAACTCAGAAAGGGCCGATTCGTGGATCTGAAGGGGTTTGCTCAGGGAGAAATGATGCCTTTCCTCCTTGGAGCATCTTTCTCCTTTCCAGAGGCACTCAGGAGAGTTTGCAGTGCTGTCTTCACAGGCTGCCATTCCTGGTCCCACTGCTGGGATGGGAAAGTGGCTGGAAGTGGGGCAGGTTTTCACTTAGAGCATGGGAAAAAATCCTGTTGTTCCCAGAAACCCAAAACTTTCACAACAGCATGTATTTCTTACAACTCCAAATTCTGGATGTGGAGAGGCCACCCTGGCCTCCCTCTGCTCTGGCTCCTGAGCTTGCTTTCACAGACCTGGTTCCTGAGCAGCCACTGCTCCTCTCCTGTCCCCATGTCCCCTCCAAACAGACCTGCCATCACCCTCCCCCTCTGATCCACAGAGGTGGTGGTCCATCACCCTCAGACCCATGGGGATGGGGCTCAGCATTCTCCTCACCTGCCCTGCCCAAAGAGCAGGGTGCATCACTAATTAACACATCTAATTAGCAGCTCTGCAGGATGAAGCCTTTACATCCAGGGCAGGGGGCTGCATTTGGCCCTGCTCCCAGCTCACCACTGCACGTTAGGCAGGCTGTAATCCTCGCTCAGGAGAAAAACCGGGGCTGACAAATCCTGTTACCTCTCCCCTGGATGAACAAGGAGGGGTAAGGGATGTCTGGAGAGGGGGGATGGCTGAAGGGCTGTGGGTGCAGACGCAGCTGTCACAGGGTTGGTCACAGAGCAGAGGTGAGATGGCTGCTGGGTGTCAGGGCTGGAGAGTGTTCTGCCCCCCTGCTGCCTGCTGGCTTAGCAGCCTCCCTATATGCCCACCCCCAGAGCAGTGTGGGGCATTCCCTGGGCCCAGCAGTGGGGCTAAGCCAGGATTGATCCCTCTCTGCACCTTGCAGGAGTGGGCGGACGTGTGTTGCAGGGGGCTCCGGAGCGTCCATGCCTACATCCTGGTCTATGACATCTGTTGCTTTGACAGCTTCGAGTACATCAAAACCATCCGCCAGCAGATCCTGGAAACAAGGTAGGGACCACTTTGCTGGATGATGCACCCTGTCCTGCAACTCTCAGCAGAACGGCTGGTCCCAGTGCTCCCCTGCTCTTGGCATTGGAGATGAGATACTGGACTGGGACAAAACCCCTTTGCAGGGCTGGATGCCCAACGGCAAAATCAAAACTGGGACTCAGGGCAGGAGAAGGAGCAGGACCCTGGGCAGGTGTCCCCTGTGGGCAAGGGAAGCCATCCCTGGGAAAGAAGCTGGGGGTGGCACAGTAGGAGAGGGACAAGAGGATAGGACAAGGGGAGGCACATCCCACTCAGCAAGCCAAAATGAGGAGCCAGTTTGGGATGGGTTGAGCTCTGTGGGCCAGTCGGTCATCACAGTGTGCCCCCATCCCCTTCTGTCCCCCCTCACCACCCGCTCTCCCCAGGGTCATCGGCACCTCGGAGACACCCATCATCATCGTGGGCAACAAGCGGGACCTGCAGCGGGGCCGGGTGATCCCGCGCTGGAACGTCTCCAACCTGGTTAAGAAGACGTGGAAGTGCGGCTACATCGAGTGCTCGGCCAAGTACAACTGGCACATCCTGTTGCTCTTCAGCGAGCTCCTCAAGAGCGTGGGCTGCGCCCGCTGCAAGCACGTCCACACCACCATCCGCTTCCAGGGCGCCCTGCGCAGGAACCGGTGCACCATCATGTGAGCCCCCCCCTGCCCCCATGGACCCCCCCCTTCCTCGGGGACCGCGGCTCCCCTGCGAGCACCGGGGCCTCTGCTCTCCGTGGGGGTGATGCTGCGGTGGGAGCTGTGCCGGAGGCACCTTGGGGTTGGCTTCCCACTGGCGCCGGCACCTTGCGGTGACATTCGGGGACAGGACGCCTTGGGCAGGGTGGTGTGGTGGCCAGTGGCAGGTTGGAGCAGGTGGCTGCCTGGAGGTAGTGATGGGTGAGGGAGGTCCTTGGTTAAACCCCCAGGCCCTCCCTGAGCCTCAGCCTGAGGCCAAAGCTGTCCCAGGGAGTTTGTACGTGGCACTGGACGATGGAGGAGCTGCCTCAGAGGGTGCCCAGACTTTGGCTGTCAGGTCCATCCTTGCCAGTTCCTGCTCTGGCAGCATGGGGGCAATGCTTGCTGCTGCCTGCCATCACCTGCCCCTGGAAGGGAATGGTCCAGCACCTCTATCCTGATGTGCTGGGAGTGGTTCCGTCGCTGGGGCAGAGGTAGACAGGAGTCCCGTTTTTCCTCCCTGCAGAGCTGGGGTTTCTCCCCTTGGAAGATAGAACAGTCTCCAGCAAGAGGCCAGGTTATACGGGATCTCTTTGTCTCAGTTGGGTTAGACTTCCAAGTGGAATTTCCGGGCAAAAGCAAGAAAGGGGGGAAAAAATAATAATAAAGTCCCCATCCCGCCCCTTAGATCCCCAGGGTGCCGGGAGCTGCCTCCCCAGGGCTCTCAGTCCCCCTCTGCCCCAGCCCGGCCCAGGAAGGCTCCTCCTCCCCACCAGCCTGTCGAACACCAAATAATCTCGGAACGCTCCTTGCCGGGCAGGTCACCCCTCTGCTACCTCGCGTCCCGGGCTCAGCCAGCGGCCGGCTTTGCACGGCTTCCACCCAAGCCCCCGGTGTCTCCCGGGCGGGTGGGCAGCCCCCTGTGCCACCGCACCCACCGGCGGTGCTGCGAGCTCCAACCCGCGCCGGGTTTTCCCCCAGTGACCCTGCCTCCATCCCGGTGAGACGCGGCCCTGGGAAGGCAGCCTCCGAAGCAATAGGGAGCTGGAGTTGCGTTTGTGGCTGCATTCCTGCTTGGTTTTCTTTTTCTTTTTTTTTTTTTTTTCCCCTCTCTACATATCCCTAGAAGGAAAGTGAGCGTCTAATTTAATTTTTTTATTATTCTTTTTTAATCTTTCAGCATGTTTTTCCCCCAAGACTTGCAGCTCGCCTGCGTCCTGTCCTGCAGGGCCAGGTGGCAAAGGGCAGCCTCTATTAGGAAACGGTGGTGGGGCAGTGAGGGGTGAACGAGAGGACGTGGTTTCTCCTTGGCTGCCCCCTGTGAGGCACGGGGAAATACCATCCTCACCTCCTGAGGCAGGATCTGTGGCTGGTCCATCCTCCAGCAAAACCATCTCCTTGATTCCTGGTGTAACAGGGAGGTGCAGGTATTCGAGGTATTCAGTGCTGCTCTGGGCAGTAAAGCAGAAGGACACCAGTCCTTCTTCCTCCCACAGCCAGGTGTTCATCTCCCAGCAGCATCGCTGTGCCCTTGGAAACACTTCCTATGAAAGGCAGGTCCAGCTGAGCTCCAACACGGTGCATCCCACCACCCCATCCCACCACCAGGGCCGGGGTGGGGGTCACTCTGCTCCCTCTCTGCCAGGGGAACCAAACCCCTTGATCCAAAAAAAAAAAAGAAAATCAAGGAAAAAAAAGAGACAAGGTAACGGGAGGACACGATTCCATCTCAGCCAGGAAGGGCAGTGGCACTTGTTACCATCCCTGGCCTTCATGGCAAACTCAGCTTCCCCATCTAACCTCATCCCACTAGGATTTATGAACACGTGTAAGTCCACTTATCGACCTCTGGCTAGCTTTATCCCTCCAAATTGTCTGAGAAGGAAATTCCTTGGTAAATGCTAATAATAAAGCATTTATAAAGTGCTCCGACGTACACATATCAACGACTAAGCCAATACATTGTTTGTTATAACCCTGTAGCCTGCAGTTTATAGCACAATTAGTTACAGGTTTTTATAGCATCTCTTTAGTATTTTGAAAAAAAAAATGAAAAAGGTTATAAATATAATTGTTATATTCTATTGTACTTTATAGACAGAGGAAGTTATATTAGTAATAATAACTCTCACTGCTTTGTCAGCATTTCCCAGCTCCCAGGAAAAAGAGGGCTACAAAGAGCCGCTTTCCCAAAAGCCCAGGAGGGGGTAGGTGATGATATCCTGGGTGGTGGTACCCCGGGCGCAGGCAGGACGTGTCCAGGCGCATGGGAATCGGAGCCCCCAGGAGCACAGCAGCAGCTACAAGCACCTTGTGCCTCACCCCTACTCACACCTGTAGTACCAAGTGTTCCCACTTCCCCAGCACCGCCCTGGTCCTGCTGAAAACAACCTGCTCCTGGGCCTGGGGGAGGCTGGGATGTCCCCACCACTGTTCCCAGGACAGTGCCGTGTTTCTGCCCCCGCATGCGTGGAGGTGATGCCAGGGTTCGGCTCAGCCCCACCAAGGATGCTTCCCTCTCCTCCTCCTCCTCCTCCTGCCCCGGTCAGCATCCCAGTTGCCTGGACTTGGCTTTCCTTTCCCTCCTGGACTTCTTGTCGGAGATTCCCAAGGTGTCTACACCGCCTATAATGGCCCTGCACTCCCTCCTTTGAAATCAAATTAAAAATCAGGTCTGTCCCCTTGTTCTGTACCCGCCTCAGGAGTGTTTTTGCAAGCAGGTTTTGCATCCCCAGAGCCCCCAGGGCTCACCTTTGCTGTCTCTGCAGGGGTGTGGGGCTGGCTCTGTCCCCTCGTGGAAAATGGGGATCCCTGGCCCCTGAGGGGACATTTGTTGTGCCTACAGGGAGCAGACTGGCAGCTGTGGCCTCTCATCAGCATTATCCTCTCTCCCTCCTCACCCACACCAAAAAAAAAAAGTGTGGAAACAGAAGAGGTTTGGTCCGTCTCTATTGCACAAACGGCATTGCTGGGTCCGTGGTGCAGGCTTGGGGTGTGGCCCCATGACCCTCAGGGACAGCCACAACCCCCGGGGTAACCACAACCCCTCTGGTTCTCCCACCCTCGCCCACAAGGAAGCTCGTGGGGGTCAGCAAGGGGCCCTTCCAGTGACCCCCCCAGCCTGAGTAGCTCAAACACTCATTAAGGCTCTTGGAGCTGTGAGATAAGTCTCGTTAGTCCCAGGGTACAGACGGGGAAGTCTGAGCTTCGAGGTGTTTTACACCTTTGGATGCCCCCGGTGTCCCTCCTTTAGTGGGGGCTACACCTCTCTTCCCTGCAGAAAGCACCCCACCCTCTCAATTCAGGGCTGGATTTTTCCACCCAAACCAGCACAAAAGCGCCTGTTTATCCCAAAGACTTACCAGTACCAAAAAAAAAAAAAAAAATCCACAGGGAAGGAGGGCAGGTAGCTCCGAAGGTCGAGGCGGGAGGACCCCCGGGCTGCCTGGGAGCAACCCCACCACGCCGCCCATGCCACCCTCGGGCACTGCAGCTCCACCTTCAGCATCACTCCCGTTTTTGGAGTGAGGGGTCGGTCTCCACCAGCACTCGGGGAAGGGTCAGACCCAGGACTCCTCGTCATCCTCGGTCAGCCAGGCGCTGCTGTCGGCTGGGGAGGGCTTGGCTGGGGGGTGTGTGCTGCCGGGTGGGGGGGGTCTGGGTGGCCCCGGGGGGCGATGCTGGCCCCGGCGGGCAGGTGGGCGATGCCCCAGCGGGGTGGGGATGCGCGAGGGGCGCTTGCCTGGCCTGTGGTCCCTCCGGGGGCGCACCTTGGGCCGCAGCTTCAGCTTGTAGATGGAGGGAACACGCTCAGGCTTCTTCAGACACCGCCGGGGCTTGGGGACGTTGTTGGCCCTCACTCCTTGTGGGGCCTGGGACCCCACTCCCGGCCCCTCTGTTTCCCCCGTGGCTGGGAGGGTGGTGGGCTGTGGGGCAGCTCGTGTGGGTACTTTGGGGACCTGTCTCCCCAGCCCCACAGGACACAGGGGATGCTGCCTGCGGGAGAGCTCCTCCACCACCCTGTCATAGCCGGGGGACTGTGTGTGTCTCCAGCACCCCCGAGGACCCTTGCTCCCATCACCAGGGCCACAGCCTCCCCTCGGTTCATCCCCTGGCTCCCCAGGTCCCTCAGCACCCCCAGCCTTTGGCTTCAGGGCCGCCCGTGTCCCCCGGGGACTGCCCCCGGCAGCACAGACCTTGCACCCCTCTGCAAAATGGGCCAGAGGGGTGGGAGGCCGGGAGGTGGCTGGGCTGGCTTTGATGGGGGTTTTAACGCTGTTGTCCTGTTTTAGGGGCTGGCTGGAGGAATTTCGGGCTGAGGGGGATTGGCCCTGGCTCAGGGCCCCCCCTCTCTCTTCCCGTGGGCTTTTCTGTCTCTGTGAGTCTCCCTGAGCACCTCGGTGTGAGGAGGGGACACGGCCCTTGAAGGGGCTGGGCACACGGGGTGTCACTGTGGTGGGTACCCCTGTTTCCTGTGGCCTGGCAGCCACCACAGGTGATTTTCCTCTTTGCTGGGTGCTTCTCGAAGGTGCTGGTGTCGGCCTTGGGCTGGGTGCTGTGGACCTGCCCCGCATCGGTGCCACTGGGGTTTTCCCTGGGCTGCTTCCATGTGGTGCCTTAGGGACCCCCACGCCGTTTGGCAAGGTCAGCCGGGAAGGGGTGGGTGCCCGGCCCATCACCCCGTGGCCAGGGGAGCTGGGTCGAGCAGGAGCCCTGGATGGTGGTGGCTGCCTCCCTGGAGAGGCAGCCGGCGGCTCCCGCATCCTGCAAAGGAGAGAGAGCACAGAGGAGCCGGAGAGCTGCTGCATCCCCACACCCAGCCTGGTGTGGACACATTCGGAAGGGAGAGGGGCGGGAATTCAAGGATGTGAGGAAAAACTGCTGTGAAACCAGGCAGTTTGGGGCACGAACCATCTCTGCTCTGCTTACCTGCCCGAAGGGATCCTCCGGGGCTGCGCTGGCTCCTGGCGAGGGCTGGCACCCGGTGGGCGACCCGAGCTCTGTGGTGAGGGGGTGGCAGGGGACTGGGGGCGAGGAGGGACACGGGATCCCCAGGTGACGGGGGGCAGGGGGCTCTGGGAGCGGCTGACTAGCAGCGTGGGCTGGGGGCCACGGGCGGGCGTCTTGGAGGCTGGGCACAGCCAGACCTCGTGCTGCACTTGCTGCTGCGGGCTCCTGGCTTGTTTGTGAGCTGGGTGAGAAAACGGAGAGGGGCTCAGCATCCCTGTCCCCTGCACCCACCCTCGGGTGCAGTCCCCCAGCCATCGCACAGCATCCCAGCCCCCCGAGGACGCCGGCAGAAAGCTGCGCTCCCTGAGAAGGGGTTTTGGGGGTCTGGCTGCATCTGAAAGTCTTCCATGACCTCTAGTGGCCACCAAAGCCAAAGAGAGTCCCCGAAACCAGACATTCCCCGGCAAAACAACGAGGCACGGCTGTACAAAAGCGTCCTGCTTTCAGGAGCCTCCTGCTCCTGAAAACGGCCACAGATGCATCGAGACACACACACATACACCCCGCCCTCACTCAGCCACGGGGTTTGGGGACGCGGGGACTCACAGAGAGAGGTGCAGCGACACGGGTCGTGCTTGTCCAGGTAGTGCTCCAGCGTGTCCCAGCCGCCCCCGACCCGCACCATGACGTGCTCCCGCAGGATCTGCACGGGATGCCGTGTGCCGTGAGGCCCGGGGAGGTGCTTGGGATGGGGCACCCCCCACTTTTTAATCAGCCTGAAGGTGACACACTCAGCCGGGCTTTGACAGAACTGGGCTTGCCCTAAGTGCCACCAGGTCTCCCAGAGGACACCTTCATTCCCAGCCCAGTTCCTTTCCAACCCATTCATCACCCCAAGGAGAACGGGGACCATTTTGGAAAACCCCTCTTCTTCGTCATGTGCTGAGTTCTTTGGCCAGGCTTAGGGATGAATCCAGGCAGAGACAGAGCTTCCCAGTGTTCCTATTGCTGGGATTGCTGGGTTAGATCTGCCTCTGGCTTGGTGAGGGACAGCCTGTTTTGTCCTATACACGTGGGTGGTTACATCCATGCAAACACTGACAGCAGGGCTGAGCATCCCTGCTGCCCTGCTTTGGGAATAATGGTCAAAACTCCCACACTGGCCCCATTTGGGGGATGGATTATGGAAGAGGCATCAAGGCAGCAGAGAAGGATTCCTCGTGCCTGTGCCCCAAAAGCAGGAGGAGCAGCAGACTCACCCGGACAAAGATGAGGGTGTCGGAGTCGCCCACGCGGTATTTCCCTTTGGATATCTTGATCATGGGGAACTGGACAGGGCAGGTACAGCGGCTCACCAGGTGCTGGACCTGCGGGCAGCAGGAATGGGTCCTGGAGTGTCCATCCCCATCGATCTCCATCGCCATCCACTCCCATTCCCATCCCCGTCCGTCCCCATGCTCATCCCCATCCCGTGGCCCCTCCGCACCATCTGGTCGAGGTTGTTGAAGTCCCGAGGTTTCCTGGGGGGCCGGGGCAGGGGCGTGTCTGTGGGGGGCAGGTCCAGCTCCTGGCGAAGCTCCTCCTCGATCTCCTCCTCCATCTGCACCAGGGTCGGGGCGCGCATGCCGAAGCGAGAAGCGCGACGTGCCAGCTCCAACAGGCACAGCACGAAGTTCTTCTCGTTCTTCCTCAGCACCAGGTCCTCCGTCTCAAACATCAGCACATCTGGGGCAGGGCAGGGCTGGGCTGAGCCGGGGCTGGCACGTGGGGAACGGGACAAAGGGGACGGGGGCACCGATGGAGTCAAAACCCAGCCAAAGGGGTGCTACTCACCGGAGCCAGCCCGCTGGGAATATGGTTGGGTTCAACAAGAGTTGGGATAAATTAAAGGATTTAAGATCTTCTCGGGCATCTACAGCTGCTTTATGGCATCTCAAAGCCACAAAACTCAGTGTCTGGGTGCCTTGAGGGTGTGTCACTCTGTGCCATTCCCCTTCCTGGGCACCCACTGGTGCTAGGACAGGCTGACAGACCCTTTGCTGAGCCAGGATTTCTCCTGCTCTCCTTACAGCTGGGATCATGCCATGCCTGGCAGGGACACGCTGGGCCATACACCCTTTCCTTTTCCGCCCCTCCAGCGCATATTTGCACCCAAGCAAACACACCAGACATGTGCCAGCACCTTGCAAAGCTGCTGCCAAGCCTGGAGGAGCTCGTGCAAGGAATGCCAGCTCAGGGATGCATGCATACAGTGCTGCCCCATGCTGGGGTGGCACTGACTTTGGGGGACTCATGGGAAAACACCCGTGGTGATGTCAGGAGCATCTGGAGGGGACTTGCACACAGAGACATGAGGCAACAGGAGCCTGGCATCTTACCTTTGATATCCATCTCCTTCCTGCACCACTGGATGAAGTTGGAGACGTTGTCCCTGGCCTGGAAGGTGCCCGGCTGTGCTGTGGGGTTGCAGGTGACACTGGCAGTGGGCAGGCGGAGGTGACGAGCCACGTCGGGGTAGGTGCGGGCGAACTCCCCGGCCACCTGGGTGACGTTGTTGGCGTGGGAGCAGAGCACAGCCCCCGTCTCCAGCACCTCCACAAAGGTGCCCACCCCGATGTCCAGGTCATACAGCTCCTTCAGCCACTCCGCCAGGTCCTCCTTCATGGCGTACAGGTACTGCTGGCTGGTCGGGTAGGGACGGATGCTCCGCGCCGCCGGAGCGCCCCACATTCTGCCATAAGACTGGGAGGAGGTTGAGGGAGAGGGATGACAGGGACATGGGTGATGGGGACATGGGGAGCTGCCCTGCCCGTGCCCCCAGCCCACCTCTCCAGCAGCCACACTCACCAGTGCCACTTGCTCCTTGCCAGCCGGGACGGGGACGCCGCCGTCCTCCTGGTCTCCAGAGCCCTTCTGGGGTCTGAGGGCTGAAGGAAATCACCCTCCTGGGCAGTGGGTGTTTTGTTTCCTTCCCAAGTGCTGATCCCTTCTCCTTGGTGACAAGGGACTGGCTGCAAACACTCCCTGTTAACCCTTCAGCACCTCCTCCTCCCCAGCCATGCAAGGGGTGGATTTTCCCCCGAGGGCCCTGGCTCCAGGACAAGAAGGAATTAGAGAGCAGCTCATCAGCTTCCCAAGTTGCTCACAAACACATGAGAGGGATTTTCCCCCTTCCTGACACCCCTTCACCCACCTCCACCACAAGTGGGGTGATCTGGTGGCCCTACAAGACACATCTTCAGGGTAACCTCAAAGTGAGGAGGGTTTATTTCCACACCCACCTTTGGGCTTTCTCTGCCCTGTGCTTCCTTGTCAACTTCTTCCCAAACTGCCCACAGCAGCGAGGTCTTTGGTAAAAGCCAAGCTCCTGCACGGACAGCGTGACTCCAGGAGTTGGGGCTTTAAGGAAATAAATACACATGAGTGGGCACCTCTGGGAATGTGGGATACTCCCTCCCCAACCCAGGGCTTGCAGAGCTGCAGCAGCACCCAGGTACCTCTGCAAAAAGCAAATCTACCAGGGAAGTGCTCAAGCCTCAGGACTGAAACAGAGCCTCTCGCGTGTTTGGGGGGCTCTGTCGTGGGCTTTGGGGGGCTTCTTGCTGTGTTGAGAGGCCTGTCCTCTCCCTGGAGCCAGCTGCTGATGCTCACTGCAGCTCACTGCCCAGCCAGTGTCATTTTGGGGGAGGAAATGCAAGAATCCCAGCTATTCTGCCTGGGAATGTGTGGCAGGCTGGAGGAGTCTGCTCCTGGCATGCCCAGCCAGGGAGCCCAGCAGCAGAAAAGGACCCCTTGTGAAGCTGGATTTCCAGCCAGGGGACCCAGTGGGGCTGACTGCACAGCTCAGGGTGTGAGTTCACCTCTCCCAGGTCCCCCTCACACCTGTGGGGTCCAGTCACCCCAATCCTGTGCTCAGCCCCAGCTCTGGCAGCATCACAGGACCCCAAGGCTCCCGACTGGACACAGCCACAGGAAACACACGGCAGCAAGCCAGGGAGGGAAAGGGAAACCCAAAAAGGGCAGAGGATTTGAGGTTGTCCTACCCTCAGCCTCCAGTCCCACAGCGGATGGGATGCCTGCTTTCTCCTAAGGGAACAGGAAAGGGGATAATGAACTGCTGCTTCCCGTCAAAGCTGCAGGTGTGGAGTATCCCTGGGGTACAGCCTGGCCCAGAAATCCTCCTGTACATGGAGCAGGAGTGACACTGCTCTCCTGACCCTGCTTGACACCCAGAGTAAATGCCTTGACAGAAAGACCTTGTCCAGTGCCAGCTTTTCCCATCAATCCTCCATCTCCCCATCAATCCCTCCATTAATCCCCCATCACCCCCTCAATACCCCC
>JAWMRA010000048.1:6284890-6326411 GCA_035584735.1 Pseudotriccus pelzelni
CTTCCAACTTACGAACTTGGAATAGATAAGCAAAAGACAGTGGCAGCTGATAGACCTGGTTGGGGTGTTCCCTGTCCCTTGGGAAGCAAAGATCCACCTTCACACACTTCTTCAATAGGCTGGAGGGTGCCCATCAGCATGAATTCAGCCTGGGGAAAAAACTATTAACACATCCCAAGGTGTGGAAAAATCCTCAGGAATTTGGGAGGAAGTAGGGAATAGAGTTTCCCTGTTTTCATCACCATCAGTGTAGTTTACAGTGGGATCCATCTCCTCCCTTCGATCCAGCAGGCACAAAAGCTGAGGCCAAATTCAGCAATACCCACTCCAACCCCAAACACCCACAGGCATCTTAAACACAGCCCTGTCAGGAAACTGGAGATTGGCTTTAAAAAATAAAAAAACCAAGCCAAAACCAAACTGGGACACAAAAACAAGCAGAAATCCCAATGCCACATATCCAGAGGTTCGTTTTATTTGCCAAGAGGTTTCCCAGCCCTTGGGACTCCCCGCAGGCGACGTTGCCTCGTTATCATTCAATTCCAAATGAAAACGCTGCGGCCTCGTTTCTTTGGCAACGCTGAAAGTCCCCTGAGGTTTTAAGCAGATGAAGTGTCCGTGTTCGTGTCTGTGCACGAAGGGCTCACTCACAGGTATTATGAACAACAGGAGGAGTGGTGGTTCTCCATCCTGCCAAACCCACATCCCAGTGGCAGCACCGAAAACCCTCGGGAAGCACCAACCCCTGGCACCCTGCCCGGGGCAAGCCTGGCTCCTGCCCTCTCTAGGGAAGGTTTAGGGTGGGCAAGGGCAAGCGGAGGATGTTATGCTGAAGAGCCTTCAGAACTGCTGGCATGGGGAGGGCACCCTGGCATGGCACCACAGCACAGAACCCTGACACAGCACTGGCACAGCAGGACCAGCCCAAAGCAGTGCTGGGGCCTGAGTCCTGGGAGAACCATCAGTTCCAGCCCCGGGAAGCTGATGCTTGCCCACGTGCCGTGGGACACGACGGCCCTTTGCGGACATGACAGGTGACTGTGGACAGGAGCCAGTGGCGTTTCCAGGTGGGGAGCCTGCGTTGGGAAAGGAATGAGGAATATGCAGCTGCACTGTCCCTGTGAGCCTGCATGCACAGACATGTCTGTCCTGCTCACCCTCTCCTCTTCCCCTCCTCCCCCAGTAATTTGTCAGCCCCTTGTTCATCCAACTGTGGCACAGCGACTCAAAAATACACCAATCCTGTCTCTTGCAGAGACAAAGCAGAGCTGCCCGTGAGCTGCACAGCCCCATGGTCACATCTCAGCTGTGCCTCTCCTCTCTCTCCACCCCAAAGATGCTCCTGCATCAAACCCTCTGCTTTCTCCCCTCAAATCCCACTGTCTTGGTGTCTCCAGCTGGTGCCTCACCAGAGCTCTGGGATGTGAGCACAGCCCAGCGAAGCACCCCTGACCCTCCCATCCCTGGGGCTCTGTGCACACAGCAGGGGCAAAGCTTAACACGAATCCAAAATTTCGTCCAAATGACTCTTTCCTTTTTTTTTTTTTAAAGCAGGAAACAGTCTCAGTCTCTTATTTAAAAGCATCCAAACCCCAAGCCAAGCAGTGGCAAGGCACTTCTCCTCCCGGTCGTGGGAAAACAACAGATATCAACAAGTATCAACAAAGATATCAAAAAGTAGCAACAAACCCCAGTCCTGCTTTGGAAAAAAACGTGTAACGATATCCTGAATGTTAACAGAAATGGGTGTGATTGCAGTCTCCATGGCTTGTGTATTTTTTGTGGTCTTTTAAAAAAAATACTGTCTCCCAAAGCCTCCATGCCACCTGGCTGCGGCAGACCCGTCCCACTGCATCCATGCTGTGCTGGGACACTGCTCCACCATCCCACGGCTCCAGCCATCCACAGGCAGCCGGTCTCCCTGCCAAACCATCCTCAGACAGGAACCCAGAGTCAAATAAAGAGGGATCCAGGCAGCGGTGAGCAAGGTGGGCTTCAGACCCCCGTGTCATCCCAGCAGGTTCTGCTCAGAAGAGGATCTGCCCACTGTTTGCGTCCCAGCAGCCCATCCAGGGGAGCTGGGTGGCCCATTTGCCAGTGGCCACCACTTGCAGCTTTGCCTGGTCAAACTTCCAGAACTGGTCGTCCCGGAAGAAGTAGACGAAGCCGTCGCGGTGGGCGAGGGCCCCCGCCGTGCCGGGGGGCAGCCCCTGCCAGTCCCGCAGGCTGCGGGGGTAGTAGGGCTCCACAGCGAGGGTCTCCTCGCTCGCCACGAAGTATTTGGGGCCCTTGAACAGCACCAGGCGCCGGAGCTGCTGGAAGTAGAGCGCGGTGTCCGGGTGCCGAGGGAGCCCCCGGGCGCTGCACTTTTGGGGAAAACCCGCCTCCAGGGTGGAGCCCGCGTAGCGCCAGCACCGGCCACCTGGGGAGAGACAGGGAGGGGGTCAGAGCCCACCCCAAGGGCGTCCGTGGCGGGACCAGCTCCAGGAGATGGTGAAACACTCAGCCACAGAGTCAGCCTTGTGTCCGTGACATCCGTCCCACTGGTGACCCAACCGGCACCACTGCGGGGCTGCCCCAAGGAACAGGCTGGGGGGAAACTGAGTGAGGCACAGCAGCTCAGGGGTTTGAAGGCATGAAAAGGGACTGCCAGGGACAGAGCAAGGCCTCCCCTCATGCTGCTTCTTCGCAAACCTCCCCCTGTTCCTGCACAGAGAATGGGACAGGCAGACCCAGACCTGACTTGGTCTGGGACAACCAAAACCAGCACTGCAGCAGCAGGGACTGTGATGGGGACCGATGGCTCAGCGATCCCCGCAGTCCCCTGTCCCCACAGTGCCCTGTCCCCACAGCACAGGCAGACAAAAGCCCCTTTCTGCTCCCAAGCTGCAGCCTGACCCAGCCCTGGGGAGGGATGGAGGGAGCGGCGAGGGCTGGAGAGGCAGAGGGGCTTTGGCTCTCACCCAGCAGCAGCAACAAAGCCCCTTTTCTGAAGAACCAGCAACTGCTTTCCATTAAAAGCTGCGGCTGACCCTGGCAGCGGGGCTGCCTGGTTTGACCTTCCTCTCCCCATCCAGCTGTGGCGTGCTGCCGGGCAGCTCACGGATGGCATTCCAGCTCCAGGGGCAGCTCAGCCCCCGGCATGACACAGGCATCCATGTGTGCCACAGAAACACCACACTCAGCTCCTCTCCACCATGCATCTTTGGGGGGCATTTTCTCCACGGGATCCCACAGGGTCTGACGCACCCAGTTTGGTTCTGACACACCGTGAGCTCTGCTCCCCTGAACGGGCTGATGGGGAAACTGAGGCACGAGGGGGTGATGCGGCAGACACCGAGCCCAGGGTTTTGCACACCCAGGACACCACAATGCCTCAACTCTGCACTGGGAGGAGAAGGTGCTCCAGCCAGACCTGGACAACCAGCCCTGTAGGAAGGAGCAGCAGGAGCCACAACAGGAGCTCCCCTGCCCACGCCTCACCCACCTTTGAAGAAGTAAAACTTGCCACTGAGCTGGGACCAGGCACAGGCGTCGATGCCAGCGGGGAGGCTGGGCCAGTGTGTCTCCAGGGGCTGTGGGTCACTGGCGTTGCCACTCGCCGACACCACCCAGTAGTGGCTGCCCTTGAAGATGTAGAGGTTGTGATCTGTGTCTGCGAGGCAGAGAGAGGGTGTCCCGGGTGAGAATCCTCATTCCACCACCCCACCACTTCTCCCCAACTCCCCCCTCCTCCCCACACAGCCCTGTGGTGCTTTGGGGATGTTTTGGATGTTCCCTTCTGCCTCTCCAGTCATCCCCTCAGCTTTCAGGATTCATCTCCTTCGCTCCAGCCCGGAGAGGATAAAAGCTGATCACAGCTCCAGGCTCATCTTTCATGGCTGAGCTCCTGCAGCAATTAATTCTTGCCACGGCCCGAGTTTCATGATGTTTTCCCTGCTCCTCACACACTGAGCCATCACTGTGCCCTCAAGATGCACTCTGCTCCATGGCAGCAATGTGCATCAGTGATCCCACCAGTCACAGGAGCACGTACAGGGCTGTGGGTGAGTCAAAACCCCCCTTTCCCACCACTGGAGCTTATCAGAGCAGAACCGGGCTGGGGCAAGGGTAGGGGTGCACAATTTGGGTGAGGGTCACGCTGGCCAACACCCACCAGAGGTTATGGCATCAAAGTAGGAGTGGCAGTAGTAGGTGCTGAGGCTCCTCTGCTGCCGGTCCCTGCCGTAAAGATCCATGTTCCAGTCCTGGAAGTGGGTAAAGACCTTTCCTGGGAGCTGGATGGCTGAGCCCTTGGAGGGCTTCCCTGGGATGGAGCAAAAAGCAGTGAGTTGCAGAGAAGGGGCAGGGAATGGGCTTTGTCCAAAGCACAGGGCTGAGGAGCCATCCCAGGACTCCAAACTCTCCCTGTCCCACTCTCTGGTTCCTGTCCCACTCTATATGGTGGTGGCAAAGACCCCTTGGTACCCCAGAAAACCATGCACCAGCATTTCCCTGGTTCCAGACAAGCAGGTAACCTTCCCTGCCCTGGAGGAGCTGGTACCTACCCCACACGTCCTCCCGCATCTTCCTCCCCAGCCACACAGGGGTGGGGCCCACCCTGAGGGACGCTCAGGGAAGCCAGGCTCACCGTACAAGTTCTGGACGGCCAAGATGTCATCCCAGCTGAGGACAAAATCCTTGCTGAGCTTCTTGTAGTAGGGAGACATCAGGGCGCTCTTGACGGGCGAGTGCTCCAGCCCCAGCGTGTGCCCGACCTCATGAGCCACCACGATGAAGAGGTTGCGCCCTTTGCCGCTGTGCAGGGACCAGCGCTCGGCGCTGTCAAAGTGGGCTTCCCCACGCCGGGGGAAGAAGGCGTGGGCCAGGGCACCTCCTGGGGACACGAGAGCCATCAGGGACCACGGGGCAGGGGGCACACGCAGCTCTGGTTTGCCTAAACGGGCACCAGTTTTAGCTCTGGTTTGGAGGATGCCGTCAAATGGGGAGGGCTCCTTAAAGGCCACCAGCACCATCCCGTGAGGAATATCTCAGCCACCTCACTGGCAGACCTCAGCTGCAGAGCTGGGAGGGAGGACCCCAAATCACAGACAGCAAACTGCTGCCTCCCTCACCCCCCCAGCCCTCCTCCCTGCCGGGGAAGAGCCCACGTTGTAAAAGAGCAGCTTACGAGGGGGAAGCGACCAGCACCTGGCCCATCGAAGGCGTTGTTGAGTCCATCGTTGTGGTCCCCGTGGAAGAAGGTGAGGCGGATGTCGGCAGGGCTGTCCCGCGCCTCCCAGAACACCAGGGAGGACACGTTGCTCCAGAGCTCGAAGGCGGCTCTCACGGCCAGGCGCACCTCGTGCTGCGGCAGGTACGGCGGCCAGTTCACCACCCGGTACGTCAGGTGCCTCTTGTACCACCTCCCACCTGCGGCGGGGGAGGCAAGCTCAGCACTTGGACTTGTTCTCCCACCCAGGAAGCGGAGGAAAGCTTCCCGATGCTGGGAAATGCCACGGCTTTCCCAAAGCACCACCATGAAATCCCACTGAAGGTGCCACCACTAGAACCCACCCAGAGACTGCCAAGGCTGGAGCTGCAATCAAATCTTAAGACAGGGGCCAAAACATCTTTGAGGAGAGGAGGAGCTGGGGCACCCAGTTTGAACCCCACCCTTGCCTCGGTACGCTCTCCAGAGCCAAATCCAGCACAGGTCCCTGCTGGAAGGTCTCCTGCCTGATGCCAGCTCCATGTCCAGAAGATGCAGCACCAGGGCTGGACTTCAGGGAGAGAAAGCAAAGCCACCTCTGGAAACAAGCTAGGCAAAGGAATGGGAAGGGCTCCTGGCAGTACCTTGGGGATACAACAGATTACTGCCCAAGGCTTCCTTAAAAGCTTTCAGGGGAGGCAGAGCTGCAATGCCACCGGGACAATGAAGGGAACAAGCATGTGTGACCCTCCCTAAGCTCCCAACCCTCCTCCTAACACACAGGAGTGCAAAGATGTGCGTTCCTGCGGCTGCTGCACAGCATCACAGCCTCCTCCTCCAGCACCCCTTGGCAGCTGTGGGGACCCCAGGGCCCTGGGATTACATCTAGCAGGGTGAATCTGGCCAGGAGCAGGGAAAAAGCCATGGGGCCCTGGGGAGATGCGGGTGCCAGAGCCAGTGCCGAGGCGTGGGGGGGGTGACGGACCTCCAGTGTCTGCATCTGCTCCAGATGTGCAGGAAAACAGGGGGAACAGAGCCGGCAGCACGCCGGGGCTCGCTGCTCCGGGTCTGAGCCAAGAGCTTAGACCTGGCAGACATCCAAACCCAGCTTTGCCTTCTTCTCCCCCATTTCTGAGAAGCCCATGGCAGGGGAGACTCTGGGCCAGCTGGCCACGCTCCTGGGGGCAAAATCAGTTCCCACTGCTTGACAGTGCAACGACAGCCTCCAACTCCAAAGGGACACAGATGCACTTCCACCAGGACAGACCAGGATATGGCAAAGGCTAAAACCTGCCTGGGTGGCTGCAGCCCTAAAATAAAACCCTGGTGTGCCATCCTTCCCTCCACGGCAGCAGAGCATCTACTATCAGAGGAGGATGGATGCCACTAGCAGGCAAGGCTGGGTGAGCCAAAGGTGGCCAGCTCTTGGGAAGAGGATAGTCTGGCATTTGGCCCTTCCCTCTCTGCCTCACTGCCCGCCTGTCCCGGGCATGAGGTGGCTCCTGCAAGGGCCATACTGGATGTCAGGGCTTTGGAAAGAAAGCCAGAAGCTGGAGGAGGATGAGGGAGCTCTCCTGGGTCTGTACACCACCAGCCCTGCCAGATGCAGAGACAGCCTGACACGGCACAGAGCCCTTTCTTAATCTCGCCTTCATTTTTCCCATGTCCTAAGCACAGCTGGTCTTGGCCCTTTAGCTCTCTAGGAATCCAGTTACTCATCTACAAGCCCAGGAGGGAGCACATGAGGGACAAGAGGCTCAATCCTGGATGCACAGGAGCACAAAAGGATGCTTGGAGCAGAGTTAAACCCCTTAACATGGGTGAAACAACTCCCTGGGTCAGGCAGCCCATTGCTGGCAGGTTTAGTGGTTACTGCTGGGTGATTAACACATGACAGAATTCCCAAAGCTCAGCAAAACCTAGAGATGACTTCACTGTTTGCCAGCTCCTGCCCTCCAGATCATGGCATCACAGGCACTGTCCAGGGCCACAGTGACCTCCCTGAGAGATGCCCTGGCTCCCTCAACAGCAGTAAAACGACTCCAGAGAGCCAAGTTTCCCCACGAGTGGGAGTTGCACCCCTAATCACTGCTGACATCAAGACACACAGAACAAAGAGGTGAAAATAAAGGTGTGTAAAAATAAAGTGGTGTAAAAATAAAGCGGCTCAAAGCCCAAGCGGGCCCTGGGATGGGTGCGGTGCTGGCAGGGCCGCACCTCCCACCCACAGCAGCATCGCCCGCAGTCCAGCATGAGAGAGCTGGACTTGCAGCATTCCTGCAGCCCAGAACCCAAACCCCACAGGGACCCCCGGGGTCGGTGCTCACCGTGCTGTGCCGTGCGCCGGCGGCGCCGGGCGGTCGATGCACGGCGTGTCCCGGCAGCTCGGCTCTCCCCGTCATCGGTGCCACACCGCGGCCGAGACATCTGATGGAGTGTGGGGGCATCCAGCACCCCGCTCAGCGGGAGGTGGGTCACCCGCTGGAAATCCCTGGGAAAGGGAGGGAGATATCAGCACCCTCACCTGGACCCCACATGGATGGGTTTTGTTTATGTCTGTGCCAGGGTTTTCACCCCACAGGCTTCACACCCCGCCACCAGGAATTCACCCAGGTGACAAAACAAGAAGGATTTGGCTCTGCAACCGCAGCTGACCTGTAAGTCACCTCCTAGCAGGGCAAAAGCAGACAGGGGAGCCTAAAAAAGTGCCTTTTCCAGTTTTTAATCCCAGTTCTTTGACTTCGTGTTTGACTTTGCACGTGACTTTGCACGGGGTCAGGCCAGGGACGCTCCCGGAGCCAATGTGGTCTCCTTAGGTGAAGTCCAAGCAGGGCCTGGCTGCTCGCCCCCCCTGACATCTACCAGCCGTCCCAAACCTCGGCCTCCCCGCAGATATTATTGCAAGGGGAGCACCGGGCCATAAAAGGCAAATAAAGCAGCTCCACAAGCGCTGGGTGCCAGCAGCCGGCATCCAGCTGCGGGAGCCGGGCACGGACCGGCCTTTCCAAAAAGGACCGGTTGTGCTTTACCATCGGACCATGAGAGAGAGCCTCCAGCTGCAAAGAGACCCCTCCGGCTGCAAAAAGACCCTCTGGCTGCTGGCACCATCCAGGCAGCTGGGGCTGCTGGGTTTTTGCTGCAGTTCTCAGCCACTGGCTCCTACCTCAGCGCCTCGGTGAACTCGGCGGGGCTGTGTGTGCCGGCCCCCGGCTCGCCGAAGTAGCCGTATTTCTCCAGGAACAGCTGCAAGAAGAGATGGGAGAAGTGCAGCTCAGAGCACGTGGTTGGCTTGGGAAGGGGGGGAAAAAAAAGAGATGCGATGGAAAACAGCGCTGCAAACCCAGGGCTGTGTGGAATTCCCACTTATTTTCTTCCTGAGACCTCTGCACTTCAAGCAGCTGCACCTCCTGTGCCCGTACAGGTTTTTGTGTGTCTCCACCCCATCATTTTTGATGGCTCTTGGGGTTTTTGGCCATGACACGACGGAGGCGTAGGAGGAAACATTGCATCAAGAGATCAAAACACTCTCCTGCCATGTCATCCAGGGCCAGAGGCGACCAAACCCACCCTCGGCTCAACGCAGTGATTGAAATAAAGGCTAAAGTGCTGTGGATGCGAGGAGGGTGGGGTGAGATGGGGTCAGGCTGCAGCCTCCCCCCATCCCCACGCAGGATGTGGTGCTGCAAAGTGGAGACACGCCGGGGGCAATCAGCTCTGCCAAACCATTCTTCTTCTTATCGGCCATTGACACGGACGGAGGTTGTTTCTCTGAACTTGCTCCAACACTTAAAGAAAATAAACGGCTTCCCTCGGCTCAGGCTGCTCCCCAGCCCTCGGAGAAGTTAATAGCCGGGGTCACAGGAATGCTCCACACCCGCCTGCCCCGCAGGGGATGTCTGCGGGAGACAAACAAGCTGCCCAGCATCCTGTTAGTGCGGCAGAGTCAGAGCAGTTACAGTAATGAATAATAACAAGAATAAAAAGTGAAAGTGGTGGCTTCCTTTCCCCGCATCCCAAAGGAGAGGTGTCAGGAGCAGCAGGAATACCACGGGCTGACCCGGACAGCACGGCTGGTGCCCTCTGGGAAAACGTGTGTTTTTAAAGCTGCTTCCCTCCCTGCTCATCTCAGAGCAGGGAAAAGGGGGTTGGGATGTCAGTGCTGCTCCTGACCATCCACCTCCAGCGGGTGATTCAGTCCCCCTGAGGAGGAGGCAGCATTTCCCTTCCTGGGCCTGTCACCTGGCAAGGAGCAGGAATGGCTTATGGACATGGCAGTCCTGAGGTGTGCCAGGGCCTCTCCTCCTCCTCCTCCTCCTGCCCAAACCTTCTGCTTGCCACTCACAATCATCCTCACACAACCCCAAACACGTCACCCCCGCACCCGCCACCTCCCCACGGGCAGGGCAGGTACATCCACGTGTGCTCCTGCAGACCTCATCTCCTCCAGGTGCCGAGCTTGCTCTCCTCCCTTACACCTCTTCTACCCGGAGGATCCCTCTCTGGCTGCAGCACAGCAAGGACTGGCACAGCTTCTGCTGGACACGCTCCTCACCCAGCCCCAGACGAAGAGTTTGGCCACATTTCCCACCAAAGGAGCCTGTCTTGGCTGGAGGCACCAGCAGTGAGAGCCCACCCAGGCAGAGCCACCCAGACCCCCCACACCTGGTCAGGTGAGTCAGGATAAATCAGGCACGAGCAAGGGCTGCGCTGGCAGGTGAGAGCATTGGCTTGTTCACTGGGAGAAGCCACACCACTTCTGCCCAAGGAGGGACTGTACAGCCTGGACATGCCATCCCCCAGCCCCAACTCCCCACTTTACATGGGTACCAGGAGACAAAATACAGTGGCAACTGAGGATGAGGATACAGGGAAGGAGGATGTGGGGATGGAGGAACCTCTCTGGGGATGGGGTGGCTCAGAGCTCTAAGAGAGTAGTCTGGAGAGGAGAAGGTATCTGGCTCTCTTCCTCTGCTGTTGTTTTTATAAAATTCTCCTCCAGAATTAGAAAATCCCCAGTTACATATATGGGTGCAGGGTGAGGATCCCAGTGGTGACATCACCACAGATAAATGTGAGCTGAGAAGAGCAAGGACAGAAAGTCCCGGGCCTCAAATCACAGCACGGCCTAAACTTTTTCTACCACACACATTTGCTTTCACTCAGCATCTAAAGCGAAACAACCTGAAGCTGTAAACCAACACAGTCCCATTCATAAAGCATGAAAATGGTTTATCCCCACCATGATCTCATGAAGGCTTGAAACCCCATCTGGGCAAGTCAGGGCGCCCAGCAAAAAAAGCAGCTGGTGTCAAGCACCTGCTCTTGAGCAGCACCAGGAGGCACATGGGCCACTTGCTTTATCACTCCTGCCCAGATCTCCTCGAGCTTTGCAAGTCCAACCAAAGCAGCAGTTTCCCTGTGGTTTCTGGCCTGTGTCACATGGAGGTTCTCACACACAGGCGCCAACTCTCCAGCTGCAAAATCATCAGAACTTTTATTAAATTTTCTAGACACATCTACTGTCAGTTAAGGGCGATGGCAGTCCTGGAAACACAAAGCTACAGGAAAGGGATATGCTGATTCTCCACTCGGTCGGGTACTATCAGAGACCCCTGGACCAGAGAGTTTTCAGGGTGCAGGGAAACCCAAGAGCCCCATGCCACAGTGTCCTGTGACTGAACCAGCACCCAAGACCCCCTCCAGCCCTGCACAACCCCCCAAGAGCCCAGCCAGGCTCTGGCAGGGCTGGTTGGAATCCAGTACCGGCCCATTACACCTCCCCTGAGACAGCAATGCAAAGCCTGGCCATGCTGGGAAAACACCCTCCCTGCTGCCCTAGATGGGGAAATGCTCTTTTCCATACAATGGGAAAAGAAAAACAGCAGGAAACCAAGAGCTGAACATTAATATGAAATATGCCTAGCTCCCCCTCCGCATGAGGGAGGGAGAGGAGCACAGATCTGGCTGCCTGAAAGCCAGTGCTGGGGGAGAAAAACCTTCAGAGCTGCAGCAGGGACAGCGGAAGGAGAGTTTGGGGAGATGGATGGGCCGTTCCCATCTCAGGGCTCTGATGTGGAGCCTGTTACAACCCTGGAAATCATCTCTGCTGAGAGCTAAAGCCAAGGAAACACCTTGCCCTCGACCACAGGCATCCCGGGTGGAAGACAGCCAACAGCAAATACAATTAGTCCTCCCTCCCTGGAAACGGGGATAACACGAGTGCAGAGACAGCAGGCTCCGGTCCCGCCTGCTCTCCCCTCCAGATACTCAACTTCTGGCTCCTTTCCACCAGCTAAGCACCAGAGAAGCCTCACACTGAGCTCCTGCTGAACATGGCCCCTCTGCTCTGCCTGGTGCAAACACCACCTCTCCCCTCCATTCCCCACCAGCGGAGGGAAGTGATCCCATCCTGCCGAAGGGTGGGCAGGAGCTCCGTGCTGTGGTTACAGAAGAAGCCTGTCTTGAGCTGTACCTCAAAAGTTTTTTGGTTTTTTGTCATGAAACGGCAGCGACCCACCAAGCCAGCCCAGGTGTGTTCTCAGCTCTCAGCCCAGCAGCCCCAGGCTCTGTCCTGCATCATCTCACCACTAAGATGGGCACGGTGGCTCCCGCTTTTCATCCTCAGCTTCCCCCTGCACAGACACAAGGGGAGCTGACCCCAGAGCATGTTTTGGTCTGGTCACAGAAGAAGCAGGGGCTCCTCCTGCCCACCGAGTCGCTGCTGCCTGGGAGCTGCCTCCAGAAGATGTCACAGCAATTAAAAACACTCATTTGCTTCCGCTCTCCCAAGCCACATCCCTGCAAACCCTCAGGCAGAGTCCTTGCGCCTCTTTTGTTTAAGTGTGTGTACAAGTATCTATATAAATATTATATCTACGGACACACAGAGACACATAAGAAGGGAGATTAGCGAGCACAGAGCTTGGTCGTCCTCCGGTCGAAAAGGCAGCAAAACCTCAGCTAATTCTGTGCATTAGTGACAGAGGCTTATTAAAGCCCCAAGCCCCTCTGGCTGCTGGGATGGTCCCCTGCTGTACCTAATTGGCCCTGAGGGAACCGCCTCTCCCACCTAACCCCCCTGAAAATCTACTTCTGCAACAAAATATCCACTTGCCACCGAAGATGTGGGTCTTTCAAGCACCTTTATTTTCACACTCGACCTTGCAGAGGTGAGAGAATGTATCAGGTCTAACTAAAACCACTTCTGGGTGGGGCTCGAAGCAAACCGGTCTAGTGGAAGGTGTCTCTGTCCATGGCAGGGGGTTGGAATGAGATGAGCTTTAAGGTCCCTCCCAACCCAAAATATTCTACGATTCCGTGATTATTCACCGGGAACCCCCAGCTTTGCCCCGACACCCCTCACCCGACACCGACGGGCTGCACCGCCCACCGCAGCTCCAGCAGCACCGAGAACCCCTGAACGCGACCCAAAGCGCTCGGGGAAAACGGGGGAAAAACGCCGGGCTTGGCCAAACCTTCCCCCTGCGGAATACCAGAGCGGCTGACAAACCAGTTTGGTCACGCAGACTGGCTGCGCTTTCATGTCTAAGGAGAGAAAGGAAACCAGACGCTCGATCTTGCCCTCCACCGGGGTGGGAACCGGGGCGGGGGGGAGGCGACGTCCCCGCTCCCTTGCCCGGCGGGCGATGTTTGCCGTAACAAGCGGGGATTGTTTTGGGGGAGAGGCAGGAAGAAAGCAGGGCTGTTCGTGCTGCGGTGACTCACGGGGCTGTAAATCACACACCGGGGGGGTTGCCGGGTGACTTGGAGCCGCTCGCCACATCCGCGGCTACCGGCGGCGGCTCGGAGACGCGACCTCATGGGTGCTGCGTGTCCGCGCAGAGCCTAGCGGTGCCTCGCAGGGGGTGATGCCTCCTCCTCTCCCCGGCTCCTTCCTTTGCCGTGCTGAGGCTGAACAGCAGGAATTTTCCACAGGGAGAAGAATTTCTTCCCCTTATTTCAGAGGGAGGATGTGGGGTGACCTGGGAGCACGCAGGGGTCCCAGCTGACCTCCCAAACCCCACCGTGTGCTGGGTGGTACCCAGAGACCCTCGCTCCGTCCAGGCTGTTCTCAGCATCCAGCATCCCAACTGGATGCTCCTTAAAGGAGCTCAGCCGGACACTGGACTATTTCTCAGCACAAACACAGCTCAGAGTCCTAAATGTAAGTCCTCGGGTTGCTCGGGGAAAACAGACAGCCAGGAGCAAGATGAGGAGTGCAGACTAGGGAAGAAAATGGAAAAAAAATCCTAAGTGAGAATTTCCTGGTCCCAGAGTTTTGCTCTCCATTCCCATTCACTGCTTTTCCTAATTTCTGCCCTATTTTTCTTCCCACTGTAGCTTCTCACACAAATCTCTGCAGATTGTCCTTTGTCCTTGGCACCACCAGCACCTTGCTGTGCTTCTCACTCCCAACACAGGCTGAGATCTCACATGCCCTGTGTATTTTACACAATTCCCCCGGGATCAGGGAATCTCGGGCATTCCCACTGCTGCCTGAGCACAGCACAGCCAGACAAAGTGCTCTCTCACATCAGACCCTCTCCTATCTGGAGCCTGCAGATGATAAGATGATTTAACAGACAAATGTTTCAAATTAAATTTCCAAACTTTCCTTTTTTCTTTTTTTTTTTTTTTTTTTTTTTGGTGCAATTGATATGGATGCAGTGAAAACACGGGCACAAGCCAGGAAAAGAACACAACTGGACATTTTCTCAGTCTTGTGCATCTAAGTTTACACAACCCATTGTTGTAAACTTTGGCTATTTTAAAAGCAACACAAAAAAAAAAAAGCTTTGGAAGGAAAGCCTGGCTCTAAAAGCCACAAGTCACTAGAACTGTTTGATGTTATGTGAGAATTTCAGCTTCCTCCTAAAAGAGAATTAACTGCTCAGTTTATTTAGACAAGCTTTCTCACTCCATTTTCATTGTGTGTGTTGTCCCAAAGTCCCTGAGCAGCACAGCCCATCCCATTGGGGAAACTGAGGCAGAGAGACAGGAAAGTCATTTGTCCAGCACTCATCACCTGGGATCTGCCACAATCCTGGGATCTGCTCTGAGGCTTTCAGGGAAAAGTTCTCAGAAGTCACCAGTGAGGAATGGAAAGGCAGTTTGGACCTTTTTCAATCTTGTGCCCTCAGTCAGTTGGTTTTCTTTTACAGCGAATTTTAAATTCTTGATTTTCTGAGCATAAAAACTTCACAGATTTGTTTTCTCCAGGTGGCATGAGGGGCTGGATTGAGGTTTGTGCACAGTGGGACAAGCACACCTATAAATAACCTGAAGCAACATCCCCCAGCATAAGAAACCTGCACATCAAAACAAGCCTCGGAGCATTTGTGTCCACTTTTACAGCATGTGAAAAATACCAATTAAATCATGAGGGTTTGCTGACTGGGGTTTAAAATTAAGCATCTGTGCAAATGTACACTGGATCGATGCCTAAACAAGAAAAAAATCCTCAACACAAACCTTTGTTCACCGGCCAAATCTCATACCTTGTCCTCCCAAAACAAACAGGAATGGATGGTGGCACAGTGTGACAGTGATATGGGGACAAACAAAAGAAATCCAAACAGAGGTGATGGGGAAAGCCCTGGGGAGAGGCAGGGACAGAAGGAGTGGCATTTTTCTCCTCCTGCTATGCTGGGAGATGGGCAGGTTTCCTCATGCAAGAGTTCTATTGTTGTTGGAGCTCTGTGGACGGGTGGGTTTGCAGACACACATCACCTGTGGGGACACCTGAAGACAGGCTAAGAGAGCTGGGGTTGCTCAGCCTGGAGAAGAGAAGGACACCTGGAGCCTTTTCCAGTGCCTAAAGGGGCTTCAAGAGAGCTGGAGAAGGACCTGGGACAAGGGCCTGGAGTGATAGGACAAGGAAGGATGGCTTTAAACCGAAGGAGGGCAGAGCTAGATTAAATATTGGGAAGAAATTCTTCCCTCTGAGGATCACGAGGCTCTTCCACAGGTTGCCCAGAGAAGCTGTGGCTGCCCCATCCCTGGAAGTGTCCAAGGCCAGGTTGGACGGGGCTTGGACCAACCTCTGGAAGGTGTCCCTGCCCATGGCAGGGGGCGGAATGAGATGAGTTTGAAAGTCCCTTCCAACCCAAACCATCCTGGGATTCCGTGACGCGCCTCCACACACAGCACATACAGGCACACACCTCGACATTCCAACACAGCCCTGGGAGACATCCCCACGCGGCGCAAGGGCACACCAATGGCACGGGCACACGGGGACACGCACAGACCCGGGGGGACACGGGCACACCGGGGCCGCGCACACCCAGCACACGGGCATCCCACGCCGGCCGGGAGCAGCCGGCGGGCGGCAGCGCCCGCTCCCATCCCGCTCCCATCCCGCTCCCGGTGCCGGTGCCGGCCCTACCTCCGCCTGCCGCCGCTGCCCCGCGGCCGGTGCGGGCTGTGCCGCCGCCAGCAGCCCCAGCGCCAGCGCGGCCCGCAGCGGTCCGGCCATCCCGGCTCCGCTCCCGCCGCTCCGCTCGGCGCCGGGCGCCGCCGCCTCTCCCCGCCCCGGCCCCGGGGGCGGCCCCAGCCCCGGCCGAGGGCCGGGCTCCGCCGGCGGCACCGGGTGGAGGGGGCTGTCCCTGCTCGGGGAGCCCCCGCCGCCTCCCTCCGTGTCACCCAGCCCCGGTCCTGCTCCGGGGGAACGACCCCCAGTGCGTGCCCCGTGCCCCGTCCCCAGGGAGCATCCCGCTGCGGGTGCGTCCGTCCGGGCTGCTCGGGGTGGCTCTGCCCAGTCTGAAGCTGGGGGAAAGACAGGGAGAAGGCGATTCCAGCTTTTCCTAAGCCTGAGTTCACCCACGGTCCATTCAGGGCGCACGAGGGCTTGGAGGGCCGGGGGTCCCTCTCCTCCAGCATTTGCCATAAGCACAGAAGCACAGGAGGCTGGATGGGCAACGCTACCCCTCTTCAGGGGTCTGGCAAAACGCTCAGTGCTCTCTCCAGCTTGAGAGAGAGAGCTCTCTCACACTCTGAGGTTTGCGGTTTACACTCTGTGCTTCGGTTTCCCTTCCCGGTGTGGAACGTGGTCACCCGTGGACAAAGGTGGGCTGTTTGCCACGCAAGGCGACACGCTGTGCCTGTGTCAGTGTCACAGCTCTCCTGCAGCTCAGACACAGCTGATGATCTTGTGCGTTCCACTGACAGGTCAACAGCTCTGTTTACTCCCGGCAGTATTTTGTTTAACTGTTTTGTTTTAATTTGACTGAAGCAAAAGGATGTTTTGATTCTGCTTTGGTTCAGGGGGAAAAAAGAATAGGATGTGACTTATATGTGCTTTTGTTTTCATGTCAGCTTCAACCCCACACCTTTTTTAAAGCTCCCAGGCTTCTTCCTCCTCTTTTTAAACATGCCAAAACCTGAAGTTACAGGAGCATCTGTTGAGTGCAGCCTGAAGAGCTCGGCAGGGATCCTGTGACACGTTGTTTTCCAGTTGGACAGGGTTGAGCATGTAGGGGAGGGAGGCAGGATTTGAAGGAGAAAGAAAGGGACCTGCATAGCACGACAAAATAGGGAAGGCACTGAGCTATGAGGAAAAAATAAGGGAGAAATTAAGAAGGTGACACCTGGGCCAGTAAGCACTGATCGAGGGGCTGTCAGAGAGCACTGTGGGCAGCTGGCACAGCCTGTGGAATAGTGTGAGGGGAATACACAGCCCTGGGAGGAGGGAGAGCCAAGGGATGGCTGCTCCTTACACAGGTCAGCCTCACGCTTCCTTTCAAAACAAGAGCAGCTCCGTCTGCAAATGCATCCGTGTTTGCATCGTATCTAGGAAGCAACTGATCCATCTGCTCTTCCACTTAAGAATATGGATGATGAGAAAGTGACTGGCTCGGCTCCAGCAGGAGCAGGAAACTCCCTCCTCTGCTCATTGTAATGTGGGGAAGCGTCTGGGAGGGCACCTGCAGCCCCTGGAGCAGCCAGCTTTCCGACTGGGCACTTCCTGGGGCTGCTGCCTTAGTCCTTAGGGGTTTTGGCATTCAGGTGGAGAAGAGATCAGCTCAGCCTTGGAGATGCCAAATCATAGTTCTCTGCAGATTTTTGGCTGGGAGTATAAAGATGTTTTTCCAGCTGCTGTAATCGGAGCGGTATCAGGAACAGAAAAACTATCTCGTGGAAAGGTGAACAGATTTCCAGCTCTCTCCGTGTTAGGTAAGAGCTCAGAAATGGGTCAGAAAAAAAAAAAAAAGAGTTTGAGTCCTTGTAACTTCTACCCCAAAACTGAAACCTGACAAGTCAAGGCTGTGGCAAAGAGCTGACATAGTTCTACTAAAAAACATTCTCGGAAGAGCATGATAAATAGATCCATACAAGTTCTGTCTGCATAAACATCCCCGGTTTCTTGGATTTCTAGATAAAATGCCATCTCCCTTGAATTTAACTCAAAAGGTCTCAATGCAATTATTGAGCTTGATTTCCAAACCCTTTCCTAAGACAGCTACACAGCTTGGAGATCCAGAGTGTTCCTAATTTAATAGCATTATTATATTCAGCTGAAATCATCATGAAGCACTAAGTGCCATTACCACAGACACGGAGTCTGGAATGGGGGAGGCTGCTCTGTCGGTACGGGCACAGCAAGAGCAGCTGAGCAAAGAGCTGAAGCCCCAGTGAGTCACCGTCAGAGGTGAGATCCAGGAGTTTATAAACCAACAGAATGAAACGGCACTTAAGTGACGTGAGCTTTCTCTGAGCAGCTTTTGAATGTTTACCACAACTGATAAGCAAATAGCAACACCATTACTCCTCTGTGGCAGCTTCTACCCAAGATGGATGTGATGCACAAGAACTGAGGGTTAAAAACCTTTAATGCTTTGCACTAAGACCTGGGTCAGTTTGTGCTGTTTGACCCATTCGAGAACAGCCAATTCTTCAGGCATTTTCTGTTCCAGGATGGCTCACTGGGTGCTATGCCAGACAATGTCCAAAATACTCATCCTGTTGCTGGAAGGTGGCCAGATCCAGGACCACTTTGGATCAAATCAGAGGGGCACAGTCACAGCTTTCCCTCCCAACCCCAGCTTGCAAGAGTCAAATTCTTTACCAAGGCACAAGCAGCTTACGTTCCCCAAGCTTTGGCTGTCACAAGGGTGAAGCTTTTCTGCTCAGGCACTGTTTTCTCAGGTGCTTAATTCGTGCACAGTAAGTTTTCACAGGTCAAAGGACTTTCCCGTGTCCTCAGTGTGTTAGGAGGTCTGTCCCGCCCAGTATCCTGTCCCCAGCAGAGCCAGGAACAGACACTTACCAGAAGGATGTTACAGAGAAAATGCAAAGTCTGTGCAGACTTCCCTTGGCTTTACCTTTTGCGTGCAGAGTTCCTGGAAGTCAGTGAGGTTAAAAGGCTGCATCCAGCTGACGAGCCCTCCTACAAACACATCAGTTTGCTGGATTTGTTTGAAGCTCACCAGTTATCTGCTCAGAGGACAGCCAAAACCATGCACCTCTTTCGAGGATCAGGGTGGCACCCGAGTTCCAACAAACCTTGGTGGTTTGAGAAATGGACTTCTGAGCAGCTTGGGGTGTGTTCTGACAGCTGTTTTCTTACAACAGCTTTTACAGGCAATTGCTACAGCAGCATTAGCAACATCATCCACTGGGACAGCGCCACGCGAGCTCTTGGTTACCCTGGAAATGGGAATTATCAGTTCGAGATTAGGCAAAGCAGCACAGATGGAATCCTGCCCTCACATCCCCAAAGGCTTGAGTTACTGGCTTCAGTCACTGCTCCCACATCTCTCTTTAGGACTGTGGTATTTAAGCAACTTAAAAGTTGCATTTCTTCTCAGGGTGAGGTGGGTTTGGCTGCAAAGAGCCGGCATGGAAACTATTTGGCTGCCTGTGAGATTGTTTAGCTATTATTGTGGCATTTCAGCTCTGGAACGATCACATGCCTCTTCTGCATTGGCATCCCTCTTTTCTCCGTGAAGTCCTTGTTGAGCTTGGCAAGTGGTAGATGTGTTTTTATAAATAAACCACCAGCATTCCATGCAGGACCGATTCCCAAAACGAAACCCTCGCTGCTTAGAAAATGTATTATTGGAGGACAGATCATAAATAGAGATGAAGGCAGCAGAGCAGAGCTGTTCCCAGCTATGCTGAGAACCACCCAAACTCCTCCTTGCTGCTGGGATAGCCTCTCCTGGTTTTCCACCTTCTGATAGATCCACCGTCCTGTCCCTCCTTAGTTTGGAATTTTATTATATGAAGTCCTACCAAATTTTTACAGGGCACTGTGAAGAGCTAAAATTAATTCAATCCTTAACATAATAATTTTATAAGCTTTTTACTTTCCTTTTAACCTCAGTTAAAGCTTATCCTGGTGAACTTTAGGCAGTTTTGGAGAAAAACTGCGGTGCTAAAGGACTTGGCAGAAGCAGTTGGAGAGCAATGACATAGTTAAACCATCACCTGGGTTTATCTCTTTTGCAGAACATCACCTCCCAGGCCTCCCTGAACTACTTTAACTCTCTCTACACCAAAAGCAACTGAAACAACCTGCACTGCCCCCAGCACAGCCAGGTTTTGCTCAGCTCAGCCATTCCCAACTCTGCTCAGCTCCAAGGGCTCCGGGTGCCGTTCCCGGCTGCTGATCCCTGCTTTCCTTCCACTCCATCCAGCTGCCTCCACTCCTGGATGTGCCAGTGCAGCGGTGGGCAAGAGCACCCTCTAGCCTCTTCATTCCAAATAGTAACTCCAGCTTAAAAACCATCAACCTCTAACTTTTCTAGCCCAGCAAAACAACAGATACTGAATTTGTCAACAGTTTGCCTTGCTGAAGCCTGACATGCCATACATTACATTTTATACTGCCACTAAGACACGTATACCTCAAATTCCACTGTTTTAAGAGGAACAAGCTGCCCACAATCCATGACAGAGGCATTTCCTCACAGAGCAGATGCTTCCCAGGAGAAACCTAAAAAAGGCCCAGCACAGTTTCTGCATTTACAGCCATGGGTAATGCTGATTTGAACTTAGTTACCATGACCATGAACGCACACCAAGCTGGGGAGCTGGTTTACAAACCTTAACAAAAGCCAGTTCTGTTCATTTCTCTGTGAGATACTGTGCAGCTCTTTGAGCCCTGTTGTAACTGCAGACCCCAAGAACTTGTATTTAGTGTTGCCCCTGGAATACTGGAGAGCCAGACGTTCTTTCTCAAAGGCCTGTGATGCAAAGGCAGCACTGGACATGAGCTGACTGGGGCAGTGCCAGCTTCCCAGATTTCCAGCACCTCAGCTCTGCAGAGGAGGGATAATGAACTTCCATTGTGTCTTCATACTTTGGCTTCACAGCTGAATCCCAAATTCTCACAACACATCTAACTGAACCTCACATGTATCTGATCTCAAATGAATCAGCTACACACAGCACTTGTTTGCATCACTCACTTTTCAAAAGCAGCAGCTAGAGGTTCAGCAACATAGAGCAAATCACCTTTTCCTTTCTTTTTTTTTAAGCAATTCCACCTTGTTTTTTGAGCTCTCCTGGCCCTTGGCAGCAGGAGAACACGCTCACACTGAGCTCTGCCTTGCACCCAAGCAGGTGTGGGGTAGGATTGCAGGAAGCACAGAGTTCTGTCTTAGATGGAATAGGAGAGGAGAGGACAAGCCTGCAAGCCTGGGATAGAGGGCATGGAGAGCAAGGAGGCTCAGCACCGGTTTCATGGCAGATGTTGTGAACACACAGAGCTCAGGTCAAAGCTGCAGTGCCATTCCAAACAAGGGCCTATTTACTGCTCAGGCCACATCACAGGAACGCTGGGAATATGTAAGGAAACACATGCAACTAAAGCAATTGTGAAACAGTAGGATTTCACAAATAAAACAATCAGCATTTATTGTTGTATTACAAAACACTTCATATTTTGGCAATATTTTACAGTTTATCCTTTTCCTTCTTAGGGCCTGTTGAAAAGGTATGGGGGGAAGAAAAGAGGAGAATGTTGAAATAAAGATTAAATTTCAATGTCTTGCTTAAAAAAAAAATCCTCCCTAACCACCCCAGTCCCTCCCACCAAAATAAAAATCTAGTTTCACTCAATTCCACTATCCAAAGAGGCCATGGGTGAAGCTGCAGGCAATTTCACTATCAAACGCATCAAGAAGACAAACAAGACATTCACAGTGGTCTTCAGTATGGTCTGTTGCGTTGATCGTTTCTGAAATCATTTCTGGAAGGGAAAGAGAAAGTTATAAGCAAATGACAAGTGAGTAACAAATAGTCCCTTCAGTCAAACATCTCTACGCTGACGTCTGTGTGTTGCTCTGTGTTTAGAGAGCCTCGTCCAAACACGCCCACAAAACACACTCAGCTGACAAACTGGGTTGTTTTCTCCGGAAGCCCCTATCTGTAGTTAATATTTTCATAGCAGAGTTGTGCCTGCACATGTAAGCAACCCTTTTCCCACAGTCTCTCTCTCGGTCCCACAGTCTGTTTGCTCCACAGCCAAAGCACCTCTTACCTTCCTCCCATTTTGCCCCCGTAGCCACCTCCCCGATCGCCACCTCGGCCCCCGCGCCCTCGGTAGCCTCTTTCTCCTCCATAGCCACCTCTGCCACGGAAATCTGGGGCGAAAGGCAAACAGTCACATTAGCCAGGTTTTGCAGAAAGATGCAGGTGACACGAACACTCTGAACACTTAAAAGAGATGTGGCTGCTTTTACACACCTCCTGGAGGACGTGAATCTTCTGGTCTGGGCTCACCGCACTGGTTGCAGGAATTCCTGCGAGCGAAGTTCATGTTGCCACAGGACCTGGAACAGACAAAGATTCCCCAGACTGAGCTGGGAGGAAACTCCAAGAGCATACATGAAACACCCCTGCCCGATTAAAATGACACTTACGGGTTAGGACAAACCCAATCACCATTTTTGGGTTCCCCACTTCTACCCTGGAAGCCCCCACCTCTTCCATATCCACCTCGTGAACCTGCAGACAAAATTATAATCAGAATAAAGGAGGGAAAGTCTCTATGACTTGTACATGAGAAACATTTATTAAGGACTGTCACTGGCTTCAGACCCCAAGTGACAGACAGACTTTTCAGGTGGAAGGAGTGTTTAATGTAAATATATCCCCACTATTTATCATAATTTATCATAAATTCTTTTTCGGCAGTAAAGGGAAACTCAATCTGCTTGAATTGCCAATGGGTAAATATAAACCCATTACGTGCATTAATAAAGTTTCAGACAGATTTAACAATGTATAATGTCAGTCACATATGGCCAGATTTAGTCACAGAACAAAAATTTAACAAAAAGCTGTCTGGATTAATGCCAGGAGGCCTCTGACATGAGCATAGGGACAACAGTCCTGTTTTCTGCACTACAAAGATTAAGAACTTTTATACAAATTAAAAGTTCTTGAAGAATCATCTTTAATCAGGCCTATCTGTCTGATTTAAAAACTACAATTTATTGACAGCCACCGCCCAAAGCACGATTCCTGGAAAATGGAAATGAATATCCAGTGGACTATTGACAAAACTGCACATGCAGAGAATCAAGGACTCTCTTTAATTAAAGGAGTCAGACATCCAACAGCTGCTCTGAGTCAGTAGCAGTTGAATAATGTACCCTGCTTAATACCAGCTGGAAACATCAGAGTATCTCAAGGCTTTGCTGTAACAAGCAAATACTCACTGGGAATTCACACCTATGTCTGTGGGACTGGAACAGCCTCAGCATCACTGTTACACTCTCTCTTTAAAAGCAACACTGAGACAAGATCTGGAGACCTTCCAGTTCTAAAGGAAAGCATAAACTCTGTGCTGTGCAAAAGAGATTACAGATTTGAGTTTACTTAACTTGGTTCAGTCCTTATTACTCCCTTTCCTGGCAGAATCCCAAAGGCTCATATATTTGATGAATCACTGCCTCAAAGTCAACTTCTCTTTCATAAATCAATCACACGTTAAAAAACATTTAACAACGCAAAACCAAAGATTCTACAGATTTTAGTCCCACCTCGGCGTCCTCCACCTCCACCTCCTCTCATGAATTCAGGCCTTCTAGTTGCAAAAGTAACTTTGATAACATTGCCATTGAATTCTTTTCCTGTGGAAGGAGAGAAAGGATCAATACAGCTCCCAACAACACAGCAGCAAGCCCAGGAGAGCAGAAGTGATTTGCACACACAGACTGAACACGAAGCTCTTGAGACACAGGGAGGCTGCAGTAAATCTCTTGGTTTTGAAAGCTCTGGTCCAAAGGTGACATGGTAAACACTGAGGTACTTCTTAGGCTCTCCATAAACCCACAGATATTTTAGTTTAAATGAGATCTGAAGGTTGCAATTTAAACAGACATAAGAATGTTTAAAAGATTTCTGGCCACGTTCATGAATAACTAGTTTGGATGTTCAAACTCTGTTTGTAATTCCAAGGCAGGCAACAAGGCTTTTGTACCATTCAACAGCCAGCACAAAACTTAACCTCCAAGTGAGTGTATTTTAAAAGTTCATGTTTTTCAAAGTCTCAATTCTTCATAGACACAGCATTTATCACAGAGCAAACAGGACTGCACATGTGCCTTATATAGTCATATTTGCTTTACTCTCCTAAAACAAAAGTCAATTTGCATTTTATATAGCAAATTATAACCATCAAACAGTGTGCCGTGGCAGAATTTTTATGCAATATCATTTCACACCAGATGCAGAGTATTCCCTTTTGTTTCTACCCAGTATCACTAAAATTCTGTGCACACACAAGGTGACAGGAGCAGGCACTTCTCCCTCACCCCCTTAAATTTACTACTATCAGAGTGTCACTGTTATTTCCTGCATCAAGTCTGAAGAGTTTTTACATCAGTGTATTTCTGGGATAAGCCCATAATTTAAAAAACCCTTGTTCTTCATTGAGTATATACAGAGCACTCAGCACAAGTTGCCATAAACATTCCCAAACTCTAAAAATATCAATACTAACACCACAGGGAATCCCTCCAGCTGCTACCACAGATTACAGCTCTGTTGGTCTGTACAAGAAGTGACATGAACACCATCTCTCATACTTTCTGCAGGGGGGGACTGAGGTACAGCAGCAAACCCCCCCAGTTTCATTACACATTTTTGGTCTAAACCACCAGCTGCTGTTTCACCAAATGAGAAAGAAATCCAGCACACAAAAGATCCCATGAAATACGGGCATTTAAGAAAAACACACAACCCCCCTGCAAAAAAACCAAAATCAAAAGCCACATAAGTAGCAGCACGGGGTCCCCAATGAGGTTTTCGATTTGCTTCTTCCACTGCCTGTTAGATTCATAAACAGCAAAAAGAACAGGTACTCTCACCCACCATCAAACCAGTCAATGGCTGCTTTAGCAGAAGGAGGGTCATCAAAAGATACTGTTGCTTCTCCCTTTGGTTTGCCAGTATCCTTGTCTGTGTAAAGATTTATCATAGGCTTGCCAGTCTTTTTGTTGGTCTGAAAAGAAAGGTTGTACACTTGGCATAGGAGAAACACTGATTAAGTCAGTTCAGGGAATAAACTAAGAGCTAACACTAAGTATCTTTAGAAAGAAGATTCTCTTGGAGCTGGCCTGCAGAAACTAAAGGACATGACTGAGTGTTCTCCATGAAGTAATGATGGATGGGCTCAGTGTTAAAACAAAAGTGAGGTCAAGTGCCCAAAATCCTAATTTAGAACTGCAGAAAGAGAAGCAGCAGCCACAGAACACAGAGGCACACGTGAGGGTGTATGAGGGTGGTACAATGGATAGAGTGTCAGAGAAGAGACACAAAGCAATCCAAATGTCACTAGGAAAAAGGTGCTAGTGCTGCCAGCTTACAAATGAGCTGTCAGCTGGGAACTCAGATAAAATATTATCTACAACTGCTGGGGAGTCAGAGTGAACTCTGCCTTGAATGATACCACTACATTTCCAACACACTAGCTCCACAAATTCTCTTCCTTCTGACCAATGACTTCTCATTTCACATACCTTTATAATACCAATTTGTTTGAAATAGTCTGCCACTTGATCTGTTGAAACATCCTCTCCGAGTCCTTGCACGAAGATGGTGTTGTTATCAGAGTTGTCAGACTCTGAATCTGTGGAAAAATAAGATACATTTACCACGTGTTCTGTGGTAGCAGCAGCAGCAACATTTAAAGCTCAGCTCTGTGCTGCCCAGTAGCAGACCCTTAAATCCCAAAGACACCTTTGTGTGAAATAAAGGATGAGCAGGGAGCACAGTTTTGAAGTTAACACCACCAACTTCCAAAAGGCACGCGCAGCACCTTCAGATGCTGCGGCACATCAGAGAATACATTTGGGGGCTGACCAGCTGCCTGCCACACACTCAACTCCTCCACGCAGCTGGACATCCCAACCCATCGAGCAGTGCGTGTTTTAAATAACACAAGCTTAGCAGAAGTGTGATGGCAGTGAAAGCAGCTGCTTGGCTCAGGCAAAGTTCATCAGCAAATTCTTACTTGCTGCACGAACATCCGAAAATTCCCATGCACTTTCATAAAGTCCATTTCTTTCACGGAAGGCATGCTTTAGCTACATTTCTTTGGAGCCATGGGAATTGCAGCCACATCCATCTTTCTAGACATACATTTTAAAAGCAGTGACCTAAGAGCTACAATCCACTCCCACTCACTGCTTGTTTTCTTACCAGCATCTGATCTCGGTCCATAATCCCTTTGACCTATGAAATGGATTTGAAAAAAAAAAAAAAAGAAAGAAAAAAGACTATTTTTAGCAAAGCACTTTCAAATGACTTTTTTAGCAACAAGAAAATATATAAAGAATGTATGTAATGCATCTAAGATCTAAGACATTAACCAGAGACTTAGAGAATATTTAGATTTAAACGTTCAACAGAAGGTGTCTGTAGGACGTTAACGTGTTCTTTAACTTGCAGCATGTGGCAGTTGCCACACTGATGCTGTGCTGGTGTTTGCTTGCAAATGCTGGTTGTCAGATCACCAAGCAGTTTCCCACTTTTTTTTTTCTACCTCTAGTACCATTCTAAGAAGCATTTGTAACAAAAATTAAAAAAAAAAGAAAAGAAAAACAAATCCGGTGAACGTCACTGTCTCCACAAATTCTTTCATGCAATTTGACAAAAGCAGAAATCCAGTTTATTGCTACAAGTTTGGCTATTAAAACTCGTGAACACACCAGCCTCACCAAAACTCTATAATGCTTCTACTAGATAGTAACAAGATATTGGTGGCTTTTAGAATTTATAAAGAATTTCCACTGAAACATTTTTGGATACTCGGCACTTACCACCGTAATTTTTGAAGCCACCACGGTCACCACCACTGCAGAGGAAAAATTGAAGAAATGATTTCTTCCTTAAGTCTCTACATGCTGAGCCCAAGGCTCAATCTACAGTTAACTGATGACAAGTTGAGAGTTACTGTCTGGCAGCTAAAGCACCACCTCTATGTTCTCCTCACTACCCGCTCACGTTCAAAGATTAAATTACATGAAAGTGAATAATCTCTCAGGGTGCTGCACTGGAGAAGAGAAGCCCTAAGGAGTATTTTAAACCAACCCATCCACATGTCGTTGGTTCAATACTTTCTCCCATCCCACAGGCCAAAATAACTGCTGTTAAAAACTGGGGTTTAAATAGAAACGTTATTTTCGTGAAGGTTAATGGGCTTTAATTGTAGATGTAATTGCTACTTTGGGATAATTAGTGCTTTAGTACTTTTCTAGAAGTAAAAAGAGCTAAAATAAATTAACCTCCATTGTTATGCATTTATATACAGGGGATAAATTAGCAGAATCAGCCATTCTCTGAGCAAGGGGCTATGGGGACCTACTGTACTACAGCACTTGACATTACAGAGAAGGTGTGTGTATGTGAGCTTCAAAAGCAGAGGCCGTGAAGTTTTATTTCATTCATTCTGAAACCTGTGGCACAAAATGTAGACCAAGTTAAGAGATTACACACATCAATTTTCAAAGGTTAGAAGGGGATTTAAACAGGTTGTTATGCCTCCAATTATGTGCATGAAAATAAACCCTCGCTCTTTTCAATGGAAAGGTTCGTACTTGCAGGATTTTTCACAACAGCATTTTTAATTGCATCCATGTTATGAACACAATATAATCCATATTCAAAGCCTTCAGGAAAAATACAACCACTGGATTTTTTAGAAGGTCAATAACCAAACGTCAGAAAGACTATCTCATACTGTACAACTGCCTGCTTGTCCTCTCTCACATGGGGGACAGAGCTGCCACCTCAACATTGGGCAGGGTGACCTAATCCTGAGAGCTTTCACACAACATAAAGGCAGTGTGAGCTCAAACCCTGTTGCAGAGGGGTATTCCAGCCTCTGGAGCTGTTCTGCCTCTTCATCAATGCACTTTATGACTAGAAGTCACTCCAGGTTTTAATTCTCTCTGCCCACGCAGCACAGTCCAAACACACAAGCATCCAGCAAAGGGCAACGAAATAAAATTAGGGAGTAAGTTCTTTGGCACTCTGTCTGTTTGCTGTTACAGCAAATGCAAAGTCATGAGTGGAAGGTGCTGATACTTAACATTTATCTGCCCAAAGTAAGAAACAAAGAAATAAGGTTCCAACAGGTTATCATCAAACCTGGATTAAGAGACGTTCTTTGGAAGGTGGCTGACATTCTGTGACAGGACCTAGATGTTTGTCAAGACAGGTTACATTTCTACTGAGACTCTTCTTTAAATAAATTTTTGCTGCAGATTTTAATGCTGTTCTACAGAAAAAATCTGAATGCTAAATTCCAGTGTCATTTACTCGAAAGTAATTCACTCTGCTCATTAAAGTGGTAACATGAATGAATTTTATATGCAACATTTCAATGCTGGTCTTTATTCAAGACTGGCTGTATTCAGTGATAAAAACACAATGGTGATCATAAAATTTACTGTAAATACCTTTCTGCCATCTCCAATTCACTTCAGCTAAAAAAAAGAACTTCATTATGACACAACAATTTTTAATAGGATGCCTGTTCTTCTGGGATTTTAACTCAGAAATAACAAGAGTGAATAACATCAACCATGGAAATGTTATCAAAGTTTTCCAACCCCAGAGTATAGTCCCAATTCATCAGGACAGCAATATCCAGAACATGTTTTCTGATGTGAAATTATACAGCAGCAGAAACATAAATTAGAAAAACCCAACCATCTAAAAACGTACAGAAAATAATTTTGTGGCAACAAATGCAGGACGTTACAGGAAGTGAGGATTTTGTAAGATGCTGGGGTAGAAATGTGCACCGGGATTCTGTGAAGTGAGAGCTGGATATATAAAATGTACAGGAAGTCATAGTCCAATGCCCAATTCCTGCCTCTGTGCTACAGTAATTCTGCACCCTGCACTAACAAGTGCAATCCATAATTTTTAATTAGTTTTAATTAATGTCTATAGAAATATGGTTTTGCCCAAGTATGTTTCAGCTCATTCCCACATGGCCAACCCCACAAAAATTTGCATCAGTTCACTGACAGATACCTTTGATGATGGATGAATGTTTTCTTATATTTTCAAGTCACATTTTACGTGTGATTTATAAAGCTGCACTGTGTTACCTTCCAGAGGTGGCTGAGCAAAGCTAGCCAAGATCCCCTGGAATCAGGCAGATATCCTGCAGCAAGTGAATTCAAACACAGAAACTGTTTGCAAGCAGCTGATGCCACCGTCTCAGATCTACCCCTCCCTGAGACCCAAAATTCAATCTCAGCAGCTGAATTAGTTTCCACATTATTGTCCTAAAACATGTGGAAAATAGAACTGCAGTGTTTCACAGCCCGTTGCTTCACCAGGCCTGCACACAGACAAAGAGATGGGTCACCAGATGGACTTTGGAGTTTTAACATTCTATATCAGAAACATGATCAGGCAGCTGAAACTCAGCAGTGCCACCAACTAAGATAATAAATAAGAGACTGAACTGCAGGCAGCCAGAATATGATGAGGCACCACTCACAGACACAAAAACCTGCTGCTGTGAAAGAAATGTCCAATGTTCTTTTCTCCTATACTCAGTCACAGACTCATCATCACCTACTTGACTGTAAATGGAGTTCATCTGGATATTGCTTACTCCAGCTGGGAACAGCTCTTTAAATTAAAGGCACAGGTACATGGGGAGCTCAGCACAACAGATACAAGAAACGCAGTTTTAAAAAGTCCTCAGATATTGACAGAAGTAGCCCTGAGAATCCAGGGACCAAATTTCAGCCTCCAACACGTCTCACCAAGTGTGCTGGAGTTACACATCACAGTGTATTTTTACAGACAAGAAGGGAATGCTTAGGGCACCAGTAGTCGCTGACAGATGGCTTTTATTTCCCCTGCCTCTATTTGCCTCTGTTCATGTATTTCCAAAGTCTCTATAGGCTCAAGCATACCCACTACAAGTCAAAATATTAACTGTGAACGCAAATCACACAGTAAAAAACATTTGCACGGGGCTGCAGTTTCTTTATATCCCACTAATTCCCATTCCTAATAGCTGATACAACAATTAAGCTGTGTAGATAGCCTTTTTTTCATAGTACATCCATGTAAATCAGTACATGAGTTAAAAAATAATCTTTGCTGAGCAAAGTTAGGATTTCTATGACAAATCCTAACACAGTGATAAATCCTTTCCAAACTGCACGTGTGTAGTTCACCACCACAGTTTGCACGAGCAGAGAGTCAAAGGCAAAGCTTCTTTCACCTTTGTGTTGCTCCTGTATTTCCCACTTACAGGCTTAACCAGAACAATTCAGTCCCACAAAAAGCAATTAATTCCTTATTTTTCACATGAGGACTAACAAAAAGGTGAGTAATCCTACAAGGAGGCTTGGGTGAATTTCATTCTCAAGACCTGCCCTCTAACCAGAAGATGACACTCTTCTACCATGGGTTTGAAAAGGAGAAAATACGTTACTTCTTAGCCACAACACGAATTAGTGAGATCATCCATTTTTCAAGCTTCAAAGCAAAGGGGTGGGAAAATTCTACTAAAATCCCAAAAGATGCAACTCAAGACCATTAAAAAAATTATTCCATCCCTGGAAGTGTCCAAGGCCAGGTTGAATGGGGCTTGGAGCAACCTGGTCTAGAGGAAACCCCACAATTTCAGAGGACTAAACAGGATTTCTTACCTTATTACAAGTTATTTTCCCCTTGACTATACAGTCTGTTATTTAATTTGACCCTTTTCTAATAAGCATGTCTGGTAAAACATGTACGTCAGCAGCAGAATCCTTTGTCATAATTATGCAAAAAGGCTGAATAAACATACGTGACACTGTCGTTTCAGCAAATTTCCACTACAGAGGCTATTAAAGGCAATATCACTTAGCAGAAGCAAACAGAATTCCTAATAAATGCCTTCCCACTTGGCTATATTTCCCCCCACTTCTCCGTTCACCTCCCCTCTTTTCCTTCTTTTGGCTTCCAAGGCCGCTGAAGGACTACGATCTGCATGGATGTGTGACCAAATGTTTTCTTACATTTTGGAAAAACGTGGGAAGAGGCTTTATTTTCACAGGCATTAATTCATTTTTCTTAATCTCGCAAAGACCCAAGTTTGTTTCAAAGTGACAAAAATCTAACAGTGTGTTTTTTGAAGCTCACATTCATTCCTCTTGATGGAAAGGGATCAGCTAGAAATGGATTTTTTAAAAATCCAGGAATATGGAGAACCCTCATCCACACAGAAAATCTAATTTAAAAGAAGTGGTTCAGTTTTAACTGAAAATCAACTTAGAAATTATTCTGCTAGTTAGGTTTATATTATATAAGGTACTACATATTACAGAATTTTGTATTATATATATTTATGTTTATTTTTATATATTTATCATATATAATTCTATGTTTATTATATAAATTACGACAGAACAATTATGCATTATGTTTATATTATACAAACCCCCAGCAAACATAAAATAACTATTGATATGCTCTTGTGGTTGTGCTACCACACCTATTTAGGAGAGGTAGGGTCCACCTACATTCCTAAAACCAAACCATGAAGTACAACTGGGGAGCAGCAGGCAAATTTTAAATATGGTTTAAAAATATATCATTTTTCAAAGTACCCAAGTATTGGATTATTTTATTTAAATTAGATCAGTTCCACCATACAGCACTGTATAATTATAGTGGACTTTATCTGGAGTTTAGCAATAACCCAGAGCTGTGCAGCCCTTTGAAGGGCTGACAAGCAAACACCTCAAAGCTCACTTGAAGCTTCAACATCCTTGCCCTGCACCAGCGAACATTTGCACCCTCAACTATTTCAAAGCACATAAAGGGGAGCTGGTTGGGAGAGTTAATTAATAAATTATATGTCATATGGCCTAAATCAGTAGGCTTTAAAGCAAAGGTCCCAGTCTCAGACCTTTCCATGAAATGATCTGCAAGCACAAAATTAAGTATGTGCATAAATTTTCTTGGCAGGGCCTCAGGCAATTGATAAAGGGGTGACAGCATTGTTAGTATTTCAAATCTACCCAAAATAAACGTGTTTAGACTGACAGCTAAATCAATAATAGAAAATGTGTTTTAATAATACATAGAAGTATAAAAGAGAAGTTTAGAACTGCAAAAACAGCAAAGAACAGGTAACGTTACTACTAAATTATTCCTATTACTGCAAAGCCGAAATACTTCCCTGCTAAAATGTGAGCTACCTTAGCTATGAATTCATAAAACTGTCTCGATGCCTGGCTGTTGGTTTTCTTGTCATTAAAAAAAAGGGATGGGCTGAGGCAGTTTTTGTGTTGCAGCTCATGCAAACAAAATGTGTCAAAACAATCAAATGCTTGGTCTCAATCTACCTGAGCCTATAAGAGCTCCTCCTATGCAAAATGCATTTCTGTGCAGCTCAGGAAGTTTTAATTTTAGAAACCTTCCATTTTTGGAAATATAAATCCGAATCACTTTAGGAATAGACATATAGCCAACAGAAATTAAAAGCAGCTAAATTGTAAGAAACAAGGGTAAGGAACTGCAGGCACTGGAAGGAGATCACTTACCTATATCCAGACATATGACCTCTTCCATCCATGTCATAGCCCCCTCTACCTCCTCCCTGTGACCCGCCATATCCTCTATTATCTTCTCCATACCTACTCTTTTCACGTCGATCATCTGGAACAATGAGTAAAACAAAGCATGAGCAAACTGAGTGCAAACTGCAGTGCATGAAAACTCACACCCTTCAATTCCTCTCCCTCTCCATTAAGTCTGCCATTTAAATCTGACAAGATATCAACTCCTGAATCTCCCTTACACCATCTGTGCCACAAAGCAACCAGAAAAAAAATCCCAAAACAAACTCTGCTCCACTATCTCCCTTGGCTTCCAGGGTCACAAGGTATATTAGAATGCAAGCACTCTGTAATTACACTCCATTTTCTAAACATTGAACACATGTTGTCTAAAATATGCTTTTCATCTGACTTCCATACAGCCTTCCCAGTTTGCAAAAGGCATCGGTGAAGACAGAATAGGGATAAATAGAGTGGGTTGTGCTGCTGGTATGAAGTTACTGCAAAAAATAAAAGGCTTCATCTTAAACCTCTTCTATCTCAGAATTCACCTACACAGCATAAAGCTGGAATGTGAAGTGCAAAAGCTCTCCATGACTGATCAAGACATATCACCCTCATGCAGGAAGAAGGTTCAAAATAGCTTAGGAAGAAAATTCCATCCAGAATTTGCAGAACACAGGGATTCTGCAAGGCTGCCTCTAACATACGTAAACGCAACCATTTTGTGGGCCCAAAAGTTTTTCACCTCTGCATAATCCTTTGAAGGTCTTAACAAATAAAACATCCCCTCAAGAGTATCAATGAAAGAGCTTTAACCATTCATCAAATAACTGCCTGTGGAAGGAAATCCCAACTATTTCACCTTGGTGTTATTAGCCAATACTGAATTCAAGCTGTGAGTTTTACCTTGGCTGTTGTGGCTATAGCTTCCCTTCTGAGACTGGTAGGATTGCTGAGAGTGGCCATATGAGCTTTGGTGCTGGTTATAGCCTGACTTTTGGTCATATGAGCTCTGGTGGCCATAGCCCGACTGCTGGTCATATGAGCCCTGGTGGCCATAGCCCGACTGCTGGTCATATGAGCTGGACTGCTGGTCGTAAGAGTCTTGGTTCTGTCCATAGCTTGACTGCTGGTCATAAGAGCTTTGGTGCTGACCATAGTTTGACTTTTGGTCGTAAGAGCCTCTTCCACTTAAAATAAACAGAATTTGAATTAATAGCTAAATGTTCGCAGAACAGAGAGCAAAGTAACGGTTAGAAAATTCATGACATGGCTAAAATTTCCTGGTTGCAGTTATCTCATTACTGGCATATGGATATGGAAATACTCTGTCTCATCTCTGTTGGGATATTACCTGGCTTCCTCGGTTTCCACTGTGAAGGTAACTTAAGAGCATCCCTCCTTTCACATATCCCAGTACAACACTCGCTTTCTCCCCTCTCCCCAGTAGTACCATAAATGGCTGATGGAGAGCCCATGACCTGCTAAACACCAAATCCTTCTCTGTGGAACTGCAGGGCAGAGCCTCAGTGCTCAGCTCAGGTTGTACTGTACAGCTGAGACCTGCTGCCTGAAAACCCCCAAATCCCCGGTTTTGCTTTCACTGCTTCACCACCTCTCCTCTTTTGGGCATCCTACCATTTGTCAAGAGCTTTTCTACCTCCTGTGATGGTCTCTAACACACTTGCAAGTTCTTCTCCCTTTAGTACCATCTACACCCCACCAATCTTTATCAGGAACACGGTCCAGTAGCACATCCAGGGTATTTCCAATACAGCTCTACATTCCATGAGGGAGTCGTAAATCTTTTGACTAATAACTTCAGAGCAACCACGAGGGAATCTCACCTCCACCACACCTCCCTAGGCTACTTCAGCTTCCAAAGCAGAAACAGAAGCATTCTGAAAATCTAGATTTATGGAAGGACAGTTCCATTTGGGTTACCCTTTCATAGCCAGACATAATATGGATTTATGAGAAAGAAACTGCATCCAGGGAACACTGGCTGTTAGTCATTCCTCTGTTTTCCCTCAGGTACTTAGTTATGCCTCAACTGTCTTATTTTTTCAGTAACTGAAAATAAATCTCTGAGCTCTGCTGTCCTTTCTTCTCTTCCTCCTTCCTGCTTCCATCCTTTTTCAAAAGATGAGGCACTAGATCTGTCCCTCTCCAGTCCTTGGGTAATACTACTTGCTAGTCAAAATATCTCAGAAAAAGAAAAAAAAAATTCAGAGCCTACAGAAAGTTTCCGCCAGGTTTTCAAAGCATTTTAAGATCCAGACCATTGGGTCCAACCAACCTTAAAATATTCCATCTGTGTAAATACCACCTAATCTGCTCTCTCCCAGTCCTAACCTAGATCTCAGCTTTAACCTTGCTAATCCCAGTGGTAAACAGCTTGTGAAGATTTTTATTAATATCTTCACTTCAAAAAGGTCAGCTCTGCTTTAGCCTTTGTACCATCCCCAATGAAGGAGGCATCACTGACAGCATCCACGATTTGCTGTTTTCCTTCCCTCCCTTCACGTGTGACAGCTACAACTTTGTGTCCACCCTCTTCAAAGCTGCTATCCTTTAATTTCTCAGTTTCTCCTTATTTGTTACAACCACACATCAAAAAGTTTCCCTCCAATATCTTTGCTTCATTTTCTTTAACGTGAGCGGTTTGTTGGAGAATCTACATGCTGCATTTTTTTTCCAGTGCACATCTACAGAGTTAAAACTACATTATTACCTCTCTATACCTCTCATAAATGCTCAGAAAATAAAGCAAAGCAAAACTTAACTCCTGCCTTTGTTAGGGAAAAAAGACATGCCGAGTGACAGCACCTACTGCTGGCAGATTAAGACCTTGCCTTTTTTATATTAAGATGTTTTGTAATAATAACTACAAAACCAGAAACCAAGTACAGGTTTGCTCAAGTCCAGATTGTTTTATCACCTTGCAAAAAAACTACAAAGCCACTTGAACCTCGGACACAAGAATGAGGTTTAGGACATGACAGTGTATTTTACTGAGGTCACACGATGCTCATAAAGCTCCAAGATCAGCAGTAACCTCAGGGTGTACACACAAAGCTGGTAAATTAGACAATGAAGGTATTCTAGCACTAAGTGGCCTTTTAAGTCATTACAGGAAGTTAGGTTAGGTTGTGTTTTCCAACATACTCTCAAAGTTGTATCATTAATCCTCCTGAAACTGAATCAAATACAACCATCGCTTAACAAGTCCAACACATTTGCAACAGCACAGCTCTGGATCAGAGTGCAGCATTTGCATGTGCACACTGAAGTTATTGATGAGGATGTAAAACCACACTGTTTTCAGAATTCTACTCAGTTGGCAAAACGAAAGTTAATCCTTAAATTACATTTTTGAATCGTTTATTCTTCTTGCATCAAGAAAAGGCATTCTGAGCCAGATAAGCAGCCTGCAATCTGAGAACAGCTATGAGTTTCCTTGCTAACTGCTTATCTGAAGTTAATGAAAGAGCACTGGAAGTTTATGCAGAAGAATGTGATTGTAAAGGTATTTGTTTTGTCTTTTTCCTAATTAAAATACTCCTCGAAGTTCTACTCTTCGTTACAACCACTATCCAAAGACTTTTGAAAGTGTGTGTCCTCACACAGCTGGACTTCAAAACAACTGCATCCATCCTTATATAAAGAAACATTCTTCCTGTACCTCCTGATCTTCCAGGCATTAAAACTGTCTTAAGAATGTGGATTTTCAAAGATTTGCCTTTTTTAGCAATGGCATCAGGAAATTTGCTATCGTTCTGTTTAAGAATGTACAACTGCTAGACATTATTTTAAATAGATACTGGTAAACTCTGCTTCCTTACCCTCTAGATGACCCTTTCTGCTGCCCCTGGCTGCCATAAGACTGCTGGTTGTATGAGCTCTGATTCTGATTTTCATAACTGGATTCATCATCGTATCCCTGGGAATCTTGTCCATAACCTGGAAAAGGAGGAAGAAAATTTTTAGTCAATATTCACCTTTGAATTCCTGCCAATGAATGTAACAAGCTAGCCAAACCTGATTGATTTTGTCCATAGTTCCCATGATAGCTTCCATAGTTCTGTCCATAGGAGGAATTGTCTCCACTCTGCCCATAACCAGAATATCCCTGTAATTTCAAGAATGTACTCAAATAAGTGTAATTTCCACAGCAGGTAGTTACAGTTTTCCTTGGCCAGACACAACTCCAAACATCAAGAACAGCTGGGAATGGAATTCTTCCTGGCCCAGGAACAATTATTTTCACCCAAGGAACATCTGCTTTGAAAGACATGATGTTTTTTTCAACATACCTGTCCTTGTCCGTAATTCTGACTGCTCTGATTGCCATAGGATGAGTAGCTGTAAGAGAAAAATGCCTTTAGGAAATGCTTACAGTGCCCTCCATATAGGTTGGAAAGTAAAGGTACTTCTGGTGTCATTTTAAGTGTCCCTTCATTCCAAAAGAGGTGTTTAATCTGAGTTCTGCAGTTGCAGGTGCTTCAGAACCGCATCAATGAACTGATTGTTTCCACAATTAGTCCTTGACTGTCAGAAGCCAGAAAAGCTTATTTTAATTTCTGCTGCATTTCAAGCATAAATTTAAACTACATGAAAGCTTTTTTACTGTAATTTGACAGATTCTTCAGGATCCCAGAAACCTTTATATAAAAAGGGCCCTTATGTTTTTCAGTACATTCTTACAGAGTCAATTTTATTTTAATTCCTGTCTGTTTGGTATTTGTTGAACTATCCAACAATAACACCACTATCAAAACCCACTCTACTTTTATATTATACTTACTCATTATTCTGCTACTTCAAGCCTTCATGAACTGAGAGAAGAACCATGTGCTGAAACTCATTATGCTCAGATACAAATCTAAACTCAGGCAGTGCTACATGCACAGAACCTTGTGATTTTCATTACCACACTCTGCATTAGCTGTGATTTTCACACTTCCATAAAAACACTTGTTTCCCTGATTAAAATATGCCCCCAAGTTGCAGCTTTGGGCCATGTAATAAATATAACAACCTCTGACTAAAATCTTAGTGAACAGCTTAAGGCAGTCACATGAAAAATATTTCCCTATATTCCTATTTCAAAAGTTCTATTACAAGATGTCATTTCAATTTACATCTGATTATTCTCTTCTCCTCAGGACTACAGACTCTTTTTTCTTGCTCTATAAGACATCTTGATAAAGGTTCAGCTTCGAGCTTTCTGCACCCATAACTCCAAAAACATATCAATGCTCCATCATGCCCAAAGATTCAATCATCATGTTGGGAATATTAAATGGTCTTTTATTTTGCAGGTGCATTTGCTAACAGCAAAAAAACCAACCCCACACATACCTCTGTTGGCCCCCAGACTGACTGTAACTTCCAGAATCTAGAAAAAGAAACAAGTCACATTGAGAATTTCCATTTAACGTTTTAGTCCTTTACTTAGTACAAGAGGAAAAAAATTTGGGGAGAGGGAGAAAGGTTCAAGTGCACTGGATAATGCAACTACTTTCCCTGCAGAGTGAGACAGCTTCCCCTTTATTACGAAAAAATGTTAAGACTGGGATGACAGGAGCACAGGGTGTGGGGGACAAGATACAGCTACAGCCACCTGGAACTGTCTTTTTAGAAAGACCTGAATTCCATTTTCAAGGCATCTCTTCAAGTATCTGGGACTGCACAACCCCTCTAATGGCTATGGAATATGGTGCCATCATCAATGGGCAGAATGCAGCAGCTTAATTAATCAAGCAAAACTAAGTAGGTCAGTCTGCTGAACACCTTTTTAAGATGCCCTAAGAAAGCTCTGCCCAGCAAAAGGGCACAGGCACGGGCAGGATCTGGAGGAATCAGGGATGGAGGAGCTGTGACAATTCCCTTTGCTCGTACTGCAAAAGGGAAAACGCCGCTGAGAGCCCAGCAGCACGTGACAGATGCAGCCGCACAGAACACACACACACATTGCTCCATCAGAATTCCCACTGTCAGGAGCAGGCTCCAGCTCTCCAGAGGTACCTCACAGCCCCTGCTGTGGGACCTCTGCACTGCACGGGCTCTGTCGGTCTCACTTTCTATGCAGGAGCCCCAATTTCCTTGAAATTCCCACCTTCTGGTCAAAACACAAACACCTTCTCCCTGTCTCTCCCAGCCTCCCTAGTACTGTCACTTGGGTAACAGTCCTGCAATTTTTTCTGTTCCTTTCAAATCACTTAATGAATCTCCATAAACACTGTGGTACGGTGGTTTAATAAAAGCTATCAGGAACTTCTCTGTTTTCATCCCTAATTCAGTCTTTCCCCCACGTTCTCTCTCCAAGCTCTACACCCAGAACTGCCTAAAAAGCTGACACTGAGAATTAATTACAATGCAGGGTAGATGTCATAAATGACTATAATCATTTTCCAATCAAAGCACTCATCAGATTGCTGGATCTGCTCATTATCCCTCCCTCAGCAGGTAATAAATCCAATCCTGCCAGTGCTTACACGTACAGTTAAACACAGGTCTGATGAGGGCATCGCCTGAGGTGAGGATGTGAGATGAGGGTATCAACTGAGCTATTCGCACATGAAGCAGTATTTGTAGTGGTAAAGTATCTCCTCAAAGCAACACAAAGTATCAAATTTCATATTCTGTAACAGAAACACTTACCAAAAGCTAAGATGTGATGAAACAATGTTTCATTTCATGTGTCCTATAAAGCAGTTTTACTCAAATGTAAAATACTCTCCTCCTTTTGCACTGCTACACAAATATTTCAGTTTTCCATACTGAAAGGCAATTAAACCCCAGTGCAGATGTGCAACTCAAGTTTATTGTTTTAATGAGAGTAAGGTAAAATTTTTACATAGTTTCAATTTACATGATCACAAAGATTACTATTAAATAGGTAACCACATTTTGAAGTATGCTTATGGTTTAATTCTAAAATTTATATGCCATTAATGCTGCTAATTAAAGCAAAGAATATTAATGGTAGTCTCAGAAAGAATTCTTGAGTGAGGAAGTAACCAGCTATAAACCGAAGGACTACGTTTAATCTCCTGAGCTTCTCCCTAACAAACTTCTGCCAAACCAAAACACTTTGGGAAAAGTCTGAAGGCAACCAGATAAGGAGCCTGAAAATATGAAAACACAGAATCGGAGGAATTTCCTTTATTTGTAAATTTTCCTACATCCTCTGTTGGACCTCTCACAGATTTCTGATCAATTTATTTTATGGGCTCGAGGGGGACAGAAGTCTGTAAATATTTTTTTTGAAATTAACGTATTCTGAAAATTCCTGGGTACACGTTTTTACTGGCTGTTTAAAAAGCTCATGGAAAAATTTCCTGTGGATGAAGTGGGGCATAGGAGACTAATCTCCTTGCAAGGCTCAGAGGGTGTATTCCTCTTAGAAGAATCTGCTGTGTACCTTTGAAAACTTAAGGTTCTTATACGAAGTCATTTATATAAAGAAGCAGCATTGCTTTTCAATGTTCTCACCAGAAAAAGAACCTCATGTTTGGACATCAGAGGAAAAAACAGGAGACAGGTTGCTTGACTGGTCAGTAGTTGAGGTAGGGAGAGAGAGTGGGTTTAGTTTACTGCCAAGCTTTACTCATTTAGTAGAAAAATCATTATGTGGACTCATTTTAGTAGCTCTGGACACATTTACTTTCCATGGTAAACAACTGCTCCTTAACTGAAAGGATTCCCTTAACGCACCTTGCTTGCTTTGTATTGTCTATCACTCACACTTGCAACCTGAGACAACACCAAAACGGCTCAACCCTAACAAAACACCATTCCACAAAGCACACACGGCCTTGGAATTCCTCCTCCCACTCTGGGATGCACTGCTATCCACGGCTTGCCAGGGGCAGCGCTGCTGGGGGGACCCAAACATCCAGCCTCAAAGGGGATGAGGAAGGAGCACCAGAACATGCTCGCAGAGGCCCCAGGAGAAGCTGGGCTGTGTCAGGTCACCCGGGACAGCAGATCCTGCCTCCGTGCTCATCTAAATCCTCTGCTGGAAAACAATAACAGCCAGGGTGTTTTTAAGCCCAAAACAGGGGGGTGTGAAGCACCGACTCAGCGCTGTTGGCACCCCTCGGGTGTGAAGAGCAGATCCTGGGACACAAAGGCTGGTCCTTGCGGTGGGGAGGGCATGACCCATGAAAGGGGGGCACAACCCCAATGGAGAGGGCGCCTCCATTCCATAGAGGTGCTGATCCAAAGGGGAGCACACAAATCAGGCTGTGGGGAGCGGCAGAACCTAAAATGGGGTTCACATCTCACACGGGATGAGGGGAGAACACAACCCAAATCGGGGGTCGACACAATGGGACAGCCATGACCCAAAAAGGGGGCACTTATATATGGCAGGGTACACAACCCAAAGGGGGGTCCACATCTCACACTGGGACGGAGTGGGGTGGGAACTGCAAGAGGGGTCCACACGGGGGAAGGACCATGACCCACAAGGGGGAGCTTACATTGCACACCACAGGGGTACACGACCCAAAACGGGGAGCGGGGCCTGCAGTGGCGGGCATGAACCAAAACGGGGTCTGCATCTCACACCGTGGGGAGCACGAGGGAAATACAACCACAAGCGAGGGGTCTACACCAAGGAAGGATGATGAGCCAAAGGGGGGCATTTAACACCCCACACAGGGCAGTACACGACCTAAACAGGGGAGCCTACACTGGGGGAGGCACGAACAGAAATGAGGCCCGCATCTCACACCGGGGGGAGGGGGGGGGCTGTGGCACAGCCCAAAGGAGGGGGCTCACACTAGCAGGAGGGGGCCTAGACCCAAAAAGGGGGCTGCAACCCACGCACCCCCCGAGCTGAGGACCCCAAGGGGACTCTGCCCCCTCGGCCCCCACGAGCACAGGGGGCGCGCGCCTGGCCACGCCCCCCACGGGGAAGGGGGCGTGGCCTGCGCGGCTCGCGCAGCGGGGGCTCCCCGGGGAAGGGGGCGTGGTCTATGCCGAAGGGGGCGTGTCCACGGGGCCCACCGGCGGGGGGCGTGTCCCCCCTCCCCCTCCCCGAGCCGGGCAGGAGGGGGGCGCGAGGCGAAAGCGAGCGCGTCTGTGTCCCCCCCCCCCCACACACCACCCCTTCATATATATCATGGCCGCGGGCCTTTCCCACCTGCGCCACATGGCCGCTGGCTTTCCCGCCCTCCCACCGCGCCCGCAAGCGGACCCGCCGCCGCCGGTGCGCGGCTGAGGGCCCGGCGGGGGGGGGGGGGGGGGCGGCCCCTACCCGCAGCCCTGGCGGCGG
>JAWMRA010000048.1:6326511-6404763 GCA_035584735.1 Pseudotriccus pelzelni
ACCACTCGCCGCGCGGCTGGGGGGGTGGGGGGGGGGGGAGAGACGGGAACGAGAAGGGCCGTGCCAAAGTACGGCGGGCGGGGGGAGCGGTGGGGGGCGTGTGTGTGTTTGAGGGCTGTGCGCGCACAGCGGGAATCGCGTAAAAGGACTGAATTGGTTTAATTAATACGTGGTCAGGCTGTCTCAGGGGGAGATTGTGGGGCTGTACGCACCGGCTTTTGGCCCCTCCCTGGCCTCCAACCCCCGCGGTTCCCTCGCAGCGCCCCGGTTGTGCCATCACCGTTTGTGGCAGATGCTGAATGGAGTTTAAAGGAAACATCCGAAATCTGGGTTCTGAAGGGAGGGGGAAAATGGTTTCGCAGGGTTTCTGGCTATCTTAAAAAAAGGCAAATATCGGCTTGGAGAATGCTCTAAAGAAAGGGGTCATGAGCTTGGGAGCCACTTCTATGAAACACGAAGGTTTGCTTCAGAGAGGAGGAGTGATGAACTGAGAAGACAGCAAAAGCAACGCTGATTGTTTAATCTGATTGTCTTTAAAAGTTGTATTGCTTGTTTCAGATCAAGGTGCCTTCTTGTGGGAATTGGGAAGTTGTTAGCAGTTGTACCTTTCTGTCCAGGGACAGTGTGCACATGCATCAGCCAGGGAACAGCGAGGTTTTGCCCTGTTTTTATTTTCAAAGGCAGTGAGGACCCTTCTCTGATTTCAGCTGAATGTTTTGAGCAGCTTTGCAGAGAAGTTGGGCTGTTTCTTCCCCCCCGGGTATAGCAGCAGGAGGCAAATCCCACTGCCACAGCCAAAAATAAGTTTCTGCAAAACAGGCAGTGACTGGAATGATTAATTTAAAAAAAAAAAAAAAAAAAAAAAAAGAGGGAGTTGAGCTCCCTGCCTGTCTTTTGGTTTCTCCTTGAGATATTTCAACTCCTCCAGCCATGGCATTTTGTCCTGTGCCATAAGCCTTCCTGTGACAACCTGGGACCTCACAAAGGCTGCCTTCCAATGTTGGGATTAGGACAGATCCCAAACAATGCTCCATAGCCAGGGGAGGTGGAGGGATGTTTTGCTGTAGGAGAACCTCTCAGTGTTTGTGCATTCCTTAGGGATTGAAAGATTCTCATAAATGGAAACTGGAATTAGTTGAGAGTTACAAGCTCATGTATCTGCCTCTCTGCTGATAGATCTGTGCTGTGTTCTCCTGTGTCTCCCAGACAAAAACTTTGAAGCTGGGATGTGGAAAAGACATCAGCCCCTCAACCCTCTGCTCTTCCCCCCTGGCTGGAAAACAGCAGAGTTCACAGAATCTGAATCATTAGAGTTGGAAGAGACCTCTGGACATCGTCCAGTCCAACCCCCCTGCCAAAGCAGGGTCACCCAGAGCAGGTGACACAGGAACGTGTCCAGGTGGGATGCATGGTGGCAATAGGTTTTCTCCTTTTCACAAATATAGTCTTTTTCTACCAGAATATCCACAGCTCCATCCCCAAATCTCCTCCAACTACGAACTTAAGAACAGATACAATTGTTGTGGTCAGTGCTGACCACGTGTGTAAAGCAAGCCAATGGTCATGACCACAGTGAAGGATTTGCCTTGGAGGGATCAGATTAAGTTCCTCCCTAGTCCCTCATCTCCCTATGAAACCTGCAAGAACTTTGGTGTCTTCATTTCTGAGCTGCCAATTCCTCTCCTAAATCTGGCTAAAATCGGCCAAGTGATTAAGCCAATATTGCTGGGGAATCGAAGACAGACACAGAATGTGAGCCTTGTGCAGGTTCAGCCTGGTTTGAACACGCAGATGTGGAGGAGGGATTTGCTCTAGCACGGGTGGGAAGATGCACGTGTGGTGTGAACACTCCTCTCCACCTCCGTCTGTCACAGCTGAAGGGAAACACTTGTTCTGTGTCCAGTTCCACAATTCAGGAAGGACACTGAGGGATTGGAGCAAGTCCAGGGAAGGGCAACAAAGCCGGTGAAGGGTCTGGAGCACAAGTCTGATGAGGAAATGCTGAGGGGGCTCAATCTGGAGAAAAGGAGGCTCGGAGGGACTTTCTAAAACTCCTTGACAGGAGGTTGGAGCCATGGGGGGGTCAGGCTCTGCTCCCAGGCAACCAGTGACAGGATGAGAGGATACAGGCTTAAGCTGTGCCAGGGAAGGTTCAGGCTGGACATTAGGAGGAATTTCTACACAGAAAGGGTGATTAGACATTGGAATGGGCTGTCCAGGGAGGTGGTGGAGTCGCCATCCCTGGAAGTGTTTAAGGAAAGACTGGACATGGCACTCAGTGCTCTCGTCTGGTTGACAAGGTAGTGTTCAGTCACATGTCAGACACGATGATCTCACAGGTCTTTTCTAACCTCACTGACCCTGCGATTTTGTGATTCCCAGCAGCCTGACCCCGCCGAGTGGGGAAGTGGGGGCTGCACTGGCCTGGCTGGGCCTCCTGCACCTGAGGGCAGCTGCTCATGGGGAGACCCGGCTGTAACCCAGCTCGGACAGGCTCCCAGCGAGACCTCACACCTCCCCACGGGGTTATTTTCCCCTTCCGGACAAGGAAAAAACCCCCCGTAATTAAATAAAAATTCAAAAGGAGGCGGTGGGGGGAGAGCCCCACCCCCGCGCGTCTCCATGGTAACGGACCTGCAGCACAGCGCGTTGCCATGGTAACCCCAAGGCCTTCCGGCGGGGACCGGAAGCGGCGGGCGCGCGGGGCGGCAATGGCGGCGCCCAGGGCCCCGCCGGTCGCCGCCGCCCTCACGGTGCTGCTCTCGCTCGGGGCCTCCGCGCCCGGGATGTTGCGGGGTGTCCCCGCCGCCCGCTCCGCCGCCGCGCTGCGCCCCGCCGCCCTGCGCGATGGGGAAGGTGAGCGGGGGCCGCCCGCGGGGTCCCCCTGTCTCCTCCGCTCTCCGTGGGTCCCCCATTCCAGACCTTCCCCAAATCCCCGCAGAGCCTTCGTGTCGCTCCCGTTACGCTCCTTCTCCAAAGCCATTGCGTCCTCGCTCTCCGGGCCTCCGCAAATCCCCGACGGAGCCTTTGTGTGTTCCTTCTCCAGTCCCTCCCCTCAGCCCCCATTTCTGGGTACTTCCTCAAGTCCCTCGCTGAGCCTGCTGCTCACCCTGTGTCTCACCTCTCCGTGCTCCTTTTCCTTCCACTTTCCATGCTCTTCCCTGACCTGGACACCCAACTCAGCCCCCTTATACCAGGCTGCTCCCCTTGACCCCCATCTCTGACACTAGGCACAGTGTGAGTTTCTGGAATCTTGAGGGATTTGCTTTCCTCAGGCCTTGTGGTATTTTCAGAATGATTTTTATCACACTTTTAATTCCCATGCCCCAGCTCAGCCCTGTGCAGTGACTTCCTTCCAGCGTGTGGTTCTGAGCCGATGGGTGAAATCCACCACCTCCTCACATTTCTCCACGGGTTATTTTGTTTTTCACTGCTGTTTTTCTGGCTGTGGGACTGAGGTTGGTGGGAGGGAGGTGGAGAACTCTTTGCCTCCATCCTTGCTGACTGCCCAGGAGAGCAGCTATCCAAAGGGCCTGGGAGCACTTCTGAGGTGTGATGTTTGGTGAGGAAACTCAGCCTTCCAGCAGGTTAAGGAGTGGGGTTTTTTTGCCAAAATCATTGTTATAATAACATCTATTTTTATGTTTCTTGCCTTCTCTTTTAATGAGACTGAAATTTGCTACAGATGCTGCTGCTTTTTTCCAGGCAGCTTCCCAGGAAGCAGCAAAGAGTCGGGCCATATGTTTGTGACACCCAAGATAGCACTTGTTTTATACTCTATCTGGTTATTTATGCCCGGTTTTGAAGGCCTTGAATTCCTTCTTTTCTACACCAGCCTAGAAAGGAAAGCCATTAATTAATCCCGTGGGCCCTCTCTCCCTCTGCTCAAGCCCGTGATTGTGGTTTAAGGCAATTAAAAGCTGTGTCTGTCTGTGCTCAGTTCACAGGTTGGTCACCCATGTCTTTGTCTATGAAGATCTGGTCTCCCTGACCTGCGGTGCTGTTGCCATCTGGTACTTTGCCGGCAGCTTTGAGAGGAACGTGGGCACAGTGAAGCACTGCTTCCTCACCATCGCCTTCTCCGTGCTCTCTGCCCTCCTCTACCTCCTCCTGGAGCCCCTTGTCTCCCGGGTGTGGGAGGTGGGAGATGCCAAAGGATTCCTGCCCGTGGCTTTTGCCACGCTGGGCGTGTCCACCACCCGCTCGCGGATGAAGAGGACTCTGGTTTTCGGGTGCAGGGTTCCAGTGGTGCTGGTGCCCTGGTTTGTGCTCTGCGTGGTGTGGTTTATCCCCCACTCCTCTCTCTTGGGTAACCTGTGTGGGCTCCTGGTTGGGGAAGCCTGTATCCTTTCCAAGTGGGAAGCTCCAAGCCAGAGCGGGATCGGTGGTTCGCGACGGGAAGGAGGTGCTGTGGCTCTTGGTTTTTATGGTGTTTCCTGGGCTCTTGCTCTGCATTAAACCCTCCCTGGCTTTGCTCACCCTGTGTTGGTTTTTCCACCTCATTATTTCACTTCCCCAGTGACTTTTGTGCACACAAAGAACATGGAGTGGGAAGGGCGACGGTCTGTGAACGTGGTGCTGGGTGGAACTGGGAGAATTCTCCAGGGAAAGTGGTTTGTGGGCAGAGGAGGATTGTGTGTGGCTGTGTTAGGAGTGACTGTGTTTTGTCTGCAGACCTCCTTAACCTGCTCCTGGCTTCAGATGGTCTTGGCTACTGTTTCTGCCTGGATTTTCCAGAGTCAGTGGGCTCTAAGCTGGACCGGGTGTTCCCTTTCACTGTGCTGAAGAGGATCCCAGGGCTGAAATACATCCCAGGGTCCTTAGCAGAGAGAAGAGCTTCTGAAAGCACAAAGTAAGTACAGGAGTTCCTGTGAGAGATGTTATAGGGGAATTTTGAGGTGTGAGTAGAGGATCTAAATCACCTTTAAAAGCTGGATTGCATTAGTTGAGTTTATATTGTGGGTGTTGGGGGAGGCAGAGTCACCCTTTGATGTTACACTGGTGACATTACTGGGACTAATAAATTACCACTCATTAACTCAACCAGGTCTTTAGTGAAAGCTGAATGGAGGTGAAAGACCTCTCCTTTGCTGCAAGGGCAGTGTGTGTACACATGTAAAGGTATTGCAGCTCTGGCTGACATGAAAGTTAAGTTGTGTAACTCTGCCCTGGAATTAGGGTTTAAGGCATTTATTCCTGGCTGTGTGGCTCCCTGGGGTGTGATCCCTATCTTTATTTGCCCCACCTCGCCTCCCAGGAATGCTGTGAAGTGAGTTGTGTCCAAACCTGTGTAGAGCAGAGCATTATAAATCAAGGATGTCACTTACAAAGTGGCTTTTTCAGTCTTTTTTAGCCTTTCAGCAGGTTTTTAGTGCCAAGGCAATGTTACTTTACTGAAAAAAAACCCCTTGGGGCCCATGGCTGACATTCAGGAGTGGTTTTATGTTTATGTATTATCACAAGCCACGAGAACTCACTTGTATTCTAAAACGCTTGAAAATGTAGGTCAAATATTTACCTGTTCTAAGGTGCCATTTCAGCTTCACAGAGTAAGGATAGTTTTCTGTTAAGGGTTAAATTCTATGTTTTGTTTAAGCGCTCGGCTCATTGTAAAGCTTTATTTGAAGTGGAAGCATCTCCAGGTGTTTGCATTGCCCTCACCCATGGGCAAGCCATAAAACCAACCTTTGCCTGCAGCAGGAGTGTCCCCCAGGTCCATGAGGGCACTCAAATATGGGAGTGCTTGCAGGGAGGGCAGGCAGATCCAGCAGCATTTGTGTGTTTAGTCTCTCCTTCCTGTGCAAGTGCAGCTTTTGGGAGGAGGGACTGTCTCCATGCTGAGCCTGTTCCAGCATCAGTCCAATCCTGCTGTGCACAGCACCTCAGGGTCTAAACCTGCTTCCTTTGGTGATGTGACACAGACTGTTGTGACACAAAGGTACTTTCATGAATATTTGACTATCCAACAGGGCGTGGGAGGGTGTTTCTAGGATGCTTCCACTGCTGCAGCTGAATTTGCATGTCTGTGTCTTAGATACAACTTCTGTATGTGCCTTCTGCAGCTTCATGTTGATCATTTTGGTTTTTAATAGTTTGGGATTCGTTTTCTTCTTAAATTTTCATAAGGTTCAGGCATCAAGTTCCCACCAGGCAGGGCACATTTCTCGGAGGTCCAGGCTTTGGCATCATGTTTGTGTCCAAAAATAAAATTTAAAAAAAACCCCAAAACCAACTCAAAATCAAATTAAGAATTTAAACCCAAAAATCTAAGCCTGAAAACCCCAGCCTGAGCCAGTCTCTTGTTCTTGCTGGGAATGTGGCAGCCATGGCTTCATGAATACTGCCTTGATTCTCAGCCCTCATCTGCGTGTTGTGCGTGGGCTGAGCAGCACTCCTGAAGTCCCAGAGGCTTCAGCTTCAAGGCAGATTGCCTCTCTCCTGTTTTGGCTGGATGAGTCATCCCTTCTGCTGGCAAACACTTTCTAGCCCTTGCCTCTGAATAATTAATTTAATTTCTAACTCTCCCTTCCTTTTCTTTTTTTGGCTTTATACTTACTCGCACCAAGGGCCTTTATGTTTTCTTGATAAACACTTGGCAGCTGTGACTTCTCCTGATTAATGCCTTGGCAGATGTGTCCCTCACAGGCCAGGGAGGATGTGCCCAGGAACCTCAAGGCACGTTGAAGTTCGGCTTTTGTGTGTTCCTTGCACAAAGAGTCTGGGACCAAGAACCGCGCTCGTTCAGTGGGTGTGGAATTGGTGTGGGTTGGCAGTGGGAACATCTGTCCTGAGAGGCCAGTAAACCTATTTTTTACTCAAGTGCTGCTTATAATAAGAGCCTCTGTTGCAGTGAATCGCTCTGATGGATTGCAGTGACCTCTCTGAGCTCTGGTCAGGAGGAAATCAACCCCCAGGGCACTTCCAGCGCTAATTAGGCAATGCCAGTTCTGAGCATTGTGTAACCTTCTGTTTTCTTCCTGCCCAGGATTAACCCTGCACCAGGCACTTACCCCACCCAAAGCTACTACCACCCTTCGCCTCCAGCTCTTCCTGCTTCCCAGATGCAGCATCCCAGCGCTCAGAGCCAGGGGTTTCATCACAGCTGCGCTCCGGGACATGGCCGTGTGCCGGGACACGAGGGATCTCAGCAGGGCCACGCTGCAGGACAGAGCCTCAGTTCTTCCCACTGCCAAGCCAGAGGTGCCTTGGGAGAGTGTTGGGGGCAGGCCCACGTGGGAGCCTCCCCAGGACAGTGCTGCCAGCTGGGCACGTTCTCTCCCCCTCGGCACGTGTGCCCGACTGATCCACAGCCACCTGCGGGCATGGGGCCCCTGGCTGGTGCTCAGCAAGCAGCAGGGTATCCAGCACCCACGGTGCCTCCTGTTGCAGCTGAATTTACCAGAGTCCAGGTGTACTGATCTCCAGGGAGCATCAGGACTTACACAGGGGCAGGACCACTGTGTGATGCTCACGCAGCAGTGCGTTGCTGGCATCTTTGCTGTGTCTGGGGTGACTCTTGGAATGCACTGGTACCTCCAATGCAAACCATTCGCCTGCTCCCTGGCACAGGCTACTTGAATTATATTTCCTTTATGATTGTTATTTTACTTTTTTATATTGCTGGAGGTGGGGACTATGTCAGCTTGTGCACTTCTCATCCTTTTGAAGTCTTTTTTTTCATTGCGGCATTTAGCAGTTGGCTTTTTCCACACTGCCACTGGAGTTCCAGTGCACCAGCTCCCCGAGTCAAGGTGCGAATCTCACTGTCAAAACACTGGAGTTTAACTAGGCTGCAGCAAAAAGCATGTGTCACATTTACACTCCTGTCTTGTTTACAGGTGTGATGTAGCTAGGACCTAAAAGAGGTGGGAATCAGGCAAGCCTTAGTTTATAACTAAATATTTGAGTGGAGGAGGACAGGTGTCTGTTCTACTGGTGACTTCCCCACTAAAAGAGTGCCATGAAGAGGGCTTGTTAAACCAAGCTGAGGCAAGAGGGTAGAATACAGAACACCCTTTTCTGCCACCACAAAACACAGCTCTAAAATGCTCCAGGTCCTTCTTAGCTGCAGTCGGTGCCTGCAAGCACTGCCTGATAGCACTGCACCAGCTCAGCCTGTGTCACCAGCTCTTGTCAATAAGGCCACCTCAGTTGCGTGGGAAGTAGTGGGAGACTCTTTAGTAAGGAATTTTGGCCATTTGTGGAGGAAATGTTTATAAATCCAAGGAATGTAGTAGTGCTGTTGGGGGTGTTCACATTGCTCAGCTTTAGAAGTCTCACCTACCAATATTAGCACAATCTTTCTCTGTTTTCTTTGGAGCTGGTGGGCAGGTGTGTGGGAGAGGGGAGTTTTCAGCAAAGGATTTGGAACAGGATGCACTGTTTGGTGCCTGTGGCTGAAATGAAGAAGTTTGGTCGAGTTGCAGGGATTTGAGAGTTATTCCCAGCTGTATAGCTGCCGGACTGTGCCATGCCCAGGAGGAATCTGATGCCTGTCTGTAAATCAGCCAGGATCTCAGCTATTGCCCTTGACTCTGCTCGGAGTTTTGTTGTGTTCCAAAAAAAAAAAAAAAAAAGTGCTGCCTGAAGCACGAAGTGCCGTTCCTGCTCCTGGAGATGTCCCTGCAGTGCCTCACCCGTCCCCCAGAAACACAACAGCCTCGGGGCTCCTCTGTGCTCCCAGTGAGCCTGATCAGAGGCAGCTCTGGCAGCTGCATGTTCCAAATCAAGTCCGTGCCCCTTTGATTTTTCCATCATCAGTGTCTAAGGAAGCCCCTTGTTGCTGTGCAGCCACTTCTCCAGCAGGCTGGAGTTGAGGGCCAGCTCCCTCTCGTCCCTGATTGTTTCACTCCTCCACGGGATCACAAATGGAATTGACTTCATGGTCCCGTTTTTCTTGCTGACTGCAGTTGCATTGTTAAGTGTTTAGTGTGGAGCAAGAGCAGGATAAGGAGGTTGTTTGGAATTTAAAAGCTTGTTTTTAATACCAGGAAAGAAATGCTACAGATAACATTGAAATGTTGACACTCCACTCTCTGCTAGTGCCTTGATTTTTCCTCCTTGTGAAGTCCTTGGCTGTAAACGTAGGAATTTTATCACGGATTTTTCCAGAAGGGTGATGAGCATTGATAGCAATCATGAGTGCTGGGAACTGGAAATAGAATCTGAAAGACAAATTCCTCCGGTCTCCGGATTTGCTTTCGAACGCGGAGGTGGAGCGTGCCCCTCCTGGCGGTGGGCTGGGTGGGGTGGGATCTGTGGGATGGGCTGCTGGTGGCTGATGGGTGCCAGCTCCGTGTCAGGCTTGGTGGCTTTGGACGCGCACTGGGGACAAGTGGAACTGCACCCTGGAAAACGCTGGAAGCCGGTTATTTTTCCTTTCCAGCTCTTTATCAGTAGATCTGGTGAGGGATTCGCTCTCCCTGCAGAGCTGTCAAAGGGATGGCGCGTTTCCAGGGAGTAGTTTCCTGGTTTTATACTGGCGCAGGAAGTCCTGGCCTGTAGGAGTCGCCGCTGTGTCGCTGCCGGTGCCGGGAACAGCCCCGATCCCGGGGAACAGGCAGCAAACCTCCTTCCAGGGGGTCAGCTGGGCCCCTTGGCCCCGGCAGTGGAGGGACATTCCTGCCTGGGGACATTCCTTTCCATGCTTGGACAAGACAACTGCCACAGCCTTCCAGGTGAGCAGGACCTGCCAGATAGGGACAGAAACACAGTTTAGGTTGTTTTTTTATCCTCCTGCTCCCAGGTCTTTTAGGAGCTTCTGGGTGACCTTGGCAGATCACTTGGTCTCTCTGATCTCTACATCTTCCACCGTGTCCCCCGGGCTGTTCCAAGTCCAGCTGCACCTACTTGTCCAGTGCAATGTGTTGTACCTTCAGTGCCCTTCAGACAGATTATTTTCTGGTGAGGTCTGTTCCCTACTTTCCTGAGGGCAGCTGTTTCACAGTGAAGTTCTGTTGTATAAAGAGCCAAGGGCCTTCTGCTTCTCCAGCAGTGGAGTCCAAGCAAGTGCCAGTTCCCCAGGGCTGGTGGCAAACTCAGAACTCCTTGCCCAGGGAAGGGGAGTTGCTGGGAGGGAGGGAAGGTGTTGGGATGAGACATTTGCAAACGTGTCTAAGGCTCCAAAGAGGAATTAAATTTGGCAGAGAGGGAGGTAAAAGTCATCAGCTCACTGGGTTTTGGCATTTGCCTCACTGAGCTCCCAGCAATTTTACTCACTGCATGTTGCAGTACCATCTCATTTCCTTGGTGGGGAGACAGAGAATGGAAATTCCTGAAGCAGGAAGGGGAAAAAAAAAAAAAGAAAAAAAGTCAATAACCTCTCAGTTCAGCCCGGGATGGCTGGCCCTGGGAACGTGCTGTCCCTGGAGCTTTGTTATTCTGTGCCCCTGGTGTATTCCTAGTAAAGGCCACTTCATTCAGTGCCAGGATTGCGTCTGCCCTGGAATCAGGGTGTGCAGAGAGTCCAGAACACCCCTGGGGTTGACCTCCTGTCCTCAGAGCGTCACTGCAGAGTGACAAAACTCTGGGGACAAGAACTGGGAGCTGAGCCAGCAGCTTCCTGTTCTCGGGATAGTCATCCTGATGCAGGAAGGATGCTCTGGAAGAGCCCAGCTATGCTCTCTCTGCTCTTCTGCACCCACTGTGGTGCAAAAGAAAAGGGGGGGGAACTACCTGAGGAAAGCAGAACTGACTTGGACCTGCACTGCTGCTCCATTTGGGAGCAAGGGGGGGTTCTTCAGAGTGGGGAGGCCTGGCAGGAGACATCGATGCTGGAAGGAAAATGGATCTGTGTTCCTTTGCTTTCCTGCCCCTCATTCATTCGTGGCAAAGCACACCCACGCAGTTATCCTGACTGGGGGCCAGGTTCCCTGTGCCAGGGGCAGGACTCTGCCAAACACTACCTCCATGGCTGTCCCACAGGGTCCCAGCCTGTTTGCTGGCACTGTTGAGGGTTCCAAGGCCAAAAGTTCAGCCCCACCCTGTGCTGGGGACAGAGGAGAGTTGGAGAGGTGGGAAAAATAGGTGTGGTGACAAAGCAGTGACCCAGCAGGTCCCTGTTGGCTGGCAGAGCTCTGCTTTTTCCCCTGGTAGGGTTTGGGCTGGGTGTGATGAGATCCCAGCCCCTTCCCTGCTGGCAGAGAATGGGCCAGGCTGTGCTATAATGCCTGTTCCCAGTCCAGGCACCTGATGGGATGACCCCAAACCAAGGACCTGCTCTGTCCGTGCCCCCTCCTCACATCCCTCCTGGCCCCCCAGGTGCCTGCCAGCCCCAGCTCGGACTTTGCACCTTCCCCAAGGGTTTTATTGACTCTGTAGTGAGTGTCAACACAGCGACAGCGTCAGGATGGTGACTCTGGATGTGCCAGTGCCTGGCTGAGGGAGGGGACACAGCCCTGTGTGACCCCACATGGCCTGGGGCTGCTCCATGGGGTCAGGGCAGGCCACATGCCTGGCTTTGGCTAGGCTGGACTTGGCAGAGCTGTGACCCAGCTTCCCAAAAAAAAGAGAGAGGAGAGCAGTGGTCCCTCCGTGCCTGTGGGACCCGGGGTCTGGGGGTCCGGGTTGCAAAATTTCCTGCTGGGGCTGCAGGGGATGTTTCTGGAGCTGCTTGTGCAATTTCCCAGTGAGTGCTGAGAGAAAGGCCGCCCCAAAACATCTGAAACATGTGCTCTGTGGTTAAATCAGGAGCATGTGCTTGTGCTGGCTGTAAGCTGGCTGGGCAGGGAGTCCCTCGGGTCCCAGAGAGGGGAGGCAGTGACCAAGTTCCAGCCTCTACCCCGGGGGTCCCTTGACACCCCTCGGGCCCTGCGCCAGGGCAGGGGTCTTGGGGCGTTCTGGGGGGGCCCCACAGCAGCACCATGAGCACACAGGCACTGCACGTGGCCACAGACTGTGCTCTTGGGTCTGGGGGTCCTGGCTCAGGCACAGCCTGTGTCCAAAAACTGACCCCAGCCCATGACACCACCGTGACCCCAAACACGACACCACCGTGACCCTACCCTTGACCTTAAACCCACCTTGACTGCAAACCAGACCTGAACTCTGACGGCAGTTCTGACCCCCTCCCTCCCTCCCCCAAATACAATGTTGGATCCACTGCTGTCTCCCCACCTTGCCCCAGCCCTGACCCCTTGCTTGCACCCAGTGCGTGACCGTGACCCCAAACCTCCCCGACCCCCCTTTTCCTCCCGCCCCGCCCCAGCGCTCCTGCCCCTTTAAGACCCCGCCGTCCTGGGGCCGTACTAACGCGCCTCCGCAGCGGGGGGGGGATCTGGTTCGGTAGGCGCGCTCGCAGCCTATTGGCGGGCGGCAGGGGCGGAGCGTGTTCCCCCCTCCGCGGCGTGGCCGGGTGGTGCGGTCCGCGGTACGTGCCGGCCGCGCCGGGGCTGCGGGAGCCGCCGGGCACAGAACGGGCCGGGCCGGCGGTGGGTGCGGGGCTCCCGGGCGGCACCGGGGAGCGGCGGGGTACCGGCGTCCTGTGGAGGACGAGGAGGAGGGGTGGGCTCGGGGGTCCCCTGTGCCTTGAGGGGGGGGTGGGGCTTCTCTCCGCCACTGGGGTCTTCTCTGGTGGGGAGGGGCGGGTGGGCGTCCGCTGATGGGTGGGATGGGACGGGACGGGATAGGATAGGATGGGATGGGATAGGATGGGATGGGATGGGACGGGACGGGACGGGACGGGACGGGACGGGACGGGACGGGACGGGACGGGACGGGGGTGCCCCTCTTGTGCTGGGGGGACTGGGTGTGACTGGCTCCGTGTGACTGGGAGGAGTGGGATGACTGAGGTCCCGCGTGTGGCGAGGCTGTTGTGAGTGGTCCCGCTGTGATTTGGGGGGAAGTCGATGTGAATGGACCTTCTTTTATTTGCGGGGACTGGGATGACCCTCTGGTCAGCCTGTTATCTGGAGTCCGGTGTGACTGGATCCCTGTCTTTGGGATGTCTAGTGCTCCCTCTCATTCAGGGTGTTGGGGGGAAACTGGGATGACCAGACTTCCCTGTTATTTGGGGCGTCTGATGTGACTGGTCCCCTGTTATTTAACAGGGATGGGGATGATTAGAGCCACTTTTTGTTTGGGGGCGGGGGTCTAGTCTGACTGGATCCCCTGTTTGAAGGGGACTGGGATGACCAGAGGACTCTGTGATTTGGGGGTTCTGATGTGACTGAGCACCCTGTTACTGGGGGGACTGTTGTGACCAGGGTCCCCTATATGGGGGGCTGGCATGAGTGTCCCCCCTGTAATTTGGGGTACCCCTGTCATACCTGACTCCTCGGGGCCTGTGGGGCAGGGGGGTGACCAGCACCCTGTGGTGGGGCTGAGGAGGGGGTGTGAGACAGGGTGGGCAGCCAGGGAGGGGATGATGCCTGCCCTGGAGCACTTCCACAGCACTGAAGTGTTGCTCAGACTTACCTCATCTCAGGCTGTTGCTGGTTAAAAGCCTTTAATGAGCTTAATTTTCTGGCACTTCCCTGCAGAACGTTATTCCCAGCATTTAACTGACAGCTTTGCTGCAGGCTGGGCTGCTTTGCTGTTGTTCCACCTATTTAACTTCATAAGCTGCTGGGGTGTGGGAAGACTCTTTGCCCCTGTCTTTTCCTGATGAAATTGCTTGGGAGAGTGAAATTACTGACTTAGGAAATGTGCCTGTCAAAGGAAATAATGGAAAACCCCCTCTTTGGGAATATGAGGGCTGGAGGGAGTGAAGGCACCTGGATGACGGTGTTGGGGGTTAGTCATCGGTGTGGAATTGGTTCTTAGGAAGTTGTCTTACTTGCAGAAGTAAGGACTACTGCTGGAGTGTGCTCTGTTCTGTAAGTGTTTAGACCTTGGGTTACCTTTCAGAGTGTAAAAGAAATAGGAATGCTTACTGGAATGTGTATGGGGAAGAGGAATCACTGCGGCTTTCCGATGTGAGCCTGGAAAAAGCGAAATTTGGGTTTGTACCTCTACAACTCTTTTTAAAAAGCAGAAGCATACATCCAGTTGAGAAGCTGGAAAAGCACAAGGAAGGGTCAGGTCTCTGTTTCTGAGTTCTGGAAGCGACTCAGTGACAGCGTTGGTGGGGACATCCCCTCTTACACAGAGCTCTACGCTCTGTGTGGGCTGCCGAGAGGAGCTGTGGGGCTTCATGTGTTTTGGTAGGCGGCAGAGCTGTGTTTACTGGGGTGCAGGGATGCACACATCCCTTTTGCCTGCAGCTTTCTTCCAATATTTCTCTGATTCTCTGAGAAATCCCGGTGAGCTGTTGCACACATGCAAAGCACCTCGGTGATTAACGTGCTGCAGGGTGAGGAAATCGGTGTTTTGTCTGGGAAGGGCTGGTGAGCCAGACCCTTCCTGGAGAACCCAGCATTGTCCCAGCACAGGTTTTTCTTCAGATGCATCATGTGCTGGTTGACTGCACTGAAGCGGGGTGTGCACGGCATGGAGTGTGCCTGAGTGTTGCATGTGGATGTGATGGTGCATGAGAACTGTGTTTGCAAAACAGGTTTCTGTAAAGCAGGGAGGATACACGTGCTGCAGGAAGAAACACCAACTGACACAACTGAGTGCTTTCTTTTAATCTTCAAGTATGAAAGCCTTGGAGAGTGAGGTGAAGAGTGGGCAGGATGGAGAGGGTAGTGTCATACTTAACCCTCTGTTAATTAGTTCTGCTCTGTTTGTGACAGAGAAAAATCTCTTGCTTGTCATCACTGTGCAGGTGCCTCTTGTTCAGTCAACAATCTCTGGGGTGGTGCCTTCTGGGCAGCCAGGGTTGAGCAAGTAAGTGCCTTCTGCAACTTCTATTTTATTTCTTCCAGAGCAGCTGGAGGAGCTCGACGGGGCCATACGACCAGAACTTGTCTTGTCTCGAGGGAGGCTTTCCCTGCTGCTCTCCACTCTTCGTGCTGGAGCTCACAGGCCCCATCAGCGCTTGCTTGCAGATACATAAGTGCAAGGTAACCCCTCTCTTTTGACTGTCACAGGTTGTGGGGTGTCTGTGGGTGCAGTTGGGTTTGGGGAGGGTGGCTGGCAGTGGGTGCAAGGAGTGGTGTGTTTTTTTTTTACCCAGTTCACCCTCAGCAAAAGTAACATGTGGAACTGTGTCTGACTGAAATCCCGTTTGATCTTTGCTCTCTCCTTTGCCTGTAGTGATGCAGCAAAGGTTGTGTGTTTGCTCAGTTCTGACGGACTAGGGAAAAGGCTTCCCTGCTCAGGTCTTCATTCCTGCCATCTCCTCCCCATCCCTTTCCTCTGATACAAGAGAGAATCGCCCACAGTTATCTCTGCGGCCACTGAACTTTGTTTTGTTTCCTGACGTGGACTCTCCCACCTCTAAAACCACAATTCATAGAACTTGCATAAGTTTCTTTCCCAATGTGATCATTTGATCCCAGCGATGAGATTACTTTGTCCATGGTACTGTGGAGAGTGAGTCACCAGCCCTGCAGTGACAGGTGCACCTCTGCCAAGATTCCTTTTTTATAGACTTTGAAATTTCGTAGATCAGAACGAATAATTACAGCCTGCTCCGTAATCTCTTGGTGCTTATCCCCAAGTAAACATTCGAGCTGATTGTGTGCTGCTGATCGCTCACGTAATCCAGAAAGACCAGAAGCCATCTCTGGTGGCTTCTGTAGGGCCACAAGTCCAAAGAGTGGCTGAGTTTGACCCGCGGCAGCAGATTATTGTAGTATTTTTGCTCAGTTATCACGTCTGTAGAGTTACTGAGTAATTTGCCTTCCTTTCTTGCTGTGTGGAGGAGTAGATGGCGAGGTTTGGAGTTAAAGATGGGGTGGGGTTTTTCTCCTTGGGGACTTCTGGCTCTGGCAGTGCATGGGAAGTGTAAAGGGAAGGTTTAGCAACCGGCTCAGGGAGTTGGTAGGTCTGACTTGGCGGTGCTGGCAAGTACACCGGGTCTTGCTGCTTGGTTGCTTGTGAAACACATCAATTGACAGGCTTTCACCCCTTTCACGGGTCATTGCTGCATCTCTGGGTTCCAGCTAACTCCAAGCTTTGGAGGAGCAAGCTGATAAAATGCCTGCAAAGGATTGTGCAAGCCCTGGTTGTGTAACAGGGCTCTGTGCATAATTTCGGGAGGTAAGAGGAGCAGCCTGTGTTACAAAAAGAAAGAAAAATCCCGTGTCAAGTATCTTCTGTTTATGTTGGTTATGCTGGGGAGTTGGAGAGCTGTGGTTTTTGCAGCTTGGGATCAGCCTTTCAGCCTGTGACCTCTCTTATTCCCTATGCCCATTTTTGGCACAAGGACATCCATTTTGGGTATGGAATTTTTGATGTTCTGGTGCCTTGTGATTGTGGTTGATTGCAGGGGCTGGGCTGGGAAGTTGCCTGTGTTTCACAAATGTTCAAAAAAGTGAAATCCAGCTTGGATCGCTGTACCCATGGCAGGTAAGGAGGGTCATTGGGTGACAGCTCTCCTCCAGAGTTACCATGGGATGTAAGGATCATGCAGACACACCTCCATCCCATACAGCAACATAGGCAACAGGCTTGTAATGCCTGAAAAGCTCTCACATCCTCCAAGGAAAGCTGCCTTATCGATACAATATGTCCCAGCTCCACACAAACAGAGCTTGGTTTTCTTTAAATAAATAAATCCCCCAAACATACTGTTCTGATCAAAGGTCCTCACAGTCCCTAAACCTTTGCAAGATCTATTTAACGATGTCCCTGTGATGCTCCTCCAGCTGCTGGTTTCAAAGGAAACCTCCCAGAGGAGAACAGCATTAGAGTTTTGCTGTATCTTCCTGGTGGAAGAGGTCAAAGTCTCTGGTTGCTGACCCCATCTGTAGCACTTCCCTCCCCTTAGAGGCTGCAGGCAAAGTCACACCAACCCTCAACAAACTCAGGCACAGGGTGAGCAAACGGCCTGTTGGGAGGAGCTGAAATTCCACCCATGGCTGTGGCAGCACCGGGCACAGCACTTGCAGAAGAAGGTTGCTGAAAAAAGTACCATCTTTCATCTTGATCTTAAAAAACCCACCTTCAGCAGGACCTGAACTATGCAAAATCCACGCCTGAATGGGTTGCTCCTGAGGTTTTGCAGCCTAGCCTGGCAAGAGGGTGGTTTAAAACTCCTGCAGGCTTGTCCCAGCTCCTGCATATTGGTGGTGGTGAGACCCCTGTTCCTCTTTCAAACAATGGCTGAGCTGTGGTGCTCTGGATTTGCCCCTCCCTGGGGGGGGAAACTGGGGAACAGTGATGGTTCACAGAGGGGTCAGATTACCTGCCATTCTCAGGTTTTGTTTACCCTGTAACCCTGAATTCTTGTTTTTCTGTGCTGGCTCACATTAATCCATGTGAAGGAAGGTGTTCAGCTGCCTAAGCTGGTGAGATGCCCCATACCCTTGCTTAAAGGTCGGGAGACACAAGGAAGTGTGCAAATTTAGTAATTCTGGGTTGCTTTCTTTTAAGGCAGCTTGGCAAGTTTGAATTAATTTTTGTGTTGAATAATGCCTCTAAAACCTTTGGTTCAGTGTACTGGTCTTACTGAGCCCCACCTCAGCACACCCACAGTATAGAGTTGCTTTTTACATCAGTAAAGCTGTTCCTCTTGTTCTCTTCTTTGCTTCTGCAGCTGCTCAGTTATCCTTGAATAGTACCCGTGGGCCAGAAAACATGGAAGTATGTCAGTGAAAGCTCAAATATGCAGTATTTCAAGATCCAGACTGACTGATGTGCATTCCACATCTGTTTCGTGCCTAAAATAGAAGTTTGGCCAATGTCTGAGCCGGTGTATCAGGGTCTGGGTAGAAGAGACCTTGCACAGTCAGACTAACTTTTTTGCTTCACAAGAAAACCCAACAGCTTTTGTGTTCATTTTCCTGCTTTAGGTGCTGCTGCAGCCAATGCCTCAGTTTAGACTGGGAATTCTGAGCTGGTGGTGGTGCACAGAGGCACTTTCCTGGTTTTGTGTGAGACTCTGCTTTCCACCCTTCCTTACTGAGCTGCTGCTCGTTAATGGGAAGTTGTGGGATGTGCTGGAATTGTTTATTTTTTTTAAATATGTGGGAAGAAAGTGATAGGGAAGCACTAGGTGTAGGGAACCTTCATGCCTTGAGAAAGCCAAACCCTGGCTCGTGCTTGTCATCCAGGCCCTGTTCCACGGTAAACCCGTGGTCCAGCAGAGAGGCTCTTGGGGCAAGGAAGCTGTGAGGTTTCCCACGGTGCCTTCCTTCCCCAAGAGCTCACCCGTGTGGTGATTCCCCCCAAAATAGGAAGCCTGTGCCTACCAGACCAAGCACAGCCATTTATCTGGCCAGATTCATCCTTGTGTTGATGGGAAATGCGATCTCCATGTGGCAGAGCTCTGGAGAAAAGGCTGATCCGAGGGCTGGTGAGGCCAATGTTAAATAACCTGGATCTGGGCGCCTGATTCCATGGACTGCTTTTGTTTTGGAAAGGACCACTTTCCTTGCCAGGTCTTTATTTACTGAAAAGGAAGGGAAAAAGAGCTAATTTGAGACTGGCACAGGCTGATGTAAACAGAATTTCTTAGTGTAATTGGTTGCATTTGTACTCAGAGGAGAGAGGGAAGATCTGGTTTTGCCCCGAGGGTCTCCTGGCCTAATACCACACACAAACATGCGGAAAGTCTTTGCTGCAGTGGATTTCAGAGGAGACCAGGCACAGGAGTCTGGGCAGAAATGCCACCTGCACCACAGCCCTGCTCTCTCTGCTGCTGTCACCTCTGTCCTTCCTCCTGGCCTGGTGTCCGTGGGGCTCCTCTTCCTGACACAAGTCAGTGACCCGCCTGTCTTGTGTCATTAGTGGGTGAAAGAAGAAACCTTTGCTGGTCACAAGACTGCATTCCTGTTTGTGAGTCTCTTCCTTCTCCTGCACTGCAGCTTCCTTTTGGTGCTGCCTTCTGTGCCAGCTCTCCACAAGCTTTGCAGGTGCCCTGGGAATAGAGACCTGTGAGAGGGCAGTCCACTGGCTTTCTTTTTTTCTCCCAGATGTTTTAGTTGTTTAATTTCTGTTTATAATCTTCCTGGGTTTTTGCTGTTTCTCAAGCTTGGGCTGCAGGTCAGCGCTGCACAAAGAGATGGAGTTTTCACTTGGTTTGGTTGCTTCTCTCTGTCTTGTGTCTCCCCTCCGCCCTGAAGTTGTCTTTTGGTCCCGTGCCATGATACCAGTGGAAATAACTGGTTTCTGAGTTAAAAAGCCCAGTTTTAAGGCTTCTTGTCAAGGCTGATCCCGCCTGCTCTGTGCTGTGCCACGGTCAGCACAAGAGAAGGGGCCGTCCCTGGGGCAGACAAGGCGTGTGGTGGGAAGGGAGGTCTGCTCACGCACACCCTCCTGCACCTGTGGAGTTCAGGGTGGTCCTTCCTGATCAGGAGGGGGGGTCTGGCAGATCCGGTGGTAATGCTGACATTCCCAGCCACGCAGAGCTTCCAGCACTGGAAGCTGTGACAGCTGCGCTTCCTCTGTGCTCAGTAATGCAGTGCCTGTGCTGAGTCAGGGACATGAGGGTCATCATCACGTGGCTGCAGGGAGCACGAGGAGTGCTCTGCCAAGTTGCCTCTACCAGCAGTGCCCTTTTGTCCCCTTCCCTGTGCGTGGGCGTGCGGGGCTCTTACCGGGAGTCTGAACTGGAGAAAGCCAGTCTGGAGGAGCCAGTGGCTTTTTGAGTGAGTTTTACTGTTAGATGTGGTGGTGACTTGCATGGATTCCTGTTTCTGAGAAACTTCATTGCAGTCCTTTGGTAAGTGTTGCTGGATGGAGTAAGTGGGCTACCAGAGGGGAAATGGGCTCTCCAGGGCTTGTGTTGGCACCGTGGAGGTGTTGCTGCAAGACACAAGTCGAGTTCATTGCTGTTGGGGTGGTTTGACTGCAAACCACCACCTGCTGTCCCTGCTGGTGTTCAGCTGAGACAGCCTGGACCTTGCTGTGGGCTGGGTAGGCTCTGGCTGGCTGCACCCTGCTGAGCTCCCTTTGAATGGAGCCTGGCACCGGTGCCAGTGTCAGACAGGGGGTGACTAATGGCACTGCCCGCATGCTTGTCACGCAATTCCTCCTCGGCTCAGTCGTCGTGGGGCTTTTTCCTGCACGTATTGCAAAACAGAGGTTCTACCTGCAGCCCCTGTGTTTATCTGCCGGGGTCCAAAGGGTGACTGATGCTTGGCTCCTGTTGGGTGTTTCAATAAGCTCAGGGGCACTGGAGATGGAGGTGCTGCCCCGTGCCAGGGCAGGCAGCGTCCATAGGGCGTGTGGGAATTATGGGAAGCCCTTTCTGCTGTGTTGGGCTGATCTTGGCGGCTTGAACCACAATCTTTGGTTCTACAGATAGTGCCTGGGGATCACTTATCAGAGGTGGGAGTGGTGAGCAGTCCCAAGCTTTGCTTGGTCAGCGTTCTTCCTTCTCCTTTCCCTTTCAGCAAGGCTGACACTGCAGGTCGTGGTGTGCTGATGGTGGCACAGGGCAGAGTCAAGCACAGAGCTTGGTTTTTGGAGAGTCACAGACTGCAGTCCTGGTCTGAGACCGAGAAGTCAGATTGTGCTGAGATACTCAAAACTCCTCACAGACATTCCATTACAAAAAAGAAAGAAAGAAAAAAAAAGTCTGCTTCAGGCTTACTTCCAGCTTCCTGTCCAGATTGCCATCTTAGCCTCAGAGCCAAGGCTTTTTGGTCACTAGAAGATACTACAATGTGACTTGCAGAAACATCCTTACGTTTGCAGAAGGGGAAACCTCCCAGCCACGTTTCATCACCATGGTGCTGTGCTCCAGCGTGCTTTTCGGGGCATCTGCTGCACCATCTCCTGATGCTGCCACCAGCTGTGTGCAAGAGCAAGGGAGGAGAATAGTTCTCTTTGGCTTGCTGATCATTTGGCTTTTAGGGCACTCCCCATCCTGTCTCGTCTGTTGGAATACAGTTTTTATATATATTTTAATATTTTTTAACCCTGTGAGCTGATAGCACCTTTTAGTCTACGTGGGAATCACGGGGGATTTGAGGATGCCTGGCACTGACAGTGCTTCTCCAGTCCTTTGCTTCCAAGACGTGCGTGAGAATTAAGAGTACATGTGTTGTTTTTTTTTAATGTGAGTATGAAGTGCATCTGTTTGGTAGCCTGGAGATGTGCAGGGAAGGTCCCTGGTGGTTTGAGTGATTGTGAGCTGCCATGGATCAAGCAAATTCACACATTTAGGAGCTGCGTTCAGGGGCTGAAAAGCTGAGCTAAAACACAGCACTGCTTGAGCGCGATGCTTCAAAATGTTGTGACTTCTCTGTGCTCACATCTTACTCAGGCTGATTGCTTTGCTGTGTGCATAAACAGGGATCCAGGAGCTGGAGCCATGATTAAAAAAAGAAAGGGATATGGAAGATACAATAAACACTGTGGATAAAATGACCACCCTTGAAACTGTTGTCAGGGGAACTTTTACCTCTGCATCATAAATTTTTTTTGTTTTCTCCTTCAGAAACCTGGTCTGATTCTATCAGGGCCCTTCCAGAGGCTGCATAATTCCCTGGATAGTTAAATTTCATGTAAGAGTCAAGTTTCCCTTCAATGGATGTTAGAATGTTAGAAAAAGCATTTTAAAATGAATTGCTGGAAAGTTGCTTCTGGAGAATAATTGTTACAGCCAACTAGGTAAGACTGAGATAAACCAAGGAATAATAATCTTCCTGTGCTGGGTGAAGTGAGTTCCTGAATTATGACAACCTTTTAAAAAAAGAAGTATGAGGTCTAATTTCACATCCTTTGCTGTGTCTGAGCGAACCTTTTCCCCACGGTAGGGATGGCGAGGGGAAAGCAAAAAGAAAAACCTTTAGCTGGGATATAAGACTTGAATAACTAAATGGGCAAGACCAGAGGGAGCCCATCATCAAAACCGAAGGAGTTTATGTGTCTCTGCTTCCCTCACAAGACCATGACTGTGTTTCCTTCCAGGGTTAGAGGTCAGCATTATAATCTTTGTGCTGTGGAGATGTGACTGAAGAGTGGGGAGCGCTGTGCACCAGAGCCAGAAGCCTCCAGAAATGGCTCTCTTCCCTGGCTCTGGGGGCTGAGCGTGTGGTCTGGCTGCAGCTGTAGGGCTCCCCTTTGAAGCCCTGGAGAGCTGCAGCGTGGTGAAGGCCAGCAGATAGCACAGCTTCCACCCCCACATCCATCCACGCTGCATTCCTGGGAGCTGCCTCCCCGAGGATGCCTCTTTCCAAGGCATCACTGCCTGGGACAGCAGACCACGTCCAGAGGCTTGAGAAAGCCAAACCGCTCTGGCTCCTGCTTGTCTCCTCTGCCCTGGGAGGCCTGAAGCTCTGCTGATGTGGGCACAGTGATGAATTTTGGCTGGAGGCATAGCCCTCACCTTGCTGAGGAGGACACAGACTTCTTGCCCTGTGTGAAGGCAGCTGGTGGATATCCATGCCTGAGCTCTCCAGAGCCGGGAGGGAATTGCTGTGCAGCCTGTGTGCTTTCCACCCTGGGCTGGCTGCTGCTCACCACAGATGTGTCTGGCTTGAAACTCTCCTTGTGCAATTTGTGACAAGGGAGGCGGCTGTGCTCTGTGCAAGGAGGCTTTCCTGGGGCTCAGCTGCTCTCAGTGCTGGGTTTGGTGCTCAGAAGGGAAGGGAGGTGCAGCTTCTGCCCCAAACCAGCTTAGCATGGTCTCCTGCAAGCCTTGTTTTTATTCATGGCTTCCTCCGAGCAAGGGTTTGTCATTGCCTCATGTGCCTTGGGGAAGGGATTTTCAAGGAAAGTGGGTGAATCACACACTGTTGCTGAGGATAACCTTACTGGCCATCCCTGTGTGAGACGAACTGGCCGCCCTCGTGGAATCTGGGCAATGGAAACCGGCACAGGAAAAAAAACCCCAACCCACCTCGCAGCGTTGGAGATGTTTTTCCAGGCAGCCTCCTGCCTGTGTCTGGCTCTGCTTCTTCCATATCTGAAGAGTTGGGTCTGTGCTGTGCATGGGCAGCAGCTGAGGCTCCCTGGAAACCAGCAACCCTTCTTTGCCCTGAGACATAATGAACAATTCAAGTAATGAGTGAGATAACAAAGGAGAGGATGGGTTGCCTGGCAGGTTCTGGCTGAGATCCTCCTACAGGTGAGGTGGAGTGGCAGTGAGGAAGAGGAGAAGAGAACTTAGAAATAAAACTTCTGGGGTTTCATCAGGAGTGAAGGCAATAAACCAGCAATATTTTTCCCCCACCAGCACATTCCCCTGGTGTCAGTTGCCAGACCAGCTCCTTGGTGATTTAGTGGAACTAGATAAGAAGGAGGAGAGGGATCCTGCTGCAAGCTGTGCCTTTTTGGCAACTGAGCTCCAGTTGTGGGGGCTTTAGCTAACAGTTTTGTCTAGAGTTGTACAGAAATAACACCCAGCTCTTGCTTGGCTCCGAGTCCAGTGATGGAAAGCCTGTCTGCAAGGAGGGAGGACAGGGTGACCTGCCTGATGGAGAGGAATGTGCAATTTCCTTGTTTGTAGTCACATCACTCGCGTTTTTCTTCCAACCCCCTGCCTTAGTGTCATCTCTGGGAATTTAATGGGAAGCTTTGCCAGTGGTGTTTTAGTGCCCTTTGTAATATAGCTACTTTCCAAGTTCTCCATCAAATTAAACTTCTTGGGGGGTTGAGCTTTACTTGGGTTGCCAGAGTACCTGTGTCTGATCACTGCCAGGTTGCTGTGGACTTCTCCCGGTGCTCCATAGGGCACCTTTTATAGCTGGTGTCCTGTGGCACAGGGCTTCGTGTTCTCTGGAGCTGGAGTTTCCTTTCAAGGGTAACAGCAAGGGGTTGTGCTTTGCTGTACCTGGTCTCCCTTGTTAAATCTCCCTAAGCATCGCCTTCCCTTTTCATCCCAGCTCCTGAATGCATTAGCATAACCTTAAATTTTGGTCACTTTTATTTCTCAGCCCAGGCACAGACTTGGAGTTTTCTGCCTTTTTCAGTCCCCTCCCCCCCGCCAAAAGCTGTCTGGGAGCTTTCCTCTGGCAGTCACAGCTTAGCTCTTCCTTCACAGCTCAGCCATGGCACATGTCCTTTACTCTCCTGTGGCACCACCACAGCTCTGAGTCACTTTTCTGTGTGGAAGTTCAAATGTCCATGGTCCCCTGGGTTGGCAGGGTGCCCAAGTACAAGAGGAGAGTCACTTTGCCCTTACAAATCAAGTTTTGAGTTAATTATCTGTTTACTTGGACAGAGTGCGTCCTTGCCTCTGGTAAGATAATATTGTGATCTGGACTGGGGTCAGAGGAGTTCAGAGCTTTGGCACAGCAGTGGGAGAGAGGGAGGGAGTAATGGGTGGATCACCAGGGGAAGGATGGGGGCCATAGGGCTGTAGGCTGGGGATTTGAGGGCTGAGTGCTCATCCTTGTACTGTCACGGACTCTGGATATGGCCTTGGGCAGGTCACAGGTTACTTAAACTCTGCCTTGGTGAGTGGAAAGGAATAATTCAAGGAGATGAAAGTCAAACCAGAGGAGACAATGGAGGGGACTGGGAAGCCAGAGCCCCAAAAAGAGGTGGATAGTAAATCCAACCTGCAATGTGGGTGGATATTAAATCAGAAGTATTCATCATTTGTGTTGTAATGTTGGTGAGGATGCTCGCAGAAGTTTCATGCCACAGTCCTGCTCTTTGGTTTATAAGCACAGCAGTGGGTCCAGGGCATCCTGTCACTTCGTGGGAAGGAGGGAGGAGGCCCTAGATCTGTGGGGTGGGGGGAGGAGTGGGGTCTTCCCCCAGTAGCGCTCCAGGGACTCTGTGGTGATGAAGGGCTTCAATAAAGGGTGGCCATGAGTCCCTGCTGAGTTTTGCTGTGGCTTTAGTAGGAGTCTGGCTGGCACGTGGGGCTGCTGTGATATTGCTGGTAGAGGGAGAGCAGAAATCACTTCAGATGGATCAGCACAGATGCAACGGGAAGGGAAAAGCTTGATGTGACACTTTTGGACACAAAAGGATCCGGCAGTGTTGTGATACGAGCAGCCTTGTGCTCTCAGGACTAAATGTGTAGCAAAAAGCACTTTCTAGAGGACCCTGGATGCTTTTCCATGGCATTGTGTGGCCACTGGTGCTCATTTGTGTTTCCTTGCTTACAGTGCCTCTGACCATCATGGGGGAAGCCAGGATGGACCCAAACCTCTCCCCTCCCGACAGCACTGCACAGCAGGACTCCCTCTTCAGCATGACAGACGTGTTCCTCATCTCCCTCATCACCGGACTCTTTACTTACTGGTTCTTCTTCCGCAAGAAAAAGGAGGAAGTCCCCGACCTGCCCAAAATGCAAACAGTGTAAGTAACAACCCTCAGGCAGCGCGGTGGGAGTGGAGCTTTCTGTCGTGCTCATGACGAGTCCTGGAAGGCTCAGCTGGGTTGTAGGAGGCCCCTGGTGAGGGAACCTGGTCCCGAAAGATATTTGTTTTCCCTCATGTTTCCTCTGAGCTGCATGTTCTCCTCACAGTGCAGAAATCCTGCTGGAGGAGCCAGGCTGCAGTTCTGCCTTACCCCACCGTGTGGCCCAAATCGGGAACTGGCCTTTCCCAAGCAAGGCAGGAAAAGGCAAGGCAGGAAAGCCTCTGGCTGTACTTCAAAACTCTTAAGGATTGCTTTGGCTATTCTCATATTTTTCCTGATAAAAGTCACATTTAGATACATCTGGGGAAACGTGGACTTGCTCTTAAGCAGGTTTCCTGTTGGAAATCTTATCTACCCTTGGCTACGAAGAAAAGTAATAGTTTGGGGAGATAGTTCCTGGGATGAACTGCTTGGCAGCTCCTGTAAAACTTGCTTGGCTTTGATGCCAGGTTACTGCAGCATCAGGAGACTGAATTTGGAGAGGCGCATCCTTGTTCCACCCTGTCTTCTGCAAAGGGCTTAGGGCCAGGAACAAGCCATACTGGTGGAGACCTGGGTGCATTTAGTTCCTTGCCTCACATACCAAACTTGACATCAGTTTTCTGCTGGGCTTTTTACCTCAATCCTTCTGTTTCTGGTGTCGCAGGGGGATGGAAAGTACGTTTTCTGGCGGGGAGGGCTTTAAAGGGCAGCAGTGACCCTGGCTGTGGAACCTTGTGCACTTGGGTGCACACGGGGTTGGCAGCAGCACAGCTGTCTGTGCCTGCTTAGCCTTACCTAGGGAATGTGTTCTGTTGGATTGGTGGGATGCTTTCCCTCTCGTGCCTGCAGCAGAGAGGGCTGTGCGTGTCAGTGCACGTGGCCATCTCTGGAGAGTGTAAGAGCGCTGTTGCCATGAGAGCTAAGCTGGCTCGGGAAAGGGCACTACCCATCTGAAATTAGATGCTGGCATGGCACAGGCTGGGCCTGTGTGACTGATTCCACCCCCCAACCCATCACATGCAGCTCTTCCAGAGGCTGTTGTAACCTTGCAGAGAAGCTTTCTGACCGCCCCTGGTGCGTGTTACCACCTTGTGCCACTGCTGGGCCTCAGCATGTGGGCTTCCATCCGAGAATGGATGGGGGTCTTGGCTCTGAGCTGCTCAGGGACACTTTGCCTGGGTTTGCTCTGTGGGTTTGCTCTGTGCTGCCTGCTCTGTCCCTGTGAGCCGTGGCTGGCAGGGAGCGCCGTGCAACTGCTCCCTGTGGGAGATGTGGAACAGCAGCACGTCCCATTGTGGATAACTAGGGGAGAGGTGAGGCCGTTCTGGAAGTCATCTGACACTACTGCATTTTGGAAAGGTGGCAGCCAGGCAGGTGCAGAGTGAGGGGAGGCTGTGAAGTGGTTTCTCCCTGTACATTAAGCCTGACCCTGCTGCAGGCCTGCTGTGGTCCTTGCAGCAAGCTGGTCAGAGGGCAGTGTGGCCCCATAAGCCAAGGCTGTGGCTGGTGGCACATTCGCCCTTTGGGACAGAGGCAGAGACTTCCTGCAGCTTTTGCAGTGTAATTTTATGGGATGGTTGGAACTGGGAGGAAAATGAGTGGGGAAAAACAAGCTTGTTCAGCCTTGGATTTCCTTCCCTCTTGTAATCCTTGAGTCTGGGGTGGAGTTTCCTTTCTGATGGTCAGGCAGATCGATAAGACACGGGGTCACACTGTCAGCCACTGCCTGTGGCTGCCTGGAGATGGCAGGCCGGCCTGTGGGCAGGCAGGGAAGCTGTCCCAGACCCATGAAGGCAGAGAGACTTTATCAGGGCTGTCTCTGTCTGAAGTGGAGAGCCTTGACCTTAAGAAGGGTTGCTTTTCTTCAGCTTCTTCTCTGCAGCTCTGCCTTGAACTCACCAAATTGTCCTGAACTGCTCTATCTGGTGGCATTGAGTGATGTTTTTTGTTGTCTCACTTTGGCCCCCCAACTTCAGCCTCAGAATTCTGGGGGATGAAGGTGCTGAACAGCGATTCAGGCACATCACAGTGGCTGCTGCTTTAATGGTTTGTTTGCAGTGTTTAACAGTGCAAGCAGAGTCTCCAACCTGAACAGAGCATCCAGGACCTCAGTGCCCTCCTGGTGTTTTTTGGGAGCTGCTGCTGAGCACCTTGATAAAACCGTGTCAGCTCAGCAAGGTCTGCAAAGGAAATGCCACTGTTGTTACTGCCCTTGATTGTGGAAGAGCAGATGCCCTGTTCAAACACCCTCTTTTGGGCTGGGTTCTCCCTGCATGGCTCCAGCAGCCTGTGTGGCCTGGGAACACTCGTGATCTTGCCATGACGATGCATCCCTGGGTTCAGGCACAGCTCAGTCAGGGATCAGGCTGCTGATTCCTCACCCTTACAGCCAAGTGGGGCTGTTTTCCTGCCCAGAGTCTCCACAGAAGAGACAGAAGCCAGCACATCGGAAAGCATCCTGTACCTGTGACGTGTAACACATTCATGTGTGGGACAGGCTGGGATCCCACTGACTGCTCGTGTTTTGACTATTTTCAGACTTAATTAAAACCACTGGGGCAGCCTTCCCTGCAGCCTGCTCTGCAGATGTCATTAGGGAGAGAGCTCGGGATTGCCACGCAGCCGTGGCCACCGCGCTTCCTCGCGGGGGCATTGCTGGGGAATGCACAAATTTATTTTTATTCTCTGGCTGCTCCTCCTCTGCATGTTTCTCAATCAGAGGTTTCTTTCCCTTCTCGTGTGCCCGCTCCAGAGTAGTGCAGGCAGTCATTCTGGGGAGGCACAGGCAGGACGGCCATTGGTATGCTGGGTCTCACCCTCTCCCTTCTCCCCGCTCTTTAACATTGTTTGGGGCAGAAACTGGCTTATCTCTATTCTGCAGCTATGCAGAAATCCATTCCCTGGTGCTTGTAGGGCTTCCTGTGGCAGGAATTGCTCCAACTCCTTAGCCTGATTAGCTTCTCTGCTGCCTGTGTGTGTGTGAGAGAGAGACCATCTCTAATTTAATTTAATAGGATCCTGAAGAGAACAAACTCCTTTGAGCTGCCTCTGTAATGGCACTGCCATAGTTACCCGAAGCGTTGCTCACACAGTGTCTGGAATCGTTTCATTCAGCTACAAGCATCAAGCTTTCTTTTTTTTTTTTTCCTAAAAAAAAAGAATATATATAAAAGCAGCTGTGATATAAACAGTTTCCAAGGTAACAGGGCTGGGGGAGGGTTTTGTGTCCCGTCCCCTTGCTCCACGCCGATGGGAGAGGGACGTGTGCTGCGGAGGATCCTGGGAGGTTTCATTCTCCACTCCTAATTCCTTTCTGCCACTGCTGCCAGATGTTGCGGCTTCTCAGGGCTGCGCGGATCCACTCGGTAACTTTCAAAGCCCCACCACGAGGATCTGAGCGGACAGGACCACTCCTGCTATGACCCGGGCCGGGACCTTTTGTGCCGGCTCTCTTCTCCTCAACAAAAGGCTGACGCTTGGCTTTAGCGCCCAGGAGGAGCAGAATGGGAAGGCCTGTGTGGCTCCAGAGCTAAGTTAGATCCGTCCCCCCACACCTCCCCTTGCAGACACAGCTGCCCTGGGACTCTTTGTCTGCCTCCTCCCTGCCTGGCATGGGCTGTGTGTACTCGGCCCCGCGGGAAGAGCCGGCCGTGGCCAGGTGAGTCTGCCCGATGGGCCGCGGGGTTGTTCCACCTTGGAGGGTCACTCTTCCCGCCCCAAAGCTGGGTGAGTGGGATGCCTCTTCCCTCTGGGACAGGAGGAGGAGGAAGGGGAGAGGCTCTGCTCGGAGTCAGGCTGCTCCATAGGAGACCCTGCTGTCGGTGCTCGGTTTCTCTGCAGTGTCCAGGCTGTGTCCTCACTTCTGGTTGTATCTGTGTGTTTGTCAGGAAAGCCGTGGGCATGGGAACTTTCCGAAGCAGAGGTGTTCAGCTGAGACAGACTTTGATGTTGTTGCTGAGCTGTTGGGAACTTCTTTCCCTCTCCTTTCTTTCTCCTGAAGTCAAAGCGACAGAGAGCCCTGGGAGCTGTTTGTGCTGTGGGTTCTCACCAAGGGTGGGAGATCTGTACGAGCTACAGCTCACTCCAACAATGGGGTTAATCCCCTTCCCTCCACCGATTCTCATAGTCACTGCCTTGAGCTATCTAAGGTATAAGAGCAGTCACTGGTGAGAACACACTTTCTCTCCAAAGTTTCCCTGGCTGAGCAGTGAAAATGTGTGTTGTTTCTGCCTTTGGCGCCTGTGTGTTTTCGCAGCTCGGATTTTCAAGCCACCCCGATGAAGCAATTTCAGAGAGTCGTGTAGCCTTTTTTCTGAAGCCAGGCTCATTATTTCTTCTGTGTCTGAGCCACAGCCTGTTCTCCACCACACACTTTAGTGTGGGGTTGCCTCCTTTGAACACGGACAAGCTCCATGTGCTGCACCCTTTTCTCTTCCAAAGGGAGCTTGCTGAAAGGATCTGAAGTTTTTTTTTTTCTCCTCCTTAAAAGCATTTTGTTTAGCAGTTGACCCAACAGTTGTTTTAATTGGATCTCGTTTGCAGAGGGCAGAAAACCAAAGAGGTTCACCAGGAAGCCAAAAGCTAAGTGAGAGTTGAGTCTTGTGAATTCTCTCGAGCCCCCGTCCTGGCGACAGCGTGGGCAGGGCTGGGACTGCTCCCTTAAGATACTTGTCATATCCCAGTTCCCAACGGGGGACAAATGACAACTCTGGGAGACTGTTAACTGCTGGGAGAGCAGAGCAGGGCTGTGAAGCAGCTCTCTCCTGGGTGCACAGCTGCCTTGGGTAGCTTTTCGAGGTAGGCTTTGCTTGTCTTTTGTGTGTGTGCTGTATGAGATTGTTAGTTCTCAGAACTGTCAGGCCTAGTTATGGAGCTCCTTGATACCTTTGGGTCAAGGAGGGTGCTTGGAGGCATGTTTTACTGAAGGTCCCCCACCCTGCTGCTCTGTGTGTGTGCTCTCCACAAATGCTGCGGCACATCTGCGAGATCCCTCCCCCTGGGCTGCAGAGTTTAGGAAACTGTTAGTGAGCTCTTCACATTCTTACGTGGGCTGGAGCCAAAACCATTTGTTTTTTGCCTAGAGGCTTCTCTCTTCCCACAGGAGACCCAGCCTTGCATTCTTCCACTGTGAAATGGGAACGGGTCCCACGTTCTTCTTCTCCGCTACCAAAGCTCCAGCGGGGAGGACAGCAAGGGAGCTCCTGTCTCCTTGACTGCCTTGAAAAGCCCCCAGCACCTAATCTGATTGCAGCTAGACCCATCTCTTCTTGGGAGGCTGCTGGGGGTCCCCAGGGCTGGGTTGTTGTCACCCTGTGACACTGAAGACCCAAAGGTGTGCTTAGGATAGCGAAGCTCTCCCAGCTCCCTCCCTGACAGGGCAGCCATAGCAGTGTGAATCCTGACCTCCGTGTGTCTGGCTCTGCTGTAGTTTGTCCCCCTTCCAAGCTAGGGAAAGCCACCTCCGTGCAATAATGCAAACACTCTGTGCCAGAGATCCGTGCTGGGAATGGGAACCAGCTCTGCAGGACCTCGTCTGGCAGTGGGTGCTTTACTGGGGGCCCTGTGGGTCTCATCAGCTGCGTGTGTCTGCTCCACAGAGCTCTCCAGCTCTGGGACTCCGGTCTGGCATGCTGCTTTGAGGTTGAAACAGCTGGTTTTGAGCCCTGTTTGACTTCAGGCTTGGGGAATGTGCCCTGGGGAGCGTAGTTCAGGACTGATCCTGCCTGCCTGCAGTGGTGTGGGAAGCAGGGAGCTCTCCATTCCCTTCTCTCACACGCTTGTCCCCTGAGATTTGTCTGGAGACTTGCTCTTGTGAGATCCTTGTAACCTGCTCTGCTGTGAAACCCCTCAGAGCAGTTGATAAAGGCTTCCTGACAGGCAGGGCTGAATGCCTGGGCTTTCCCTGTGGGAGGATTCACCGATGGAGGTAAGGCAGGGGCTCAGCTTTTCCTGTCTGCTCCGAGTCCCTGCTCCATGGTTGTTGCAGAAGCTCTGTGTTTGAGTGATGGGTACCCCTGAGACAGGGATGGTCAGTGGGGACTCACACCCCGTTGGGCAGCCTTCCTGAGGTCTGGAGGCCACTTCTTCCCCTCTTGCTTATTCCTGACCTCAAAGAACGAATGTGTTTCATCTGAAAGGAGGTTCCTCCTGTCTTTCAGAGTAGCTCCAGCGAGAGACAGCAGCTTCATCGAGAAGATGAAGAAGACGGTAAGCTGCTTGTTCTGGCTACAGGTGGTGCTGGGAAGATGGGAGAGCTCATGTCCTGCCCAGTTTTCTCTGGAGACTGTCAGCAGGAGGGGCTGGTTTGGGTACAGGCACAGGCCTGCTGCAGAGGGCATCCAGGGGAAGGCTGTGTGAGCAGCCAGGAGTAGCTCTTTGGGTCTGTGCCTGAGAGTTGTTCTTAGAGAAAAAAAAAATTAAAGTGAAAATTTGGTGGAAAGAAAAAAGTGTAATATGAGATCAAAGTCAAGAGGGAAATGGCAGAGACTTTAAAGTCATTGGCTGGCAGTTGTTTGTCTGTGTGGTTGGTTCCAAACTGGCTCGCTGTGGAACGGGAATTGTACACAGAACTGACAGCTTTTGACTCCACTGGTCTGGACACAAGAGGAAGCAAAGGAAGAAACAAGGGCTGGATATATTTTCTGTCTTACTTCAAAGTAACTGGCTTGCAGCAGAGCAGAAGCTCCGGTGCTCAGGCACTTCCCCTAAGCTTTGGCAAGTCTGTGTTCTCATCCAGGGAGTTCCCTGTTTTCGGGAGTTACACTGCAGCCCTGAGGTTGAGAATAAATCTTGAGGGCTTTTCTTTGTTTTGGGTTCTAGTCTGACCCAAGTTTCCCCTCTGAGTGTGACAGTAGTCATGTTCTCCTTAACAGCCTAGCCTCGAGTTTTCTGTCAGACCTGGCATGGAGTCCTGTACGAGCACAGGCTCCTGGTTGCCTTTAGGTTGCAGTCCAGGACTCCTGATCCCAGGCATTTCCTTTGTCTGTGCTTCATCCATGCATTTGCCAAATGAGTAACCGCCATTTAACAGGGATTTCTCTTTTTCTCCAGGGCCGAAACATAGTGGTTTTCTACGGTTCCCAGACGGGCACAGCAGAGGAGTTTGCCAACCGTCTCTCCAAAGACGCTCATCGCTACGGCCTCCGGGGCATGGCAGCGGATCCAGAGGAGTATGACCTGGTAATTTAGCCATGAACAGCCTCAGGATAGGTAGCATCCTATTAGTGCCTCCTGAAAAACCCCAAGCACCCTGGCCAAGGGACAGCTGGCCTTTTAGCAGTGTCGTTTAGGGGAGGAAAGATCGGCCGAGCGATGCAGAGGCAGGCTTGGTCCCTGCCGTTCTGCATTCTCATGGTCCCTTAAAGCTTCCCATGGAAAACCCCATTGCTTTTCTGGTGGAGTAGAAATACTGACTTGCAGTCCAGTGGGGGTGGTTGGTTTTATTTCCTTTGCCAATTTTGGGTGGGTTTGGCCTTTCCCAACCCCTTTTGTAATCAAGTGGTGTTGCTCTGCACACCTACACGTGTAGGAAGTCTTGCCCAAAAACCGCCCTGTGGGGTCCTTAGGGGTTCATTCTCTCCTTCGGTTGCAGTCGGACCTGAGTCGCCTCTCAGAGATTGACAAGTCCTTGGCTGTGTTCTGCATGGCCACCTACGGAGAGGGGGATCCCACGGACAATGCCCAGGATTTCTACGACTGGCTTCAGGAGGCCGACACCGACCTGTCGGGTCTGCGGTTTGCAGTGAGTGGCTCAACTCCGGTTTGTGTTGGAATGTGGGAAGGAAAGCCAAGAGCCCTCCACTGTGCCTGCACGTGGCTGGGGCAAAGGCACAGCGTGTCTGTGTCCTGGACACCTGTTTTGGTTGGGGTCCCTGCTGTCTTCCCTCCCAGGCTTTGTGGGCTCCTGCAAATGTACATCTGAGGGCTCTAAATGCAGGCGTCAGAGTTCTCTCTCCACTCGCTAAATCATGAGGGTTTGCTGGTACAAACAGCCCCAAACAGGCCTGCAGGCACTGAATACAACATCTGCTAATGAGCTACAGGCTGCTGCTGTTCAGAAGCTAATTGAGCAGCCCCGGGGCCAGATCTTCTCCCACAATTTAAATCACTTGGAGTGTGTAGCTCTCTTCCTGTGCTGAGCTGAATAACTGGCTGAGATGTAGCCACCTCACCCAAACCATGGCCAAATTCCTTAGGCAGCATAATAATTGCAAGTGAGGACAAAATCCACTGCTGGAGATGTGAAGCTGCTCTGTGTGAAGCAGTGAGCAAACATTTGCTGCGTGGTTTGTGGGAGGCAAAGGCCAGCAATTGGTCTCCAGGCAGTCCAGGCTCTTACTGATCCCCTGAGGGTGCAGGAGTTCTTAAAAGTGCATCCTCTTGCCATGCCCGAGGCCAGGCTCAGGGGAGGTGCTGGTGCCTCCTCACCAGTGGTAGGTTCTTAGCCACGAAGAGCTGATGGGGAGCTGGGAGAGGTCTTGCTGTCTTTTTTCAACTTCATTTGCTGGTTGATACTGGCCAGAGGATATCAACTCCTCCTCATGAGCGTTCCCTTGCAGGTCTTTGGGCTGGGGAACAAGACTTATGAGCACTTCAACGCCATGGGAAAGTATGTGGACAAGAGACTGGAGGAACTCGGAGCCCAGCGCATCTTTGAGCTTGGGCTGGGAGATGACGATGGCAAGTGAGTAGCTCAGGTGGAGGGGCTGGTCAGGGCTGGCTAAAACATCTTGGAGACCCTTGGCAGGGAGTTGGCTCTGTTACCAAGACAGAAATAAACTCTACAGGGCTCTTTGTGGGAGTTGACATAACTCTGAGTGTGTGTCTGCTCTCTTTCCCACAATCAGATCCCTGTACACAGGGAGTATCCTAGGGAATCCTGTGTCTGGGAAATCCCACACCAGCTCTAAATGCCCATAGGTACATACTGGAGCAGGCTTTGCAGCCTCCTCTGCCTTTGCCCTGCTGGAGCTCCATTGCTAACCCAGCCTGTGTAGATATATTCCCCCATCCCTGTGGAGAACACAGACTCCATCTCCTTGTGAAGTGTTTTATGCTGGGAGGCAGCAGTTTTACAACTCAGACAATGATTTTTATTTTATTTTTACCTCTCTGTGCTCACCTGAGCACCCTGGGACATTACATCAACCTGTGGCTTTACCTCTAAGGTCTGCAAGGTCTGATGTGATGTTTGTGATGTGTGTGAGAGGCTCTGAACCCAGGAAAATGAACATTGCCATGTTGGAATCTGCCTTTTGGGAAGGTGACCTCATGCCAGGAGTGGGAAAGGGGGAGCTGAGGTGTTTAAAGAATAACAAAGCCTTCCTTGGCAGACCTGGTGAAGGGAGGGGTGGTTGGTGTAGCAACACTTCCCACTTAGTGCTCTGACAATGCTGTTCTGGTGATCTCTGGGCATATGGAGGTACCAAAACTGTCTGGGTCCAAGGCAAATGCCTTTTCCCCTGTTGAAGGGAGAAAGTCCTTAGGGATCTCAGATGGCTCTTCTGAGAATGCCCCTTTGCTCCCAGCTGGGGCTGGGTTATTGACTCTTTCTTTTGCCCTGGCTAGCCTGGAAGAAGACTTTATCACCTGGAGAGAGCAGTTCTGGCCAGCGGTGTGCGAGCACTTCGGGGTGGAGGCTACAGGAGAAGAGTCCAGGTGGGTTTGGGAGTAGTTCTTTTTGGGTGCCAGAGAGATTGGCCACCTCTGACTGGTGGCTGTGCCATCAACTCTGGGCTGCTGTTCCCTGTCCTCTGCACTGCCTCCCCTTCCAGACTGGAGGGGGCACGGGCAAAGTAGAGCAGAGAGTGGAGCTGTTTGGCCTGAGCCTGGGGCAAGTTTGAGCCCAGGTCTGGCTTTCTGTTTTGACTGGGGACGTGGTGGGTTTGGTTCCTTTGGGGATGGCTGTGCTGGTTGTGATGCTCCCAGTGAGGCCGAGGTTTCCTCTTGGTTTGGGTTTTCTGCACAGTTTTCCCGATCCTTCACGTCTCGAGTGGGGCAAAGGGGTGGAATTTGCATTTATCTTTGAGCTGCAGTAAATCAAGCAAAGTGTATCCTTGGTCCAGCTGTACTTTGTGGTTTCCAGTTTGACTTTTTTTCCTCTTCTCTCCCCCAGCATCCGCCAGTATGAGCTGGTGGTGCACACGGATGTGAACATGAACAAAGTCTACACGGGTGAGATGGGCCGACTCAAGAGCTACGAGAACCAGAAGCCGTAAGTGCCAGCCCCCTGGGCAGGGGTTGGCTGGTGGGTCCTTGGTGTCTCTAACAACACCTGCTGTGTGGGCAGTGTCGTTTCTGCAATGCAGCTGGCCTCTGCCTAAGAGGAATCAGCTCAGATCTCCACTGGGGCTCTGAGATTCCCCAGTTAATGAATCATTAGTGGTGAGGAGATGCCTGTGGTCCCATGTGCTGCTTGGCTGGTAGATCCACAGCATCTGTATTGAGCCTTTCCTCGCCTGGGGTGGCCAATACATGATGGCTGCTGGCAGTATTGCTGTGGGAGATGAGCTGTATAAACTAATTCCAGCCTGAAATAATTCTTTAAGATGTGACAGTCCCTCCAATCCACTTGTGTGTCACTTGTTAATGGGACAGAAGCTGGTGACTGCTGGGCTGTGCTTAGAAGGAAAAGGATGTGCTTTCTGTGCCAGTGTGGGTAGCAGCAGGATCACAGTTTGTTTTGTGCTATGGTGTGGTGTGCTTTGGAACATGAACCAAACCATGGGAGCCTGCTCTATAGGCACAGGGAACGTGGCTGGATACCAACAGCACCATGAGCCTGCAGGAGCACAACCCAGAGGGCCCTTGTCTTTCCTTCTAGACCGTTTGATGCCAAGAACCCCTTCCTGGCCAAGGTTACAGAGAACCGCAAACTGAACGAGGGTGGAGAGCGGCACCTGATGCACCTGGAGCTGGATATCTCCAATTCCAAAATCAGGTAGTTTTCTGTGGGAGACTTCTCCTTTATTTTGTCAGGAGCAATCTGCAGCAGGAGCAAAGAACAAGGATGTGGCACCAGCTTCATCCAGTACTTCAGTAATTACTTAACACTGCCCCTCTGGGCTTCTGTACCAGGTACTCCATGTCAGGACTTTCTCCTGACTCTTGCACTGCCTACTTTGGGTCCCTGCTCTTAAAAGCCCTCTCAGTGGCTTAAATTCCTTAAATTGTTAGAAAGTCACAGATCCAGGTGGCTTAATGTAAAAACGTACTGCAGAGGATTTCGAACAGCTTTGCTCTGTGCCTGTCTGGGAGCTGGCCTGTCCTTGCTGGAACTCTGGCCTCGTTGAAGTCTCTGACTTGGAGGTCCCTTGTAAAAACCCTGGTTTATAAAACCGTTATCCCACAATGGTCCTTCCTGCTTTTACTGTGGGCTCTGGGGATCCCTGGTAGATACAGCAGCTCGGATCTCAGTGTTGTCCAGCTGCCTCTTGCACCAACCCGCTTGTCTTCTCGGGGTGGACAAGAAGTGGTGCGGGTGTTGCATCTGTTCTCCTGTGTCTCGTGCCAGGTACGAGTCCGGGGACCACGTGGCTGTCTACCCAGCCAACGACTCCTCTCTGGTGAACCAGATCGGTGAGATCCTGGGCACAGATCTGGACACTGTCATGTCCCTAAACAACTTGGATGGTGAGTATGGATGACCCCTGAGGGTCAGCAGTGCTCCTTCAGCTGTGGCCTCTGTCCTCCCCACCAGAGCAGGATCCAGATCACCCTCGGGTCCCATGGGACACCTCCAGGCAGATGGATGTGCCGCGGCCGCTCCAAATGCTGCGCTGTTCTAGCAGTAGCACACAGTCTGTTTGCTGAGAGCAGCTGAAGTGGGTCAGTTGTGAAATGTTTAGCGTGCCCATTCAACAACAAATTATGTAACAGCACACTCCTAATTACAGAGCATCAGCCCACCAGAGCATCCCTCAGCCGCAGCAGCCCCGGAGCTCCACAGGGCCCTCAGTGTGTGCGATGTTCTTATTCAATCCTGGGAGGAGGCACAGGCTTGGAGACTGAACTGCCAGGAAGGGAGCACTTGTGCTGACACAAAGAGCTCTTCCTGGGCAGCGTTCCCAGCAGAGCCAGCCTCTGGCAGGATGGAGATGGCAGCTGCTGCCCATTGCACTCCTGGAGCAGCACAGCCAGACCTGAAGCATCAGATGTGCTGGCCCAAGAGGACTCTGAGCACAGCTATCTGTGACTAAATGAGCCTAAGGACACTTTTGAGGCCAGGTCTGATAGAGGTGTAGGTGTGTGAGGCCAAATTAGATGTGGAGGGGAGCCTCTCTGTGCTTGGTCTGTGGGTTTGCTGGACTTCTCAGGCAGAGAGCCCCGGTGGGAAGCACAGGGTAAAATTTTTTGCTGCTAAACTGTCAGGCAGCATCTGTGAAACACAGAATGGGCTACTGGGAGAGGGAGCTGCCTGGAGAGGGAGGTGCTTCAGTGTGGAAATGGGGCTTTGGCCCTAGGGCTGCTCTCTCCTCCCTGGAGCCTTGCTCGTCTCCAGCCCTCACGCACCGTGCGTAGCTGCCGGCGTGAAATCTCTTTGACGTAACAGCACGTAGTTGCCAATTTTCAATTTTTCTTTCTCCCCCTCTTCTCCAGAGGAATCCAACAAGAAGCATCCCTTCCCCTGCCCCACATCCTACCGGACAGCCCTGACGTACTACCTGGACATCACCAACCCTCCCCGCACCAACGTGCTGTACGAGCTGGCCCAGTACGCCACGGACACCGGGGAGCAGGAGCGCCTCCGGAAAATGGCCTCGTCCGCTGCCGAGGGCAAGGTGGGAGCGCTGGCCTTCCCAGCACCGCTACTGGGCTGAGCTGGGTGCTGGGGGATCCCCAAAAGGGCTGTGCAGAGAGCCCAGGGGGCGTTTGCCAGCCACGAAGGGAAGTGGTCACACATGTGCCCGCCTTGCCCGCAGGCCCTGTACCTCAGCTGGGTGGTGGAGGCCCGCAGGAACATCCTGGCCATCCTGCAGGACATGCCCTCGCTGCGCCCCCCCATCGACCACCTGTGCGAGCTCCTGCCCCGCTTGCAAGCCCGCTACTACTCCATCGCCTCCTCCTCCAAGGTGAGTGTGCTTCCAGTAGGGAATGAGGCTGTGCAGGGACCGCTTCAGCTGCAGCTCCACGGCACCACGGTCCTTGGCTGGGGACTGGACATGGGGAGCTTGTCCTGGTGATAACTTCGGTCAGAGAGGCAGCTTTAGTTATCTCCGTGCATGGGGTTATCCCACCTCCCAAAGGGTCTGCAGAGGGTCTCACACTGCAGCCAGCTGTGTCTCAATACCACATATGCTCCCTGGGGCCCTGCTCCTCTTCACCCATCAGGCTGGCTGTTTTAGGACTTGGAAGAAGGTGGAATTTTAGGGGCTGGTCAAAATTCACTCATTACTTTGTGTCTGAATCCCTGAGGTGGCTGGAAATACCCAGGGAACCTCCGTGGTCCCATGATGGGCACAGGGAGGAATAGCTGTCCCAATGTTAACATTAGCTTAAACTTCTCCTCGTTCTTGAGCACTGAGGGGGTTCTATGGGGATTGAGCTGTGGGGTTGCCAGGGCTCCCTCTCTGCGTGGTGCCAACATCCCTTCCCTGCAGGTTCATCCCAATTCCATCCACATCTGTGCTGTGACGGTGGAGTACGAGACCAAGACGGGCCGCCTCAACAAAGGGGTGGCCACCAACTGGCTCAAGAACAAGGTGCCTGACCAGAACGGGAGCAACTCCCTGGTGCCCATGTACGTGCGGAAGTCGCAGTTCCGGCTGCCCTTCAAGCCCAGCACCCCCGTGATCATGATTGGGCCGGGCACTGGCGTCGCCCCCTTCATCGGCTTCATCCAGGAGCGGGCCTGGCTGAAGCAGCAAGGTGAGGGCCCAACAGCCTCCTTGGGGCTGGAGCTCCAGCAGGACGGCGGGGCCGGTTGGTGCCTCTGAGGTGCAGCTTGTGCTGCTCATGTTGCTGGTGGGTCCAGCAAAAAGCAGAGGAGGTGGGGCAGGGTGAATAGTAGCCATGTGTTGCCAAACATGAGGATGCTTTGTCCTTCTCTTGGCCACGGAGGATGTTTGAGGGGTGGATAGGACTGAGGCAGTTCTCTGACCTCTGCCACCACATCTCCAAATAAACCACAGTCAGGTCACTTACACTCATTCCTGAAGCCTGTGGCCGCTTCTGGGAATCAGTCTCAAGCTTCCCCATATAACCAGAAGCAGTTGTGCAGCTCTGCCTCCCCCAGCTTGGCAGGACCAGGGGAGCAGAGAGGACAGGACTGCTGGGATTGGCAAGACAAGGGGAGGGTGGGGAGGGGGACAGGTTTGTGGGCTGCCAGGGGCCACCTGATGGGGGCTGTGTGACCCTGCAGGCAAGGAGGTGGGTGAGACGGTGCTGTACTACGGCTGCCGGCGCGAGCGAGAGGACTACTTGTACCGGGAGGAGCTGGCCCGCTTCCAGAAGGAAGGAGTCCTTACCCAGCTCAACGTGGCCTTCTCCAGGGACCAGGCTGAGAAGGTACTGCTCTAGTCCCCTCACTACTTGCTCCTGCTGGTTACACCCAGCTGTGGCCTTGGGGCTGGAGACTCCCAGCCTGGATGGCCCGTGGCAGGCAGGAGCACCCAGCACACTTCCACTGCCTCCAGAGCTGCGAGCATGGCCTTGGCTTCCCCTCATCGCCCCAGCCTGTGGTCTGGGGGGCTCTGCTCCTCTCACCTCATTGCCACCTTGCTTCCTGCCAGGTTTATGTCCAGCACTTACTGAAGAAGAACAAGGAAAACATCTGGAAGCTGGTTAATGAGGGGATGGCTCATATCTACGTCTGTGGGTAGGTCTGGTGGCAGGGGAGGGACTTTGGGGAAACGTTCCTATTCTCAGGAAAATTAGTGTGACTCGGTTTCCCCAGCGATGCATTACAAGCCCTGGGAGGGTTACACTGTCCAGATTCCAGGGGGGAGGGCAAAGGGCCAGGCAGGTGGGCTGGGGTGAACCCTCTGTGTTCGTGCAGGGAGGTGACAGGGCTCTGTGACTCTGGTGTCACACCGTCTCACTCACGATCCCTTTGTTTGCAGCGATGCCCGAAACATGGCCCGGGACGTGCAGAACACGTTCTACGAGATCGTGTCTGAGTTCGGGAACATGAGCCAGCCCCAGGCTGTGGACTATGTAAAGAAACTGATGACGAAGGGCCGGTACTCTCTGGATGTCTGGAGCTAAAAGTGGGGCTGGCGGGGCCGGGGAGAGAACGGGTCCCCAGGCATGGGCCCACGGGAGGTGCAAAGTGCCTGCTCGCCCAGGGCTGCTGTGGGTGACGGTGTCGGCCCCACCCCACAGCTACCCCGGTGTCACTCCCAACCCCTCCTGGGCCACAGCAGCCCCTCGGGACGGACTGTGTACCCTGGGGGGTGGAAGGGGTTGAGAGGGGCAGGGGGGTAGCTCAGCCGCTGTCCAGGAGCCGCGGTGGCCCCGGCACCCCAAGGTGCACCTCGTGGCACCAGCGTTTGCCTTGAGGTCAGGGACACAGCTGATGTGGGGCACAAGGGATGGACGCTGCCAGGGAGCTCTGGGGTCCTCCTCTGAACACGAGGTGTTGCCTTATCCCCGGGGCTGAAGCCCACCCTGGCCTGCTGGCACGGCAGAGGGGTGGGGGAACCGGCAGCCCCCTGCGCTCCTGCTGGGTGTGAGGGGCCAGCCTGGGCAGCGATCTGTCCTCACCTCTCTCCTGCCCTGCTTGTCCTGCTCTAGGATGTGGGGCTGGCAGCTGGCTCTGGGCACAGAGCTGTCCTGTGCCCCCCCAGACCTCACCACCCCCCTGCTCCTTTCCTGATGCCTGCCTTTGCTCCAGCACGCAGTGGGAAGGGGGTGGCTCCTCTCCCCTGGGGAACAGACCCAGTTTTGCGAGGAGGGGTCTCAGTCCGTAGGGCCCTACTTGCTCCCCAGGGTCCAGCAGCTCCCCTGAGCCCAGCCCCTCCCTCACACTGTGTATGGTCATTTTTTAAATACTGTTTTTATTTTAACATCTTTGTGATTTAAGCATGGAGGGGAAAAAAAAAAAACCAACAGAAAACAACCTTTCAGGCTGTCCAATGATTGTAAATTATTTAAATACATTTTCCCTTGGAATAAAAATACTGCGTCTGTAGTTTGCTTCCTGCCCTCTCTCTGCTCAGCCAGAGGGAGGCAGGAACATTGGATGATAACTGAGAGGAAAGCTGGGGACTGGGTGGCAGATCTGGGTTTAGGCTGAGCTGGGGGCAGCCCCTACCCTGAGTGTTGGGACCCAGTGTGGGGAGGATGGCAGCTCTGGACTGGGGTGCTGCTGTGCCAAACCTGGTCTTTGGTTCTTCTGGAGCTCCTGATGGTTGTACAGGGAGTCTCTTCCCTGAGCTAGGACACTGAGGTCCTGCTGGGCTCCTTGGATGGCCAAAGCTCTGGCCACAGCCCGTGCACAGGGCTGGGCAGGCCAGGGGTGCCATGGAAAGGAACTCACAGCACTGCCCACCTGGCACCCCTGTACCCTGGGCTGGTGGAGGGGGGCACAGGGAGATGGGTTTTCATAGAATTATGGAATCATTTAGGTTGGAAAAGCCCTCTAAGATTGTTGAGACCAACTCTTAACCCAGCACTGCCAAGCCCACTGCTAACCCACATCCACAAGTGTCACATCTACATGGCTTTAAAATCCTCCAGGGGTGGTGATTCCACTGCCCTGCACAGCCTGTGCCAGGGCTGGACAACCCTTGGGGTGAAGACATTTTTCTCTAATGTCCAATCTAAACCTCCCCTGGGACAACTTGAGGCTGTTTCCTCTTGTCCTACTGCATGTTACCCAGCAGAGAACAGACCCCACCTCCAGCCTCTTGTCACGGAGGTTGCGTCAGGACCCATTTCCCGAAAAGCCAAAGCCACAGAGCATGGAAACTGTTCCCAGACCACCCCGGTGACTGGGGCAGCACCTTCCCTTTATTTTTACATCTGCACCCCCCAGAGATGCCAGCCCAGGGTGCTGTTTGTGCAGCTCCAGTGTGAAGCCTGGCCCAGGCTCCCGGTGCTCCCACCCCTCCCGAGCCCCAGGCCCCCTCTTCCCTGTGGATTGAAGGTGAGGGAGGAACTGGAGCAGGCACACCCTGGAATCCAGGACTTGTGCACAGCCCCCAGCTGCCCTTGCAGTGATGAGGCTGCCCCAGGGTCTCTGCCTTCAACACACAGGGGCTGCAGGGCTGGGGGGGAAAGGGGGAGCCTCGACCATGCCAGGACCTGTGTGAGGCAGCTGTCAGCCTTGTCCCAGTGGGATGGGGAGCACCAGCATCCCAGAGAACATCCCAGTAAATGGGAGTGGCTGTCACAGGGTGCTCCTGGCTCCGGGTGAGTGGCTCGGGCACGGATCCAGCACCGCGGTGAACACACGGACTGTCCAGGAGCAGGGCCCGAGCTCTGTCCCACACCCAGGCTTCCCAGGAAGGGGATGAGACACCAAAGTCTGGACGGAATCGAGGAGATGTGCACGGGGGGATGGAGGCAGTGGGGAGAAACAGTCCTGGCACCCACACTGCCCCCCTTCAATTCTCCTTCGTGTCTTTGTTCTTGTTCTGAAACTTCTGGTGGACAACGCGGAGGGTGGTGAAGAAGTTCCCCAGGAAGAGGATGAAGAAGGGCAGGCCGCACATGAGGACCTGTGGGAGGCACAGAGGCACAAGTCAGCAGGAGGGACCTGCCTGGGGCATCCCCCTTCCCAGGGCAGCCCCCTGGGAGCCCCCTTACCTGCCACTCCTTGCATTCCGGGTGCTGGAGCATGCGGAAGAGGGTGATGGCATTGTAGAGCTGCCAGAACTGCAGGAGAGAGGAGATTGAGGGGGGGCTCTGCTCTCAGAGGCTCCATCCCATGCTGACACTCATCCAGCTGCTTCCTCTGGGCACAAACCCCATGCTGACCTCACATGAGGGCAGTGGAACCCCATCTAGGCTCGGGGTCAAAGGGCTCATCCCCAGAGGACTCCAGCTGAGACATCCCCTCCCCTTTTGTGCCACCTGGAGCCCAAAGGCCGTGAGGAAGGCTGTGGGCTCTTGCAGGGATCAGTGCAGACTCACCTGCCCAAAGAAGAGGAAGGGAAGCAGGAACGTGAGGCCTCTCCACATCCAAGACTGGAAACCCTCTGCAAAGGATGAAGGTTTGTGTGAGGACCCGGAACAGGCTGGCAGGGAGCAGATGGAGCCCAGCGCCTCTGGACATGGGCAGGAAGGCTCAGCGCCCACTCCACGCCTGGCTGAGAAGGGCCTGCCATGCCAAGCTCACCATGAGCACCTGTACTCACAGAGGGGATGGTGGCAGGAACTCCTAATACAGCAGAGGAAGCTGCTCCAGTGGAGCTGCCCTTGCCCATGCTGGAGCCCCTCAGTCCAGCTCCTGGTGTCACAAGGGCCTGGGAGGTGACAGCCCACAGTACATGGGCTGCTGGAGGGGTATTTCATGTCTGAAAGAGCTTCTTGGGGAAAGTTTGGATGCCAAAAGCCACATCCACTGCCACCTCGCATCCTGAGGGAGCCAGCTGTGGGCACCCAGCCTGTGGGGTGCTGCTGCCCTATGGGAGATGCTGCTCTCAGAGCTTGGGCTTTACTTGTAGCTTTTACTGCTTCTGCTACTGAAAAACCGCAGCCAAACTGACCTCAGACCAAACTGCCACCGTTACCTTTAACAGAACCCACAGCTCCCAGTTAGCTGAGGCTGGGCTGGAGCTGGAAGGGCGGCTTGGGCAGCCACAGGCCCTGCAGCAATGGTGGGTCCAGCGGGACTGGGACAGCCAGTAAGGGGAGACCCCGACTTACCCACGGTCAGATCCATGTTGTGCCTCTCGCCCAGCGCTCGCAGGCGGTACAAGCACCCGCTCTGGTAGTAATACTGCAGGAACTGCACAAAGCCTGCAAGGAGAGCATGGCTGCTGTCAGCAGGGGCCCACGGATTAACTCGTGGCCCCAGCTCCACGATGACTCTGCCCACGAAGACCAACCACCCCAGGGCCAGGGAGGTGAGGGCAGGACAGAGGCCGAAGGAAAACACAGATGAGCCGAGAGCTGTGAGCAGCTGCAGCCAGGTCTGCATGTCCTGCAGAGCCCCACGGGCACGCTCAGCACCCCAGGCCAACCACAGTCCCTGTCCCAGCACAGCACTTACTCTGGTACATGGAGAAGGAGAGAAACTGGTTCCTGAACATCTGGTACATGAGCCCATCCGGCCTGTGGAGAAACGGTGCTGGCTGGGGGACACGGGGCTGGGAGGGGACGGCCAGCCCTGCCTGCCCCACAGCCCCTGTGGCTGCAGGTCAGGGCAGCAAAGGCCCCTGTGCCAGAGCCGCCCACAGCCCCCTGTGGGATGGGGGACACACACTTACCATGTCAGCATGACACCTGAGAGGAAGGTGGAGATGTAGTGATGCAAAACCCACCAGCCTTTGATTCTGGAATGCAGACAGAGAGAAGGGCCATCAGGTCTTGAGTGTGAATCCCGACCCACAGGTGCACCAGCAGAGCGGAGCAGCCCATCCCCAGCCACGTGACAGCTCCCAGGGCAAGGTGAGGAGCGGGGCTGGTTGTGAAACATCCGTGCTCGGAGCAGGACCTGGCGCCTCCGGTCTGGGCAGCACCGGGAGCCGGGGCCTCTCCAGTTGCCGCTCCACCTTCCCGCACCACCTCCGCACAGGGAGTTCCTCCTGCCCCGCTCCTACAGCTCGTAACAGGGCTTGCTACACGCCCTGAGTAGGAGGGAGCTGCTCCCTTGGGAAGCTCAGAGCTGCTCGATGGGCCCCAACTTCCCAGCTTTGCAGAGGGAAGGACCAACTCGCTGAACCCCCTCCCCGAGCCCTGAGAACTCACTTGGATCCATTGTTGATCAGGATGCTCTCCCGGATGGTGAGGGTGCAGTAGTACCACACCAGGAGGAAGTTAAAGACGGCATCTGTCACCCTGGTGTCACACAAAGGAGGGTGTAAAGAGGTGTGTTGGGGGCACTGGCACTGCTGTGGGACACCCACCCCCCGTGGGCAGGGACCTGCTTTCCCCCCACCCACCACGGCCACGGCGGGACTGCAGCAGCCACAAAGGCCACCCCACCTACAGGGCAGTGTCCAGATCCTTTATCAGGATCTCCTGTCCAGCTCTGGACCTTGCAGGATGGGAGAAGAGGACACAGGGACCCTTGGAGAAGATCTCTGCCCAGGATCCAAGCCAGACTCACCGGGAGTTGAAGAGGAACCGACAGGAGGAGGAGACAATGAGTAGGATGATGGTGAGGTAGAGCTTGAACTTCTCATATTCATCTTTATAAGCAAACCTACAGAGAAACACAAGGACTTGGAGCAAAGTGGCTGCTGGAAGTTTGTGTCCGCCCACCCTACCCAGCTGGATAAAAGTGATGTTCCATTGGGAACCTCCGGGACACACTTGGGAAAAACCTTGCCTTGGGGGTATTTCTGAGAGGAGAACACACCAGGCTGCTTCCACACATGTGGGACACCTTCAAGCACTCCAAACCACCCCAACCTGTCTGGTGGCCCAGGCTATGGGGAAGCTGGGTGGACTGGAGTCTGCACAGGCCTCCAAGAGGAGAAGAATGACACAGGCTCCTGGCTGGGCATCTCTGGCATGGGGAAGGCTCTCCTGGGCCAAAACCAACCACTGGTGTTTCCCCAGAGGAAGAGGAGGGGCCTATCCACCGCCTGTCCTTCCTGGAAGTGCCTAACACAGCGGAAACCCAGACATGGCTTTGGTGCAGGATCCTTTTCAGCTTGTCAGAGCTAATGGTCCATCCCAGCCCAGTGGCAGGAGCTTGAGGGGGAGTCAAGGATTTGGCTGATTCTGTGAAAGGACGCAGAAAAACAGCCCAGGAAGGGAATCTACACCAGGTGGGCCAAGCCAGCCAGGTGTCTGCCCAGGAGGAGCTGTTGTTCCTTGGCACCAAGGGGATCCCGAGCCAGGCAAAGCAGAGGTGGCACCGAGGAGGGAGCCGTACTTGGCCTGTTTGCTGAGCAGTGTGACGTTCACGTTCCCGAGCACCAGACTCAGGTACAACCTGGGGAGAGAGCAGAGGTGTTAGGATGGGGACCTGCCCGCGGAGCTGTCCCCTCTTGTGCCGCCGCTGGGGCCAGGGATGAGCTCCCAGCTGATTTCCCCTTGGAGCTGCCAGGCACAAACGCTCTGGCATCCCCTCTCCAGGGCAAGGGGATGGGTGGCCGAGCACACACCCCACCTCCCGTGGGCACTGGGGTGTTCACCTGGGCCTCCACACACACACAGCCAGTGTCCAGGGGTGGATGAAGGCCCTGAGCAGGCAGAGAAGTGAGGGGCAAGAGGACAGCACTGCAGAGGATCAGCCTGGCTCCTGCCCACGTGTCCTCTGGAGGAGCCCAAGTGGAGCAGCAGAGCTGTGACACCCCCAGGAGCAGGGTGACAGCAGCCTTACAGCCACAGGGATGTGGAGGGTGGACCTGGTGTTTCACCCAGAGCTGAGGTGCCTCTTACCCGTTCTTCTTTGGCAGGTAGGCCTCCATCTCAAAGAAAACGTTCTGCCTCTCTTTAATCAGGTTCTCGGCCTCTTGGATGGAAGATTCCTGCTCGGGGCTCGCGTGGGCTTTGCATCTGGGGAGGAAACACAGGCACTGATATCAGGAGAGCCTCTGCAACGTGGTCAGCACGTGCTGGCACTCCACAGGTGACTGAGTCGGGCAAGGACACCCCAAGGACAGCAAAGGCAGATGGAAGGCAGGTCCATAACTCCGTCAGGCTGGGATGTTGCTCAAGAGAAGGAAGCAGGAAGAGGAGTGAGGTGAGGCCAGAGGGGTCTCTCGCCCTCGAGGAAGGATGGGGAGAGCTTGGTGCAGGAGCAAGGCAGGTCACGGTACCTGCAAAGCCCTTGTGAGCTCTGAATTGCAAACAGGGCACAAATTGGGGCACAGGGAAGGGAGGCTGGGGAAGATCTGCCTCTCACAGCACTTTGCCATGCATGAGGCTGCAGAGAGGTTTGTATTTCAGATATGAGATGAGAGCCTCGTCCTTGCCTCTCTCCCCTCCTGTGCTGTCACAGGACACCAACTTACTTTTTGAGGGAGAGCGAGAGCTCCTTCAGCCGCTTCTTCTGCCGTGCGATGGAGCTGGAGATCCCATCCTGGAGCTTGGTCAGCTCCTCGAGTTTCTGCTTGTACAGCTTGTGGTTATCCTGGGAAGGAGAGACTAGCAAGCATTAGACCTGCCTGCCCAGACATCCCTGTCCTTGGGCCCCCCATGGTGGCACTGCTGATGCTTCTGTTAAAAAATGTCCTCAACTTCACCTGCACAGCAGCTGGGTGAGAGGAGAGGTGGCTGCAGAGGACCAGGTGAGTTTGGGGACAGCCTGCAGCCAGCCCTGCTTCCATGGGAATGCCCATCCCCAATCCCAAGGAAGGTATCTACAGGTGCAGGCACATCCATAGGTCCTGCCCTTGCACATCCCTCATGTTCAGCCCCCTTCCAGCTGCGGGCTGTGAAAGTTCAGCCACCATCACCACCAGTGATGCTCCCACAGCTGGGAGACCACTGACTGGGCCCAGAGGATAGGAAAGACTTGGAAAGAAACACTGTTTGAGCCAGGGCTGTAACTGAAGGCTGTGGTCAGCTGGAGCGGTGGCTTTGAGTGCTGGAATGGGAAAAGTGACTCTCTCTGCCTCCAGGTTTGTGCAGCACCTGCTGCTGCCCCGACCTGTGGCTCTGGGCACCCCTGGGAAGCTGGAAGGAGCCTGTCAATGAGCTGGACAAAGAGGACAGACTCACAGCAGGGCTGCAGCCAAGTGCCCAGTAACCCAACCGCACCTGGGAAAGGCTGGATGCCACTCTCCACTAAATTTAGCAAGGAAAGGAGAGAGTGTGCTGGATCAATGCTGCTGCCTGTCCAGGTCAGCTGGAAAACAGCCTCACCTCGGCCACAGCAGCCTGAACACCACTTCCACCAGGGAATTACACACTGCTCGCAACAACCCTTGGACTAGACCTTGGCACACAAGTTTGAGCTCTTATCGAGCACTTGATCAGCAGATTTAAAAGTTGTTCCCAAAGGAGAAAGGTGAAACTGAGAGCAGAGGAGGAAAACCTTCTCCCTCTGGTGACAAGCAGTAGCAGATCTGGATCCCAGACAGTCCCAGCTCCCCAGCAGTGATTTATGTCCCTGATCTCTCCCAGGGTATTCCCTGCTTGGCCATCAAGCTTTCCTGCTCCCATCTGGAGTCACCTCCTCCTCATGCTCTGAAGTTAACTGTGAGCAAGTGGCTTTTGTGATAAGTCCTTTAGCTGTGTCAGCACCCCAGCACCACGCTCGGAGACAGCCTGGATCGGGAGCCACTCCGGGAGGAGGTTTCCAATGGGAAGGGCCAGCATCGTGTGGCTGCACTCAGGGTTCGAAGTGGGTGACCCGGGACGTCCACGCAACCCCTATGGAGCAAGAGGAGGTTTCTCAAAGCCTCCCTTGCCCCAGATCTGGGCACAGCAGCGACGTGCCCGCAACAACATCCGCTTCAGCCCGCTCCCGGGGGGGGGAAAGGACGGGGAAAGGGAACTGGTGCAGCTGCAGCTGAGTGACCTGAGCAGCAGCAGGGGATGGGGTTAGCCAACCTTTCCCTTGGGTGACCCTGTCTGAGCTGAACCCTGCCCACTCCTTCCCCCGGCAGCCCGCGCCCTGGGGATTACACAAAGCAGGTGGAAGCACCTCTGATACCTGTCACCTGCCTGGCCCGGAGCCCCCGGTGGGTGGCAGGGCACGGGATCGGGAGGTGGACGGGGGACGAAGGGTCGGGACAAGGAGCCTGGCCGCGGTGTGCCCCCATTCCCGGTAATCCCGGCCAGCGGGGCAGTTTGGCTCCCGTCCGACCCGAGCGGGGCTGACAGGGGCGATAAGGAGCGATGAGGAGCGTGAAACGACATCTGCGCACCCTGTCCGGCCGTGCCACGCCAGCTTCCAGCCCTTGGACACCGGGAGCTCCGGGCTCTCCACGCCAGTTCCCAACCCTTGGACACCGGGAGCTCCGGGCTCTCCACGCCAGTTCCCAACCCTTGGACACTGGGAGCTCTGGGCTCTCCACGCCAGCTCCCAACCCTTGGACACCGGGAGCTCCGGGCTCTCCATGCCAGCTCCCAACCCTTGGACACTGGGAGCTCTGGGCTCTCCACGCCAGTTCCCAACCCTTTGACACTGGGAGCTCCGGGCTCTCCACGCCAGTTCCCAACCCTTGGACACCGGGAGCTCTGGGCTCTCCACGCCAGCTCCGCGCCGGGCCGGGGGCTCAGACGGGCGGACCCCGATCCTCGGCAAGCGCCGTGCCCGGCACAGGCTGGCACCTCCGCCCCGCTCCCAACCGCTCGGCCCAGGGCTGGGACACAAGGAAAAGGCTCCAGGAGGGAGCCGCCGGCTGCCCGCGGGACCCGTTGGAGATGCTGCGGGGGGCGCCCGCGGGGGATCCCCCAAGGGCGCTGTGCCGGTCACCGCGGGGTGCCGGGGCGGGCCCCGAGCCCCCCGGGCGGGGGTGCGGCGGTACCTGGATGCGCTGGAAGCCGTCCTGCAGCTCCTCCCACTCCCGCAGGCACTCGGCGGCCGAGGCGCCCGCGGCCATGGCGGCGATGGCGGAGCCCGGCCCGGCCCGCGGCCACCGCGCCGCTGCCACGCCCCCTTCCGGACACGCCCGTCGAGGGGCGTGGTCATGCGGGGGGCGTGGCCATGCCGGCCTGTAATTCCCATTACACGGAATTGGTAGGAATGTTTGCACTAAGTAGGAGTAGCACTCCGGTAGGGAGGCGCCGTGTATTTAAAGCAGTTCGCTTTTCGAACAATTAGAAGTCGGAACCCTCGCTGTTTTTTACCTTAGCGTTCAGGATGCTTTAGTGAAAGCAATTAAACGGAACCGAGCGTTGTAAATGGCAAACACAGAGTGCTAGGAAACTGTTTTCTGGAATGTTTTTATTTTGGGATGTCAGTGACCAGACAGGATTGAGGCTTCAAAACTACCAGCTGTGCCAAGAGGTTTGGTTGTTGCATTAGAAGGTGGCAAGTGGGAAGGGTGGTCTTCTCAACAGTTCAGCCAGTGAGTCTGTGGGTAGCTAAGAAAGCACTCTCAGGCTGCAGGGACTGCAGAATCAGGGAAATTCTGTGGTCACTCTCCAGGCTGGAAGTGGCCACAGCCAGACTCTAAATCTGTCGTTCCATGCTATGTATAAGAATCCTTTTCAGAGATAACCCTACTATGGTTATAATCTCCTCTGCTTACAAAAGAGACAAACAGCCTGTAATGGGTCTCATCCTGCAGCACTTGCATTCCCCAAACTGCCACACCTTCTACAGCACCGGTGAGTTCTCCAGGAGGCTCCAGAAGTTGACTCAAAGTAACGTGGAGCTAAAGAGGAAAGCTTTTCCACTGAGGTCTTTTTTCAAACAGCATTCAAGTAGTTTTCTTGGTGGTGTGGAAGGGAGCGCCTTTCCCTGCAGAGTGTTCCCTGTCAGTAGTTTGGCTCAGAGATGTCTGTGATGTTGGTCCCATACATTTGGCTCTCCCAGGCCGAGAGCTGTTCCACAAAGCCCCGGTGGGGTCTCATGCTCGGTTTGCACTTCAGCAGATAATCCCACGCTCCCTGTAAGCAGAAGAGAAGGAAAGAAGTGTTAGGAATTGAACTGAAAGTCATGAAGCAGCTACGCTTGTAGACAACACGGCTTTGTATTTGCTCCCTGTGCTGGACAGCAAGAACCTGCAGGTAAGACTTTGGCTGCCAGAGCAGGACAGGCTGGATCCAGATGTGGACATCAGAGAAGCCTGTCCCCTTCATACTCTGCTCTCCTGGAGAGCTCAGGCTGCTTTCATTACCTGGCAGGTATCCTGCATTATTTTATTTCACACTAATTGTGAAATCCAGGCCTGCATTTTCTACCCTAAAATGCTGTTCCCTCCACAGATGATGAATGAAGCAGCGAAGTATAAGCTATTCACAGGTAAGCAACAAAGGTTATCATGGTTTTGGATTGGTGTGACCTGCAGAAGCAGCCATGACCCCACAGTTATCCCACTGCACTAATTACAGTCATCTTAACAATTTATTAGTTGCAAGTAATCACTTAGGGACTCTGACACACACAGGGCAGATCCACCAGCATTGTTGTACATTACTTCAGCTGCATCCCTGTGTTTTCCCAACAGTGCTCATCTTCCTGCTTGTAAAAGAGCTTGCCCCCTGCACTTGGAGGATTGCTTAAGTGTAATGAGACCAAAGGTCAGCAGATAGTGCTCCATTGGTTTGTTTTTCTAATCTCGGTGATTCTGCAGGCTCCGAGGCTGATCTTCCAATATTTACTCCTCTGGGACCACAGTGTGGGTGTCTCCAGTTCCCCTGGACCCCACAGATCTACTCACATATTGATTACTAACAGAATAAGAGGCCACACATCCCAAATCTGCCTTGCTTTTGGAAGCTTTCAAAGATCTTTGTCTGGGTTGGCTGGGGAATCACACGGGAATCTGTTGCACTGCTTTTGTCTGCAAGAAACAAACTTGCCTGCCAGGGTAATCCCCCCAGGAAAGCTTTGCCCAGCCAACAGTGGGCAAGCACTGCCCTGCCAACCTTTTCTTCTTCTTTTTTTTTTTTTTTTTTTTTTTGGCAGTTAGTAAAATGCTGAGACCAACCTGTCGATGCCAACTGAGAGGAATGGCAAGGATCAGCCTTTGACTTTTGCACTGCCATGCAAGCCTGGTCTGAAATTCAGCGTGCCAGTGGCTGGTTATCAGCGTGCAGGAACAATTACACCTGTGCTAGTGCAGGGACTCAGCCGTGTCTGCAGCCCTGCTGGCACCCTCAGCCTCTAATTACCCTCTGGCACACAGCCACGGATAGAGATTTCCTCTTACGTTGCAAATGTTTGCACAAAATCAATAAAATTTTTAGATCCAGGCCCAGCTTAAGTGAAGTTTGGATCAATCCGTTCAAGCTCCCAGAGGAGATTTCCTGAAAAGGGATAAGGAGATGCTGTTCAGTTCCCATGGGAACTCAGCTGCTCTGTGTTAGCAGGTACCATGAGCTGGTGCTTAGGGCAGCACAATGCCCCTGTGTTGTATGGAAAGGGAGGAAGGGCACCAGGGGAGAGGCCACCAGGCTCTTGCACAGCCAGGCCATTCCCAGCCATCCTTCATCCATTTCTTACATTATTCAGAGCTATGGAACAGCACGTACTGGCCATCTAGCCTGTACATCCCTCCTGGGCGAGTATTATCCCGTTCCAGATTCCTCTACAGCAGTATCTGTGGGAGGGGATTGCTTCTGGAGGAATAAAATGGGGTTTCAGAAGAGGTCAGTGCTGATGCTGAAGTCAGTGGTAAATCAGAGCCCTGCAAACACTGGGTTCTGAACTTCTCTGTAACGCCATGGAATTAAGAGATGGGATTAACTGCAGTAGCTTCCACTCTCTTTCTCAGATCGAGGAGAGAAATACCATATCCTATAACCACAGCTTTAGTTTTATAGCCCTGCAGTTAAGTAGGGAAATGCAAGGATATCACAGGTGCCAGGGTAAGAACTCACAAATCCAAAATCACACTTAAGACAACTCCTTAATGGGATAAACAAGATGCGCTCTCAGGTCATATCATCAGTTACATTATCAGGTGGATATTCTGCATGAAATCACAGAGAGTGAGTGTGTTACTACTACAGTGATGAGGCTTCAGAAAGAGAAATCAAGTGCAGACCCAGCCAGTCCCCGTGGGAACTGTGACAGTGACATACCTTCAGGGAAAGCCGGCAGGAATGCATGAGATAGGCCAGGATGGCTGTGCTGCTCCGGCTTATCCCCAGGCTGGAGAACACCAGCACTGCTCCGCCGTCCATCTGAGCATCTGAGTAAAGAAATGCCAATCACAAATTAATGATCTGGGAAATCAAGCTTCCAAAGGTAGAGCCAAGCACTAATTCGGTGACAGCTGACAGGCTGAGTGACAGGAGCCCTCAGGAACCCTGACAGCAGCAGATGGGCACTGCCAGCTCCCATTTCTGTAAGCATTTGCCTTTCTGAGAAATCCACTTGGTTAAAACGTGACCAGAACCAGTGACAATAACCAGTCAATGCTTCATTGCACATCACTGTCACCTTTACATCAGGGAACTGAAGAATTTGGTCTACCACAATCCATCAGCTGTGGTCAGTATCACTCACATCACCTGATCAAACTCCTCCCAGAAAGGCTTAAAGGTATTGAAATTTCTGATGAACAAAAGCCTGACTGCTCTCCATTCAGGCTGGAGCAACCAGCTCCCAAACTGGAGGGGAGTGAGACTCCAAATCCCTTCCCTCTCTCCGTGGAGACCACCAGCAGGAAGCATGTACATGCCAGCTGGGGCACTGGTTTTATGATGTTCTTATGATGGATACTTTGTGGTGAAAATTGCAAAGATCAGCAAACCCATTTGCTACTAAAGGATGCTGTCAGTGGTTCCTAACCACATTAACTCTGCTGCCTGCGCCTAGAAGGTTGCATATTTAATTAATAAGCTTTTAATCCTTTCTCTCTCTCTCTAGACAGCATGATGTTTTTAGAATATTAGCAACTGAACAATAGAATTCATAGGGCAAAGCCTCTTACTGTTGCTGAGATGTTCTGTTGGTTATGGATTTTTTTTTTCAAGCATTGTAACAGCATTTTCTAACTTATTTCTATAATGAGATACCCTTTCTGTTCTAAGACCTGAGTAGAAGTTGCGTCACTCCAACATACACCTGGCCTGAGAATATCCACACTCCTCTCAGAGTATGTTGAGAGCTTTAGTCTGGTGTTCACCCATAACTGTTTGAATAATCTGCTCTCGAGGGCCAAGTAAACAGTTCCACTATCAGGTAAACAGTGTAACACTTCCACAAGAGCTAAAGATAATAAACTCTTGTAGTCTGCCTTGGAAACTTCCACAAACTGATGGGAGAAAGAAACTATCTTCTGAAACACTCTTGGGAAAAAACGTGGGGCACAACAAAAGCTTTGCAAGGAAGCAAATTTCAACATTTGGGTGCACACAAATCATGAAATCCAGTTCAGGACTACAAATTTATATCCCCAAATGTTGTTTCCTTGTTTCTTTGTGTCCTGTTGTCATTTCTGATATTGTACTTGGATTATAAGGTCTATGGGGACAGGATGGTCTTTTGCTTCTGAACAACACTCCATTCAACAGGGCCCTGGTCCGTGGCAGGTGTTATCTGGTAAGTGTGATAAAAGATAAGGGCAGGGTTTGACAGCATCATAGGATGGAGCTGCAGGAGCCGTGCCCGCTGCGCAGCTGCAGGCACTGAGCTGGAGAGTGTGTTTTTTTTCATGCCCTATCTGATGTAATCAGCCAAAGGCAGGTTGATGCTGTCCAACCTGAAAGTCTTCCCAGGCCCTACGGTGGGTCTGCACTGCAAATCACGAAAATTAGCAGCACCTTGTGGAAAGTTCCCTAATGTGGGTGACACTCTGGTTCAAATAAAGCTGTGGTTTTTGAAGGTTTGGGCTGGTAAAAGAGTTGTTGCAAAGGAATAAGATGGAATCCTACACAGCTCTGGTGCACACCTTGCAGCAAAGCCTTTTCAGGTCAGGTGGAAAGCTGCCTATTACCAGAGTGAGGGTGAGCAGGAACATCAGAGTCAGATGACCTGTAAAATCTCCTCTCTGTCCATTAGGCTGGATAGTGAGGCAGGTCCAGCATCCATCAGGGTGTGGGCTTGCTTGGGAGTGTACTGATCGTGAGTGATTACGACCCTGCTGCCTGAGCTTCCTGTTGGAGTGAATTGCTGTCACTCCCATCTAATATCCTCGGGTGAGCAAGGTCTCAGGAATTCCAGATCAGGATCAACTCACCTATGAAATGAGAAATGATGGGAAAGAAAGAAAAAAGATCTGCTTCAAGTGAGTCTGGAACAGATATATGGAGGGATTCACCACCTTCTGCAAACCTGGAAAGAGAGCACACAGACCACATGGACCACAGAAGCAGCTTTGACAAGATGTGTTTGTTGGAGGCAAGGTGATAATTTTGTTTGCTGTTACATGTGTAAGTTTTTCATCATCATCATCATCATCATCATTAACATTATGATAAGGGATTTGTTATGGTGAGATACTGAGATATTTATAACACAGATCCAATTTAATTACTGATTTTCCACTTTACGTGGTATCAGCATCACTGTCCTAACCTACAGCTTCCTTTATCTGAGAGAGAAATGCAAACAGGTGAACTGAAAGCCAGAGTGCCTTCACAGCATGTGAGTGTTGGCTGCTTTGTGGACACAGCCCCCCAGTCACTTCATGTGGTTCTCCATGACAGCATCTCTTCCTTCCACAAGAGAAGAGAACTCTGAGAACTCACAGAGCAAAACACTGGTGAGGAATTTCCAAATTGTGAAAGCACATCATGCAGAGGGCATGGCAATATTACCCACAGTGCAGAGAGCTTCCTCTGGAGCCAAAGGCATGAGAAGTGTCTGCTGGTACAGGTGTCCTGGGGTGGGTAAGTGGATTTGTTGCTTACTTTGTTTGGGTTACCTCCTTGAGAAATGCCACTGGATTTTTCACTGTGTGAAATGGCATTTCCAGCACAACCTGCAGACTGAGCTGAATGGTCGTGGACAGAGCAGGAAGGAAGGAAGACCAGCAGTGTGACACATGGGTGATTTAGCTTTCACACTGATGTGTTTGTAAGATTCTGTTCTGAAAGCTATTCAGAGATACAGCTTTTTCCTGGGGAATGGTAGTATGTGATAGACTCGAAATGCCAAGGGCTTCCCAGTCCTCCTCTCACCCAGCCCACCCATGGCATGGTCAAGGGCTGTGGGACTGTGTTGCTGCTCTGGGGTAGAGATTGGAAAAATGAGCATGAAATGGCACTGGAATCCGCAGTGAACAACAAATGTTTCCTTGGAAGTTCACAGGCACCGACTCCTCTGTGAACAGGCTCTGTGCCACCTCATTTGTTCACATCACAGACATTGGGGAGGGTAAACCTTGAACTGTTTAACTTACAGTGTTCCAGGCTGTTCAGAGACATTGACTAGTGCTTTGATCCTCAGATCTTTCTGAATTTTTTGGTCACAGGCCTGCTTGAAATTGCCCATATATAACTTTAAAGGCAGTATTTCTACAGGGTATGGCTGGAAGTTGTCTAGTTCCTGCCGGAAAGAAACCATAGGCTCAGGTTAGAGAGGGTCTTTGCTCCCATTAGCTTGCTAAGTTCTTAAACAGAAGTCACGTGAAGAATTGAACAAGCACTTAGTCAACAGCCCATGACACAATTTAGTGTAATGATTCATTCAATCACCTGGACTTTCTGTATATTGAAGTCTTTACTAGATTTACTGAGAATAATTAACAGCATCGCTGGCCTTGCGGCATTACTTGAAACAAACCCTGACTAAACAGGAGGTGGAATATATCCTTCCCATTGTCTGCAGGAACTGCAGCATAACAGATCCATTTGATGTTCTCCCTGGTTGCTGTTTGAAGGGCTAAATGAAATCATCTGCCACCTGCAGAGCTGCAGGTGCCCCGTAGTGGCACAGCACAAGTCTGCAGCTGTGTCTGGCTCCTGCAGCGTGGAGGCTGGGAGTGAAAACACACCAGAAGCCTCAACATCCTTAATGGATACTCTGCTACTGCTGCAGCAGCACAAAGCAGCAGCCTAAACCAACAGTGAACAGCTTAAACTGAGAGGCAGGGAGGTACTCTGTGTCCATGTGAATCCGATGGGGAAGCTCAGCAACGTGTTGCCCTTCACAAAGCAGCACAAAGTGAATCGATTTTGCCTCCCGTGCTGTAGCATCCCCCAGGTCAGCACAGTGTCATGGCCTATTTCATGTGAACCAGGAGGGAACAAAAGACACGTTGCAAGGAGATGCTTTCTGCTGACCAGCACCTTCTTAGCCTGCCCTGCCTCAGGTCCTGTCCTAGATGTGAAATAAAGGGGGGTTGTTTCTCATGAGCTAAACAGATCAATGTTTGTAGGTGAAACCAAATATTAGGATGCCAGTATTCCAGTGGATGGCTGTTTTCTTTCTAGGCCTATTGAAACAATGCACCAGCAGTTGCCTTGTGATCCTTCCGGATGAAAACACATGGGACACGGTGCTTGGTAGGAATTGCACTTCTGTCTGAAAACATTTGCTGTGTACTATCCCAGATAACCACGTGTGAGTGAGGACCCTGCTTCTTTTCATCATTTGCTACTGTTTGTTCAGTTATCTGTACTCTCCCCAGGCCAGTTTCGAGGTTATCAGGAAAACGTTCCCAGGTTGTTTCCATGAGCTTTCTTTCATGCAGTGGAAGAGGGAAAAGTGTGGCTGCAAAAGGATCAGTGGTGAGACTCAGGGCAAGCACAGCAATTCAAATGACATTTAATTCCTTTGCTTGAAATTACTACATTTGCAACACCATTTAACTTGAATTCATCAGCCATCATCAGCTGAATATGAATGCTAATTCTACTTTCAGATTAGTCTTATGTCACCTGAGGCATCCACAGTGTCTTCTGAGTCCCCAGAAAAGGAAAACAAGCTGAAAAATGCCTGTACCCTCCCTTCAGGACGAGCACGTGGTGGCGGGTGAACTCCTGAAAGTTTCTGGCGTGTAGGAATGCAGCTCCTTCCTCAGTATCTAAGGAGACCAAAAAGCTGTTTGCCAGGGCAGGTTCAGTGTCTCCATCATCTGCCTCCCCAACACCCACAGCAATTCCCATTTTATTTCATTTAATGCTCTTGCAGAAAACCTTGCTAAAAGCTCAACTTATTCTGTACCTGTGTGCTGCTTTCACCTCTTGTGCTGATCTTTATTCCTCTCCTTGATTCTTCTGTAAGTCTAGAGAAAGGTGTTTGTTTTTTTATTTTCTCTCCCCTTTTTTCTTTGGGAAATGCTTGTAATAAGTTCCCACAAGAGGGAAGTATTATTAATTTAAACCTATTAATCATAGTTTTACAGAGGCCCTTTTCTTTAGTTTTCTTTAGGCAAAGGGGGAAGAAGGAATTGTCTTAAATTCTTCTCAAGTGTTTTAAACAGTCTCCTCAATGAAGTAAATTATGTGAGATGGCTGCTCCTCTTCCCAAGGGGTCCATCCTGCTTCCCTCTAGCTATGTCTGCTTTAGAAATAGATCAGCACAATAGAAACCCACTTCTGATTCTTCCCTTCAATGCCTCATCACCGAGCATTTAGGAACATCCTTGCTTTTTTCATTCCCCTTACACACCCACGTTTCTTTTTTAATTTGTCAAGCGATGTAATTCTTTGACAAAACTGTTGTAGACTTTGCAAAGCTCCTAAGAGCCAAATAAACGTACAGAAGTTCTGCACGCGGCAGAGTTCCCTGCCGAGGGATGTGTGAAAGCTAAACAATCCCATGGCTCAAGGAGGGCTGAACAGTGACGTGGAAAGGTTTCCAGCTCTTCACACTTCTCGGTGAACTCCATCAAATCATCACCCCCATCAAAGGTAGGTCTTTTTAAGTATTATGATGTGAAAGCCTTTTCTAACCCTCAGAGAAGGAAGTACTCACTCGGGGAATGCACGGGACTTGAGCCACTGTCTCCAGTCTCTGAAGCAGCACTGCTCCCTAAAAGGCAATCGTTGGACAAGCCTAATCTCAGGGAAACGTGGGGGGAAAAAAGAACCCATTCCTCACATGCAACAAGGAGCTTCCGGGGATCATCCACAGGTGGAAACCAGGCCTGCCAGGATGCTTTGAAACAAAACCTGGATTTTTGAAGCCTAAGAACATCCACAACACAGTGAAAAACCAGAGGTATAGAAGGGATGATCATTTTTCAAATAAAACTGGGAACATTTGCATGCCTTCCAATGAGCTGCATAAAATTAAATGAGGGATGGGACAATTATCTCTCTGGCAGTGAAGTCTTGACTGATATGGGTCCCACATACCTGTTTCTTTCTGCTCTTCATCATAGTCACAGTAGCTCAAAGAGCTAGTGTTGAAGTCATATACCACACAGTGTCTGACATAGCCCAGCTCCTCTGCATTCGGGATCAGATACTCCCCTGTAGGACTCTACAAAATCACAGAGGAATTCTGTCAGGAGCACAGCTCCACTCTGCTCTTGTGGCATCAACACTAGTGACATCTTGCAAGCTACAGCTCTCTAGCTACGTGTTGGTTTGTCTGTGTGGGTGTGGGTGACGCTGTGAGAGCCCCGGTTAGGAGGCAGAAGTGATGCAAACTGCTCTGATTGCTTCATCACCCGCAGCGGGGCAGATGCCAGCACCGTCCTTGTGAGACAAGGCTACAAGATGTGAGTCCTTGTGCAATATTTTTCCTGATATTCAGTCCCTGTGTACCAATCCTTCTGCTGGAGCCACCTTTGCTTTGTGACAGAATACATCCCCCCAGCGGCAGCCACGGAGCACGGCTGAAACAGGCACGGGAGAGGATGGGACGTTTCCCGGGGGTTTTAAGCCAGTTTTGGCTTCCTGCTAATTGCTGAATCCGGGGGTGGTTCACACAAACAATGTCCTCACCCGTTCAATCCTGCGGGCTGTAACAATGTGGCTCTCGTCGAATTCACGCTGAGTACGGGCATCTGAAAAAAAACAACCGAGACAGAGCAATTGGCTGGTAAAGGTGGGATTCTGTGATTCGGTCAGCAGGAATTCAGGCACTGGCATCACCCAGAAAAGAGAGATTTGGGGATTTTTAGGATTGGTTATGGTGGTGCTGGGTTGGTGGCTGGACTGGATGAAGGGGCACCAGAGAGACGTCAACCCTACTCCCAAACTGGCTGACTCCTTCACCAAAACATTTAATAATATTGCAATATCAGGCACCCTTTTGGGGGGTATTGGCACTATGCAAGATGCAAATGCTTATCAGCAGTCTTTGTGAAATGGTTGAAAGATCTCATCCACCTCTAAAATTGCTGGAAGCAGCGGGGGAGAGTGTGTATCCATGGGATGGATCAGAGCAGGGAGAGCTGGACATGAGGAAAGCCGGAGCAGGACCAGGCTGAGCACAACGCCTGGCTGCAGGCAGGGGCAGGAAAAGCCTTGGGCAGCAGCAGGCAGGGGGCAGGCAGGGGCACGGGGAGGGACAAGGACAGGGACAGGTAGGGGCAGGAAACAGCAGGCAGGGATGGGCAGGGGTAGGCAGGGACAGCAACAGGCAGGGATGGGCCTGTGTCGCGGCCTCACCCAGCAGGCACAGGTAGTTGGGCTCCGTCAGCCGCGGGAACCGCCGGCACTGGTTGATGATGTTGTAGAGGTGTCGGGGCTCGCAGAGCGCCACCCCTGCCATCCCAGGAGGGCTGTCGCCGACTATCGCGACACCCCGACCCCGCCCTCTCCCTGCGCCCGGTGCGGGGAGCGACGCCTGCCCGTCTCCAAGGTTACCGCCGCCCAGATCTCGCGAGACTGCCGCCCGCGGCGGGAAGGGGAGGGGGGAAATCTCGCGAGAGGCGGGGCCGCGCAGGCCGTGGAGGTCGTTGGAGTCACCGAGCGCTGCCAGCCCCGCTCCTGCCGCTCCTGCCGCTCCCGCTGCTCCCACCGTTCCCACCGTTCCCACCGTTCCCACCATTCCCGCCGTTCCCGCCGTTCCCGCCATGCTGTCCCGCCTCAGCACCGCCACCAGCGCCGCCCTCCGCCGCGGCATCGCCACCTCCGCACAGGTAACGTGGGTGGGGAGCGAGGCCGGGCCCGGGGCCTCCTCAGGCGGGGGCTGCGGGGCTCCGGTGGAGCCCGGGCGGTTCTGGCCCCGCCAGGCCGCGGTTGGACCCAGTTCCTCCTCGGTGGAGCCGGGGCCCTGCTCGGACAGGGGGCTGGGGGCCGGGCAGGAGCTCAGGCTCTCCTCGGTGAGGGGCTGCGGGTGGAGCCTGGGGAGAAGCCCCAGTCCGTCCCAGTGAGGGGCTGCCAGCCCTGCGCTGGACCCGGTTCCTCCCCGGTGAGAGACTGGGGGGCCGGCGAGGAGCCGGGACCTAATGAACTTCTCTGTCTGGTGGTGTGCGGTGGGTGATAGGCAGGTTTCCCGCTTCCTTCCTCTAGTGCAAACGTGCCCCTGCGTTCCAGAGGTTTTAAGAACTAAAGCCGGTGGCTGCGGTTTAGCAGTAATCCTTCGTGTACTTGAAATCCACTGTGCTGACCCCAAACCAGAGGAGAGCTGCTGCTGTGGTTGCCATGGGTAGGGACCGACCTCTGTCTGACATTAATAGTGCCAGTGGGACACGACAGAGTGGTGATTGGAGCTATAAAGATGTGCTGCACCGGAGAGGCGTGTGTAGGTTTTCTTCATAGGAACTGTATCTTTTAGCAGTGAGGTTTTGACCTCATGGTATCAGCTCAGTCACAAATAGGGCACAGCAGTGACTCATGCCAGACTTTGCTTCCCCTTCAAGAGTTTTATGCAAAACCACATCTGTTACAATAGCAAGAAAACCGAGCTGAGGTTGGGCTGATCTAGCTCTTGGGTGGATTATTGCTCGTCATAGCACAGTAATTAAGCTGTTCATGTCGGGACTTGGAGCTCTTATGGCTTTATCTGGTAAGGCTGTGATAGAGAATGGCTTTCTCAGCAGTAATTTCATTGCCATGTTGCATCTCTGCAGGAGACTCTGGTTCTCCATCACTCTGGAAGAGCATTGCACTTTAAGGTTGTGCTGGCCCTTTTCTCTCATCTGGCAATACAAACAGGAGCACAGAGAGAGAAATAACATTCTGCCAGTATATGTGTGAGGGTAAAATGGGTTCACAGGGCAGCCAAGAAGAGTTGATTTTATTTGATTGTCAGCCACATGATCAAAGCTGGAAGTTATAGTCACTTAATATTCTCAGGCCTTGATCCTGAGGCAGCTGCAGGTACTATGTTGAATTTAATTCTAGCCTCAGCATTTTCTTTGTGTACATACAGTGGTTATTACGTTTATTGTAGTCCATTAAATGTATTGATTTGCCAAATGGGAAGGCATATTTTTTTTTAATGCTGGCAATATTAATAGTCTAGAGAAACTACAAACCAGATTTTGTCCTGAGTTAGACCTGGGCCATCAGGGTGGCAGGTATAAGTCTCAGGCAAGACATTTCTATCTGAAGAAAGGTGATCCTTCGGGTTCCTTTGCCCCAGCTTCGCTTCCCTTTTGAGCTTCAGGTTGCAAATAAGTTTCCTCCAACTTGTCCTGCCAGTAAATCTGGAGGGTCCCCGGGAGGCTGTCACGAGCATCGCTTTCTGCAGGCTCAGGCCATCAAGTTTGCATAGTGCTCAGTGAAAAGTTGAGAAATAGAGCTAAAAGCAAAGAAAGCGTGGTGAAATCCCCAAGGTCACCGCTGGGGTGGCTGCCAGAACATCTCCAGCCCCGTGTTTGTTGTCTCTCTCCCACAGAACAATGCCAAGGTAGCGGTGCTGGGGGCCTCGGGGGGCATCGGGCAGCCTCTGTCCCTGCTCCTGAAGAACAGCCCGCTGGTGAGCAAGCTCAGCCTCTATGACATTGCCCACACTCCAGGCGTGGCAGCCGATCTCAGCCACATCGAGACCAAAGCCAGCGTCAAAGGTACTGCTGGGAACGCTCTGTGTTCCTGAGGGATCCTCTCGGGTGGCTCTGGCACTGGATCGCCCGTTTCCTGAGACAGGGGATCTTCACACGGCCGTCCTGAAGCCTCGTGTCAATTTAAGTAGCTTTTTCCTCAAGCAATGCATGATTAATTAAGGTTTAGCTGATTAGATTGACATGTATGGAGATGAAAATGGCCTGTGGTTGCACTGTTGTAGAGGAATTTGTGATACCTGGCAGGAAACACTCAGTGAAATTATTTCTGAACAAAGCCTGAGTGTTGAATTTAGAAGTTTGACTACAACTAGGCTTAACACTCCCTGGGTTTCCACATGCTTCTTTTCTGAAGGGACACTGTCAGGTTCTGATGAAAGCAAAACTTACTGTGCTGATCCTTATTTTATCTGAAGACGTCCAGAAGGTGACATTTTATTTGAATGTGCCTGTCAGAAATTCTCTGGGGGTGCTCACTCTCGTGCCAAGGTTTTTGGAGAGTAAATACACATAGCAGGAGGAACTGGAGCTTTTCAAAACAGATGAATGTGAGATTCTCGCCACTCTGGTTCTGTAAGTTTTGAAATGAGGATAAAGCATCAAATGGGATCCATCCATAATTGTGTTTCTTTGCTTTTCAGAGTAAGTTTGAATTGGAGGGTAAATTAAAAAAAGGAATTGGGTGCCTCTGGGTATAATTTTGTACTTCAAAGTATCAGATACTTAATAACTCTGGAAAGCATAATGCCTGAGTGTCTTCCATTTCAGGCTTCATGGGACCTGAGCAGTTGCCAGAATGTCTGAAGGGCTGTGATGTTGTTGTTATTCCGGCTGGAGTCCCTAGAAAACCAGGTATGTTCTCTTTGTTGGAAAGCCCCAGGGCTCCTTTGAAGTGGATCTCTGCAGTGCTGCTGCTCAGATAGAGCTGTGTCTGCTGCTTTACGGTGGTGTTGGCTTGGGGTGTAGGTGTTCTGGTAATACCCCTGACCCGGAGCTGCTTGTGGTATCAGGCAGCTCATTCAGCCTCTCTCTTAGACTGTCCCTTGTGAAATGGGCAGCACTGATTTCTGGAGTTCCTACATGGGGTTGAGGTGCCTTTCATGTAAGCGATCCTAAATCTCTCTTTAGTGTTTCTTACCCTGGGGCAATGCCCAAGGAATAAAAACTGGTTTGTTGTTTCATTTCTCAGGAGAATAGAAATATTCTGTTTGTGTTGCATCAATTGTGCAGTAACTTCATGGGACATCTCCGAATAAATGCTGTCAAACCTTCATAGACTGTGTCTGACCTGCTCCTTTTCTACTCTGTTTTTCAGTATCCTATTTGAAATGTAACAAAATTATAGACTTTAATGCCTAGCTCTTCCTAAATCTTCATTTTTCATGGCTCACATAGTTGCTGCAACAGAAATGGGAGGTGGCACTTACACAATCAGCAGTATTTTGCACGGAGCACTTGGCATTTAAACTGGAGCTGTGGAGGTGACTTAAGAGAAGGAGGAGAATTCATCTTGGGAGCAGTTAGGCTGCTCTGAGCATCAGTGGTGTGGGTCTGTGTGGTCACACTGTACTCCAGGCAGCTTGGGTGAAATGTGTTCTGGCAATGGACGGCTGGGCCGGTTGCTCCTGAAAAGGGCTGATCTGTTTGTTAGCAAGAGGAGTTATCTTTGGAGCCGGTTCATTACTGCAGCTGGAGATTTTACTGATTTTACTCTAGATCTACGAAGCCAGGAGCTGATGTGTCTGTGTCCAGGTTTTTGGTTGGGGTGGACTGTGGGTAACGGGACGCTGCCCTGGCTGTGTTTCAGGCATGACTCGCGATGACCTGTTCAACACCAATGCCAGCATTGTTGCCTCTTTGACATCTGCCTGTGCAAAGCACTGTCCAGAAGCCATGATCTGCATTATTTCTAACCCGGTAAGTGTATTCTGAAGGCTTTGGAATGTAGAGGGGAAAAAAAAAAGACAAACCCAAAATCCGGACTAAGAATACAACAGTAATCCAAATTCTTTTTGAACAGTATCTTTAAGATCTGCAGTGTATTAGGAGAAGAGCTCTAAAAGCCTGGTTCTACTAACCCATTTTTCGTGGTTGTATTTAAGTCAGAGGAAACCTGGATATAAAAGTGCTTTAATATCTTAAAGTCTCTGTGACTGGTTATAATACAAGCTGGTGTATTAGCTGGGATAAAAGTCTTAGCTCTCTAAGGGAGGAGCCTTTATAGTGGAAATGAACAAATTTATTGTCTTAATGGTTATGTAAAATTAATGACTTTTATTCCATCCTGACTGTAAATTGCTCTTCAATTTAGGCATTAAAGTAATTGGCTGCAGCTGATTCCAAGTTGGAAGTGTAATTTGGGTTGTTTATTGGCCTGTTTAAGTTCATGCATTGGCCTTGTTATTTTACTGCTTTTAATCAGTGCTTGCCTCTTCTTGCTGGTAGGTTAATTCAACCATCCCAATAACTTCAGAAGTCTTCAAGAAGCACGGTGTGTATAATCCCAACAAAATCTTTGGTGTCACAACGCTGGACATCGTCAGAGCGAACACTTTTGTGGCTGAACTGAAGGCAGGTCATGGTTAACAGCTGCTGGGGGAGGGACACTGCCTGCTTTGGGATCAGATCTATACAGAAATGCTTCCAGAATCACTGCAGAGAGCCAAAGGAGCTCGGATTTCTGTGGAGCCAGAGGCGAAGGCAATGATTCCCTGCCTCCATTCTCTAGAGGAGCCTGGAGATAAGGTTTCTTGCAAAACGTGGTTCAAGAGACTTTGACCTTTCCTTTTCATAGCCCTGTGAGTGAGCTACGTGTTCTCCTTAATTCCACTGGCATTTCCAACCCCTGGTGCAACCGGAGCAGAGGGTTGAGTTGTTGTATGTGTTTGCAAGTCAAACTCTGTGCTGTGTGTTACAGGATATTCTGCAAAGTGTCAGGAGCTGTAACAGGTTACGGCTCTAAACAGCCCTGGTGGTGGTTATGCTTTGCTGCTGTTTATCCAGACTTGCAGTAATAACGTCTTGTAACTGTATAAAGTGATCAGAGTAACCTGGAGCTGCCTCTGAAACTCTGTGTAGCACTGGGTTATAGATCCCAGAATCATTTACACTGGAAAAAACCTCCAGGATCATGGAGTCCAACCTTGGACTGATTGGTGTCCAAGTACCCGGGGCAGACAGTGAAGTGTGGTGTTTTCACTTGTTTTTCTTGCCCATGTGCTTCAGAAGCTGGAAAGTGTCATGTTTTCCTTAGGGCTTAGATCCAGCTCGAGTAACTGTTCCAGTTATTGGTGGCCATGCTGGGAAGACTATCATCCCTCTGATCTCTCAGGTAGGTCATGGTGACTCCTCTGGGTGTTAGAGTTGATTTAAAGTGCTTTTGTGATGGAAGTTAATTGCTAAGATAGAGCAGAGGCAGTTTTCCCTGCTCTCATAGCTGCTTTCCTTCTGAGATGAGATGCAGGATGAGATGGAAGGCAGCAAGCTAAATCTAAACTCCGGATAGTGTCAGTAGTGTAAATAGTTCCAGCTTTCCTCTAAAGGACTTTGGGATATGAGATCTGAGGTGTGGCGATGACAGGTCATCAGGAGAAGCTCCCTTCATGCATCTAAGCCAGACTGAAATGCGGTTCTTAAGCAGGCTGCAGCCTTGTGGGGAGATGGCTGGTATATGGCCAAAGACAATCTGCAAGAAAAGAGGGGAAAAGCTGTGCTCTAAGTGGGGAATAAAGTATCCTTCGCAGAAGGATTTTCTTAAGGAATGAGAGCTTTGGAGCAGCTGCATGCTGAGAGGGTGCTTTGGTTAAGAAGTCCATTGGGAGAGACACAGCTGTGCTTAAGCTACTGGCAGAGCTGTATCTGAAGGTTTAGTAAATACTGCTGGGAGACTGGATCCCTCATAAAGCTCTTGACTTCCATAATGCCACATTGACCCGAATATTTACAAGATGACTTTTTGAAATTCCTAACGCTTGGAGGGCGTCTGTTTAGTGCAAAGGACTACACAGGAGTGAGGAACCACGGCAAGCCCTGGTTTGGCTGCAAAGCTGCAGTTTGTCCTTGAGGAATCTGGGCATGGCTGGGCTCCTGTTCCAGGCCATGCAGTGACCAGCAGCCCTGGTGACTCCTGCAGTTGGTCGGTGTCACACAAGCTGTGAGCTGGGCTAAAGCCATTTGCCCAGTTGAGAACTGTTGCTAACAACTGCGGTGCTACAGAAGACATCACGTGGGTGGCCTTATGCTGAATCTGGAGGGGTTCTGGTATTGGATAGTAACTTCTTTTTCTTTCCCATCTAGTGCACACCCAAAGTGGAGTTTCCTCAGGATCAACTGGAGAAGCTGACAGCGAGAATTCAGGAAGCTGGCACTGAAGTTGTCCAAGCTAAAGCAGGAGCAGGTGGGTTCTTGAGCAGAGCTTTCAAGTAATTCTTGTTATCTAGCTGAATGGATGCAATCCCCTGCAGTTTAATCTTACTTACAGTTTATGAACTGCTGATTAGAAATCTAGCTGTGACTGCCTGAGCTGTGCTACCAGAAGTAGCTCAGTGTGTAAGGCTAAACATTAACTGATCCCACACCATATATGGCTTTAAACAGACTCTTCTCTGTCGAATTAAGCTGTTTCTTCTATAAATCTGGTCAGCTGGATAGCATGTAGCTGGCCAAGAGCTGCTGCTTTATCCAACTGACTGTGAGCTTGAAGTCAATGACACTGGAGCTCTGTAAACATACCCGTATGGAAACCTTTGATGCCAAAGAAGGTATCAAATTTCAACGTGATCTGTTCTAAAAGTGGTTTAACTCTTTCAGGATCTGCCACCTTGTCCATGGCCTATGCTGGTGCTCGATTTGTGTTCTCTCTGCTGGATGCAATGAGCGGAAAGCAAGGGGTTGTGGAATGTGCCTTTGTTAAGTCAGATGTGACGGAGAGCCCGTACTTCTCTACACCTCTGCAGCTGGGAGTATGTACTTTAAATCATGAGCCTTATTAACAGCAGCTACTGATGGAGTCTTGTGGGTTTTACTCGGTGATTTCAGTTTAGTTGAATGCCTGGTGTTGCTGGAGTTAACAGCTGAGTGTACCTTTAAGAGTCTTGAGTATTTGGCTATGGTATTTAGGCACATAGCTGGGCTTGGCAAGGATGCTGCTGCTTTTATCTGCTCTTAGACTGCAGATCACTGAATAACCAGAGATTCAGACTTGGCTTAAGAGGTCGTGCTTGCCTCAAGTCAGGCCTGTTTACTCTGGGCCTTCGTATGATTAACCGGAGTCAGCAAACCTGTCTCCTCAGCCTGACCTGCCATAAGCAAATCCTTCAGAAATAGGGAGGCACATGGGGAGCTACAGCACGGATTAGGATTAATAGCTTGCTTTCAGGACCTCCTCTGGACTCTGAAAGAAGTCTTCCTTTTGTCACCCTTAGCCCATGGGAGTGACGGAGGACAAGGGTGCTGCAGCCCTGTCATGGCTGCTGGGATACAAAAGGTGGTGTGTGCTGTGGTAGGGGCAGGCTGATGAGGGAATGGAAGCAGAGGGGTATTAAGAGAATAGTGTTTGGATGTAGGCATCTTGAAAACCCAGGAGTGCCACTCTAAAGCAGTTTGAGATTGCAGGCCAGCAGCAAGCAAAGGACATAGACCAGGGGGGAGTGATTCTCTTGCCAGATGGTCTGTCTGGAGGTGGGAAGGAGCAGTTGATATCAGTTTCCTCTTGAAGGACCTGCTGGACTTGTTTAGGTTTCCTTCAGGTTTCACACTTGTGAACAGTGAAGGAGAAGTTTGTGAGAGCTGTAGAAGTTGCCACAGATAGTAAGAGGTTTTGAACCTTACCAGGAAGGACAGGGTTGGCAAACTAGAGATGACAGAGGTCCCAGGCTGGGTTTCTGTCTTAACTGGGTAATACTTAGTCAAAGCTGTTAAGCTACTCTTTAGTTCAATGAATGGTTAATCCTTAAATCCTCTTTCCCTCAGAAAAAAGGAATTGAGAAGAACCTAGGCCTTGGCAAGCTCTCCCCCTTTGAAGAGAAGATGGTTGCTGCGGCCATGTCTGAGCTGAAGGCTTCTATTAAGAAAGGAGAGGAATTTGCAAAGAACTTCAAGTGAAGAGTTGATGATGGGGAGGAATTAACTTCCTTAATTTATTAAGGCATCATGTCACTTTATGACTTCTGATTCAAAGCTCATGCTTTGGTTGAAGTCTGTCTGTATTACCTTGATGCTTGTTGCCAGTGCAGAGTCTAATCATCAATAAAACAGCCTCATTTTTTCAGTGTACCACGTGGACTTGTCCTGATGCGCTTTGTCTTTTGGAGTTAGGGCTTGTAGGTCTCTGAGAGGTTAATGGTTTCGATGCGGATGAAAGAGCCTTGTAAGGTGTGTGAACTTCCTGCTCCCAACCCTGCTGCTGCCTGGGTTTTGGCTTGGGCTCCTTGTTCAGCGCAGCCGCTGGGAACCAGGAGTCATCATATAAGATCAAGGCGGGGTGAAGGGGCTGCACCAGTGATCCAGGAGGTGATTTTCCAGGAGGTGGCATTACCTCTGTTACCTTGTGTTACCTTAATCTCTTATGTAATTTGATTTTTAAAGGAGTTAGTGAAAGAGCACACTGTTTGAAATGTCAGTCCTGCGCTAAGACAGTAATTAAACTGCTGAGAGTGACTTCTTTCTAGTTAGGAACAAAAGCCTTGATTTAGCATCTCCATAAATTTCTCTTACATTCATCCTCTTGTGAATATAAAAATAAATGTCTGCAAGAAGATGGTGATGACAAGTTCTGTTGCTGACTTCTTTGAAGGTAAGCTTTAATGAAGGAAGCAATTAATTCACTCTTCCTCCATGCTCTGCGCTGCTTACGCTGTTGCTTTGAATTGCTCTCATCTGTGTAGGTTGAATTTTAAGTTGAACAGACTTTATTTAGATGAAGAGAAGGAAAAGCCAAAGCCCAGCACGTCTGGGGGAAATGAGGGGAGCGTTGGTTTGAGCCAGAGAACCTGGGGCAGAAGCTTCTCAGAAGGAAGATACCTACAGGTAGTAGATGCTCTTTGGTCACTGCCTTTCTGCTTCTTCCTCCCACCTCTTATATTCTTTATTTTGAGCTCTCTGAAGTGGGTTTTGGTATTTTTTTATGTTAATTAGTTCATCATTCTGAACCAGGTCACACAGTTGTGACTGTTAAAGATGAATTGATAATCAAGTGCCTGGTTCTTTCCCTGCCCTGTGGAGCATGTGGGAAGGGAGGACAGCAAGCACAGTCCTTGTCACTCCTCTCTGCAGAAATTTTGGTGTGTTGAAGCTTGGTTTCTTTACAGGAATAGTAATGGAATTGAAGCGTCGGCAGTCATTACTCAGCAGGCTTGGAACAAAGTAATTATTAGGTGGTATTAATAGAATTAAAGATTAAAGAATTAAAGATTGTGTTGGAGGGGGGCATGGGAGGATGTCAGAAGTGGAAGACACTGAGGAGGAGTGACTGGCCAGACCTGGTAAGTATGGCACAGACTGTTCCAAACAATAAATGGAAAGCATATGGCAGACTGCTGTAACACAGGTCATGGGGTGTAGGGGTCTTGCAGGCCTGTCAGCAATTTTATACTCAAAACAGGCAGCACAGCTTATTAAAAATGGTGTGTATCCACCTGCCAGAGGTGTGTGCCATGGTCTGTGTGTCCAGCTGGTCCAGGGGAACTGCCATCCAAAGCTGCCAAGGCACCAGCTGCAGGGAAAGCCTGGCCTTGCAGCCAGGAGGACAGGAACACAGTTATTCCAGTCCTGCTATTTTTAATGCAGCAGATAGAGCAGATTTCTGAGTGTTGGGAGAGGAGACTTTTAGAACTTGAGGTTCACTGTGTGGCTTAGGTTATTCTATCTTTTCTTGTGTCAGCAGTCCAAATCCAGCAAAGGCTGGAGGAATTGCATGGACAAGCAGAAAGCTTCGCTTGCACTGGTAAGGGACTCAGGGACAACATGGCTGAGTGGAGCTGAGGTGGAAGAGGATTATTCCTCAGCACTTGCTGACTTGTAAATTCTCCAGAGTCTCCTTCAAATCCCCTGAATGTTGACAATGTCCCTGTACTGTTTGGTTTTTGGGTTTGTTTCTTTTTCTCCCATTCGCATGCCTCATCCTTGGGAGTTGCAGCTATTCCCTGTGCCTGGAAATCCACTCTGCTTTGGGAAGGGAAAGGAGATACGCTTCTGGCTTTCTGCAGTGAAGTCAGGGGCCAGAAGGACAGTGGCTGAAGAAAGGGTCTTGTGTAGGTGTTCCCCACTTGGTCACACTTGTCCTCATGGCTGAGCAGCTGTGTGGTGAGCAATTTAATCACTGTGAAAACTGGAGATGGCTTGGAGGGAAGTGTGGGGCACCCCCTCCTGCTTCTCTCTGAGGAGAGTCCCTGGAGGGGGAAAGGATCCGGGGCGCGCCCCTCCTCAGGAGGAGCAGGGTATGGCTGGGTGTGCCCAGAGAAGCAAACAGGCTGCTCTGGAAGTTGTTTCCAGCTGCTGTGTCTCCAAGACACACGACCTTCATCCTCTCTCCTGTAAGTTGCTGCAGCAGGGCTGCCCTGCTGAGTCACGGCGCTCACTCCTGTGCTGGCAGCCTCTGGTGTTTACCTCCTGTGGAGGTGAGTGACCAGGGCTGGAGGAGGTGGAAATCTGCCCTGGGCAGGGCTCTTGGCTTTCACCCTGTTCACTGTGCAGACTTTTTGTCTTGATGGTCTGTAAGTACCTCTCCCATTGCAGCAACATTTCTTTGCACGAAGCTGCCGCCTCCTCGGCCAGCCCAGATGTCAAGATACAGAGGAGTTGTGTGTTAAGAGTAATAAATAAAGGTTCTCCAGAAGGTTATATGTCAGGTCACTCGATCCCACCTCCTGTTCCTGTGCTGCTGGAGCAGCATATTAAGTGCGGGAAAGGATAGAACAAGGAGAAAAGCAAATTGAACACTATGGCTCGAGTCTCCTCCTGGTTAACTGCAGTGTCCCGGGAGTCTTCAGGTGGGATGAGCAGGCTGGCACACCTGTGTCCCTTATTCCTGGGAAATCTGTTTTCCCTTCCTGGCTCCATTTAAGGGCAGGTGCTTTGGTGTGTGGGTGCAGACCTGCCACCCCTGAGCCCCATCTCATCCCAGGGGTGCTCTGAGTGGTGGGAGAAGGGGACAGCAGTTTGCCTTTGGATAAGGCTGATACAGCTGCAGCAGGCACAGCTGAGCCCTGGGGACAATCAACGGCATTTCGGTGATATTTAGGAGAGGGAGAAGCAGAGGAAACAACAACAGGAAGACAGTTTAGTGCAGCCTCTTCCTTGCCAAAGCTGGCTGCCTTCCCAGCTCCGGCAAAGGAGCAAAACGGGAGAGGCTGGAGGTACTTCAGAAAGATGTCGGATAACTGGCACCCTCTTCCATGAGCCCACCTCCAAAACTGAAAGCATCCAGGGCCCACAGCAGGTGCCAGGACAGAAACTTCTGTCCTTCTGAGCAGCCTGTTGTCTGTCCCACTAACACTGGGGTACCCAGTGCTCAGCCTTGCATTACTGGGGCTGGCAGTTCATCCTCTGTCCAGGGGAATGGGGAAAGAAGGGGGAAAGGAGAGGGGGGAAATACACCCCAAGGTTGGTTGGGCACGGCTGGGGGTGCAGACAGATCTCCCCTGTAGCCAGCTCAGCTTCCTCTTTCCCTCACAGAGCTGTGGTGAGGGCAGGAGGATCAGAACCCATCTGAGCTGCTGTTCTGCCTCTGCAGAGGCCTCTCCTGGTCCCTTGGCTCTCCCGCCTGGCCACAGGCAATGTGAAATCACCACCTTTGCATTCCCTGCTCTTGATTTACTGAAATGCCCGAGAGCTCCCTCTTCCCTCCCGGGTGCCTCAAAGCGGAGCTGGAGTGTGGTGCCGAGGCAGGAGGGTTTGTTTGCATTTACAGGGAAACCTGTTAATAAAGGAGACCAAAGGGACTGCTCTTTTCCTGGCTGCAGGAACAGATGGCTGGATAACGCAGCGCAATTAATATGCAGGGAGTCCTGCCGGGGCAGGGATTTGATTGCCTGTTAGGAGAGGTTACAACGCTCGTGCTGAGCTCTGCCACTGCTCTGCCTGTCCCTGACACCTGCTGCCTGCGGGGGCTCCGTGGGGACTCTGGGACAGAGTGGATGGGGTCATGGAGGAAGCTGTGGGCACTGGTTATAGGGAACGATGCAGCTGAGGGGGCTCTGGGACAGCAGCAGGTCTCTGCTTCTCCCACCCTGGGGATGCTCAGGAAGGGCTGCCCTTTGGGTTTGTAAAAGCAAAGGCTGGGTCTGGTGATGAACAGCTGCTTGGAGGTACTTCCAGGCTCATTCTTTCCTCCCATGTTTGCTTCTCCTCTGAGTCTGGAGGTTCCAAGGAAAGCAGGAAGCGGCAGATCCTTAATGATCCAAGGGAGGCATGTGCTGGAACATGGGAGGTCACCTCACTGCAGCACAGCATAGGTACAGAGTGTTTCCCAGGGCTTCAAAGAGTGACCGGACAAATTCACGAGGAAGAAAACCCCCCTGCAGAGGGATAGGAGGGTTAGGAAGCCCCGGGAGGGGAGGAGACCGAGCAAACCTACCCCAGCACTGAGCAGGGCCACGTGGCCACCAGGTCAATCCCAAATCGATGGGAGCCTCCAGCCGCCGGCCCCGATCGAACGGCCCAAGGTCACCCCGGGTGCGCTCGGGGCTGCTCCTCTGCCCCATCCCCATCGCACCCCGGGCTCTCACAGGATCGCGGAGCCTCCCAGCCCCTTCCCCTTCCTGCTTTTGCTTTGCCTTCCCCCCCCCCCCCGATTTTCTGGCGTTTCCTTCCCCCCGCCGCCTTGTCAAGGTTGCTGAGCACCACCAAAGCCAGCGCCAGGCTTTGATCAGGGGCTCCTGCCTGTGCCGTGCCAGCAGCACGTTCCCGCCTGGCACTGCCGTTCCTGGCCACCCTTTCTTCTGCGTCAGGAGGCGGCTGGTAGAGATGTCGAACCTCAGCGCGAATCCTTGCAATTAGGCCTGTTCTGCTGCCTGCCTCGTTTGATCTCCTTTAATTATTTATCGCCTTTATTTTTTTCTCCTTCCCAAATCCTCGGTTTCTTTCAAGTGATGATTTTCCCCCTCTCCCCCCAGCCGTGGCTGGCTCTGTCTGTTTGCTTGCAATTACCGACCCTTCTCCCGCTCCCTCCATCTCTCCCCTTTTGTTCTCCATCAGATCGTCCCTTCATGACACTCTCTCAGCTTCACCCCTCAGCTCCCTGCCTGCCTAGCAGCTTTTTCTTCTTGATTTCCTCCATTTTTCCCACCCAGATGGGTGTTGCCTTTCTCCATCCCGTTCCAGATGTGGTTCTGGCTGTGTTTGCTGCCGGTGCCAGCTCTCTGGCTGGGATCCTGCACCCTGGGCTGGGCTGTACTCCCATCTCCCACTGCTGCTCTACCAGGCTGCTGCTCAAAACCTGACGTGGTCCTGCTACAAAGCCCTGGCTCCTGGCCAAGCCCAGGGAGTCCCATGGGCCTTCTGGCCCCCCCATGCCAGGGTCTCCCTGTGCTGCTTTTGCATTCCTCATCTTCTTTGTTTCCCAAGACCTGATGCATTATTCAGCGCTGCGGACTCTGCGGGTGTTGGGAAGATAATGGTGCTGCAAAGGGCACAAGCTCACTCTGGGGATGCTGGATTTTCCGGTCACGGGCTGTTTTCCCCCTCCAACATTAAACCAGGAATAGCCATGACCGTGCAGGAGATTTCTCCTCGGAGGCGGCACCTGCTGTGACCCTGGGGGGCATGGCAGGCACAAAGGCAGGAGCACAGGGAGGCAGCAGCATCCCTGGGGATGCTTCAGAGGCTGCACCGCAGCTCCCAAACCCAGCCCCACTGCTTGGCTGGAGTTTAATAGAGACACAGATCCAACACATGGCCACTTGTTTATGTAGTCCCTACATGGATAACAGATGTGGGACACAGGTTTTGCACAGCAGGTGGTAGGAAACAACCCCAAAAGGCTGTTAAATCCTTGTGGAAAGAGGATGCTCGCGCCCTTCACCCCATTCACAGCTGGGCACCGTGTCCCCCACAGTTGGACCTGTCCTCATGGCCTGCTGCCACCTTGACCCAAGGGGATCTCCATGGGGAGGAAGGTGAGAGATGGAGTGATTTTGGACTGGTGCTGGTGAGCCATGCTGCTGGCAGCAGTTTGGTGCCCAGGCCAGTCCTCCCTCAGGGAGTAAAGCGGTGACATCCCCACCTGGACAGGTCTCTTCAGCCTCAGCTGAGCCCAAAATCTCCCCTTAGATCCCAGCTCTGGCTCCCCATCCCTGTCTCCTCAGCAGCTTCCCCCCCCCATATCCCCGCTCTGAGGCCAACCCCCCTGTGGAGTGGCAGCAGGGTGCCTTTGGGAACCAGCAGCCAAATCCAGGAGGGAGCTGTGGTCCCAGAGGAATCACTGCCCAGGCAGTACAGGGGAAACTGAGCTATGGGATGGGGAACACTGGGAGAACCAGATGTCCCAGCCAGGTGTGTTCAGTGTCCCTGCAGAGCAGGGGTGGTTTCAGGGTATTTTGGACAGCTAAACCCTTGCCCTGCCCACACTGGGCAGTTTTGGGGTGGTTTGAGAGCTTCATCCCTTCCTGGCCGGCAAGGAAGGGAAATGCTCAGCATCACTGAAGGAAATGAGAATTAATTAATTAATTAATAGCACCAGCTCGTTTCCTGTGTCACAGCGCTGGGGAATGTCCCTAATGGGGGATCAGTGCATCATCCCGGACACCCCAGGCAGCCCAAAATCCCCCCACATCTGCAGGGACGGGTGTGTTCCAGGTGGTCCCAGGCACTGCTGGTGAATCAGCCGGGAACTGGGAGGGGGTGGAAAGCACTGGGGGCCAGTGGGGCATCACCGAGATCAGGAGGTGAGGGGTGGGATGAAATTCGGGGTGGGATACAGGATGGGGTGTGATTCAGGCTGTGGGATGTGGGGCGGGATGCAAGGTGGGATACGGGATAGGGTGAGCTGGGTTACAAAGCAGGATATAGGGCCGGGTGTCCCCCCGCAGGGCCGGGTGTCCCCTTTGAGGCCTGGTGTCCCCTTTAAGGCCTGGTGTCCCCCCGCAGGGCCGGGTGTCCCCTTTAAGGCCTGGTGTCCCCCCGCAGGGCCGGGTACCCCCTTTAAGGCCTGGTGTCCCCTTTAAGGCCGGGTATCCCCTTTAAGGCCGGGTGTCCCCTTTAAGGCCTGGTGTCCCCTTTAAGGCCTGGTATCCCCTTTAAGGCCGGGTGTCCCCCCGCAGGGCCGGGTGTCCCCGCTCGGCGCTGCCCCCGGGGTGCAGTGGCGCCCTCCGGCCGGTTGGCGGCGCTGGGCCCCGCGCGGTGCGCGCAGGCGGCGGCGCTGGCGGCGCTCTGTGTCGGGCGGCTCCGCTGCCGGAGCTGTCCAGCACTTCAGCAGGGGCCGCTCCGGAGGGGCCGCGCCCGCCGCGCCCCCAACCTCCAACCCGCGCCCACCGCCACCCCCGGCACCCCCCGGGACCCCCCGGCGCCGACAGGGACCCCCTCCTGGGGCCGGGCCCAGCGGGACGGCGGGGCGAGGTGAGGCGCGGCCGGGCCCGGGGCTGCGGGGCCGGCACAGGGCCCGCGGGGTTGGGCCGGGCAGGGAGGGGAAGGGGCGTGCGGGGCGGTGGGACCCCGCTGGGCACGGGGGGCGCTGAGAGGGGTGGGTGTGTGGAGGGAAAAAGGCTTCACTCCCCCCATCGGGTGATGCTCGCCGCGGGCAGGGGAATGAGGACCCCCCCTCCTGAGGGGCGTGGGAATTGGGGTCCCCAAAGGGGCACGGGTGGAAGGGATGGGTGAGGGGTGCAGCGCTTCGTGGGTGCTGGGGCAGCTGGGGACCCCACGGGGACGACGGTAACAGTGGTGTGTGCCCCCCCCCCCGCGGGGTTTGAGGCTTAAGGGGGTCCAAGGTGGTGTCAGGAGTCTGGAGATGAGATGCTTTCATGGGGCATGGGGGGTCCCTCCAGGGACGCGGATGTGCCGGGTGCTCCCTGGTGCTGGGGGGTGGCTGGGGGGCACACACATCCGTGTGGGGAGACACGCTGGGGTGGGGACAGGGGGTGACCCCCAGCAGTGGGGTTTTGTCTGGGAAGGACGGGACAGCGATGAGCCCCCAGCAGGTGCTGGTGTTTTGTGCGGTGCAGGTGGGAGATTAGGCAGAGAAAACGGCCCCAAAGCCCCTCTCTCTGCAGCGCGGACCCCCAGGCTGTGCTGGGAAGGGTTTGGCTGATGAGATTTCAAACCCTGCGGGTGTTGTGTGGGGGAAGGAGAGGGGCAAGGCTTGGCAGGGGGAATCCCGGCAGCGGCCCAGCCACTGGTCTTTTGGGAGCGTTTTGTGCTTCTCGTTGATGGGACAGGGAGGTTTGTCCCAAGGGATAGCTCGGCAGGGGTCTGGTGGAGAGAGATCGGGGCATGGCTCAGGTGGCTTTCAGGAGGCACAAGTTCATTCATCCCGTCCGGAGAGAGATTTCAGACTGGATGTGTCACTTCCCTGTGCTCCTGCTGCTGCAGGGGGGGTCACCTGGGGGCTGGAAGCATTTGGGGGTGTCTCAGGTTGATGACAAATGTCAGAGACCTTCTCTCAGGGTGCAGGTGGTTGTGTCCTGGCTGGTCTCTCTGCCCTGGTGTGTGGGTTTGTCACTGGCAGGAGCACAGGGACACCCCCACTGGGGAGGATTTTGGGGACAGGAGCTCACGGTGCTTGTGCCCAAACATCATCATCGCTCTGTTCCCCTCTGCCAGTGTGTCCTCACAGAATGCCACCCCCTGTGTCTCACCTGCCTCCCTCCTAAACCTCCTCTGGATCCCCCCTGCATCCCACCTGCCTTCCCCTGCCCCAGGACTCATCTTGGCAGCACAAGGAGGGAGAGGTGGGGGGATTTCAGAACCAGAAGTTGGGCAGGTTTTAAGGGAGCCTTTTGGTCCTTGGTCGCTACCGGGGATGGTGAGCAGAGGGCTTTGCCAGGAAGGCAGAGGAGCACAGGGCTCTCGGTTGGTTTTGTCCCTGGTGCCAAGAAAATTACTCTTTCCCCCTGGACAAAGGGTCTCGTGCCCTGGGGGGGGGCAGATCCAGTCGTGGGTGGATGTGTGGCAGCAGATCCTGGGAGGCTGCTGGAAGGGGGAGCAGAGGGTGCCCACCCCACACCTCTTGGCAGGGGGTGCCTGTGGGGTGCAGGTTTAGTCCTGGCTGCTGGGGGTCCGCCGGATGTGGGGGATCCCCAGTCCCCAAAGCCCTTCCTCCTCCTCCTCTTCTTCTTCCCCGTCTCCCAGCTCCCGTTTTCCCCGGCCAGGTGGCCCGTGGCTTATATAATGTGCTCAAACCCTGGAATAGCTCCTCCCGTTACACAACCACCCAGCCAGCCATGGGGGGGGGGGGGGGATTCCCAGCGGGATGCTCCCCCTGCAATGGCCATGA
>JAWMRA010000048.1:6404863-6434409 GCA_035584735.1 Pseudotriccus pelzelni
TCACCCCGAACGGCCCCACATCGACCCCAAAGAACCTCCTGTTGATCCAGAACTCTTCGATAAGGACCCCAAATAACCCGATAAGGACCCCGAATAACCCGATAATGATCCCAAATAACCTGGTAATGACCCCAAACCACCCGATAAGGACCCCAAATAACCCCAACCGACCCCAACCTGGGTTTTTTCCCCCCGCCCAGGCTGGGCACGATCGCGGAGGTGGATCTGGGCATGGCCCCGCCGGTGATGAAGAGCTTCAAGGAGTTCCTGCTGTCCCTGGACGACGCGGTGGACGAGACGGAGGCGGTGAAGCGCTACAACGACTACAAGCTGGATTTCCGCCGGCAGCAGCTCCAGGAGTTCTTCCTGGCGCACAAGGACGAGGAGTGGTACGTGTTGCCTCGGGGGGTTTTTGGTGCCTTGTTCCGAAAAACAACAAAAAAAAAACTGCCCGGGTCGGAAAGGAAAAGTTGGAGGCGGTGGGGGAAAAAAATATGGCTGGAAATGGATGGAGAAAGGGCCTGAAAGTGACCCAAAGTGACCCAAAACTGCCCCAGAGAGAATCGAGCCTGCCCCAAACCGGCCTGGGGACGCCCCGGGCGGACCCCGCGTAGACCAAGGAACGTCCTAAAGCGGCCCAGAGTGACCCAAAACTGTCCCAAAGCGACCCAAAACTGCCCCAGAGTGACCCAAAACCGACCCAGACTGACCCAAAATCGATCCAGACTGACCCAAAACTGTTCCAGGGTGACCCAAAACCGACCCAGACTGACCCAAAACTGATCCAGAGTGACCCAAAACCGACCCAGAGTGACCCAAAACTGTTCCAGGGTGACCCAAAACCGACCCAGACTGACCCAAAACTGATCCAGATTGGCCTAAAATTGATCCAGACTGACCCCAAACCGATTCAGACTGACCTGAAACTGATCCAGACTGACTCCAAACCGACCCAGACTGACCCAAAACTGATCCAGATTGAGCTAAAACTGATCCAGAACTGATCCAGGCTGACCCAAAACTGATTCAGACTGGGCCAAAACCACCCCAGACTGACCTGAAACGGATCCAGAGTGACCCAAAACAGTCCCAGACTGACCCAAAACAGTCCCAGACTGACCCCAAACTGATCCAGAGTGACCCAACTCTGATCCGGAGTGACCTAAAACTGATCCCGAGCGACCCAAATCTGATCCAGACTGACCCAAATCTGATCCAGAGTGACCCAAAAGTGATCCAGAGTGACCTAAAACTGTTCCAGACTGACCCAAAACCAACCCAGACTGACCCAAAACTGATGCAGACTGACCCCAACCCAACCCAAACCCGACCCCAACTGACCCAAAACTGACCCCGGACTGACCCAAACCCGACCCTGAAACCGCCCCAAAAAACCGCCCGAGAGACCCGACCCGAAACGACCCCGACCCAACCCAAACCCCCCCCCAGAACTCCCCCCTAAATCCGTTTGGGGGTGGGGGGGTGGGGGTGTCCCAGCCCATCCAAATCCCATTTTGGGGAGGGGGATGGGGGGGGATTCCCAGCTGGATGCTCCCCCTGCACTGGCCATGACCTCCCTGCATGTGCAGCACTCGGCCCCGGGGTCGTTTGCCGGGATTGTGTCCCCACTGGGGAAGGTGACCTCATTGTGACAGTCATTCCCCTGCTCCTCCATGTGCTCAATAATTTCTTTTATCCGTAGTAGTTTCATTACTCCCCCCCACTTCCCAGAGTGGTGATGGGCCTTGGAGCTGCCTGTGTCTCCTCCTGACTCCTCCACCCAGCAAACCAAGTGGCCCGAGGATGCAAAATCTGAGGGGTGGCTGTTCCCCTTCTCCATTCTAGTTCCTTATTTAACCATCTCCAGGCTGGGAAAGGTCTGGCGGGGCATCCTCAAGGGGTTGAGGGGAGTGTGGCCAGAGAGACAAGGGGCTGGGGGTTCTCATAGAGTTACCCATCAGCTGGACCTGCTGCCTCTCCACTCAGCATGAGGGAATTGCTGCCATCACGTGGATGTGCTCCTCCTTTCCCTCATCCCTGGCTCAGGAATGGGGTCACTGCAAGGGTCCTGGGGTTGGTCTCCTTTCCCATCAGCTCTCCTCCTGCCAGAGCTGAGATCGAAGCTTGCTTGGCCTCCCCTGGGAGGCCAAGGGGTTCAGGTTGGGGTGGGGGTTGCTCTTTTTGGGGTCAGGAGTAAATCCCAGCTCCTCACCCTGTGTTGTGCCCTTTACTCTGGAGCACCTCCAGGGGAGTTGATGGGTCTCTATGCTCACACCCTCTGTGGTGCTTGTCCGGTGTGGGGCCTGTCCCCATCCCTGGCTCCCCCATCCCTACATCCCCAAGCCAGGAAGGAGCCCAGTTGCTTAGCAACTGTTTAGCTTCTCCACCAGCCTCCTCATCTATTTTAAAATATATATATATATCTGCACAGACGTAGGTATGCGCAGGCAGCCGCAGCTCCTGACCCCCCAGCCGGCATCCATATATTCTTTATTAATTGCTTTAAAGTCTGTGGGTTGTCCAATTTTGGCTGGGCAGCCATAGGAAAGGATCCCCTCAGCTTGGGGAAATAGGGATGGAGGTGCTGGGATCAACTGTCACCAACCCCTTCCTGCTGCCCCTGTCCATGGGCAGGATCCCTGTGGCTTGGGGCTGGAGGGCAGCGCTAACGAGCGCCAGGTCAGCCTCACTTTTAAAGCCAGATTTGCCTTTTTTCCTCATTCTTGAAGGTCTGACTCATGGTTTTTGGCACTGGAAGGCAGCTCCGGAGAAGGTCAGCCCAATTAATGGCAGCAACTCCGGACTTTTCCTCCTTGTAATTCCAGCCGGGTGTTTAGAGGAGGCCAACTGCCTGGCGGTGTTGTTCTGGCATGTTTTGTGTCCTGAAAAAAAGACCTTCTCCCTGCTGTCCCCACGGCACAGGCAGGGAGCAGCCTGGGATGGGGCTCTAAATGATTCGGGGACAGGGTTGTGATTTGATCGGTGGTGGTGTGCCCTGATGAGATCCTGGCAGGGGATCACCCCTCTCACCCTCACTGGAGCGGCTGGAGGGTCCTCACTTCATCTGGCGTGTTGGGACTGAGCTCTGGCGCACTCAGTGCACGAGCGGTCCAGGGAGCCGCCGTCCTGGGCTCGCCGCCCGCATCCCGTGCCCACATCCCGTGCCCGCATCCCGGCACGCGGGTGCTCGCGGCCGTCCTGCCTGGTGCAGCTGGATGTGGCGAGAATTAATGGAGCACCGGCCGGAGGCGGCTTTAATTAGCGCCGAGGCACGGGGAGGGGGGAGGATGCCCAGGGACCGCTGCCGCCTTTCCCCGCCGAGGGAGAGACGCCGGGAGAGCATCCAGGCACCCGGGAGAGCATCCAGTCGCTGCCGGCCCCCCGCTGCCAGCCCTGCTCCCCCCGGGAGAGCGGCTCCATCCGCATTACAGCGGCAGGGCCCTGCGGCGGCTGCTGCCTCAGCGCCGGGGGGCTGTGGGCATGGCCGGGGTGCTGAGCAGGGCCCACGGGGGGATTTGAGCAGAGCCGGCTGGCAAGGGGCTTGTTCTGGGCTGGGAAATAAAAGGGCCAAAGCGGTTCAGTGAGGTAACACACTTTTTTTTGCTTGTTTTCCTTGTTTTCTTATTTTCCTCTGGGATGGAGCTCCTGAACCCCTGAGCTGGACAAAACTCACTTGAGGCAACCCCAGGGCTGGGACATGGGGACAAACACAACCCAGTGCCACCCCACCAGGTGCCTGAGGGGTCCCAGCCCACTTGGATGGAAACCAGCAGCCCCAAATCCTGGCAGGATGGAGAGACTGGCCCTTGCACCCCTGGCTGGCAGGGCCTGTCCTGGTTTTGTGACAGGGGGACAGTGTGGCCTGTCTGTCCTTTGTCTGTCCTGGCACTCACTAAGCTGGCACTGCAGGTGCCCGTGTCCTCACACATCTTGGATGTGATTCCACATGTCTGGGAAGGGAGGGAGAGACCTGGCATGTGGGACAGTCCCTGGCACGGGATGGGGATGGAGGATGGTGGTGGAGGGTGAGAAAGGTGGAAAATAGGGATGAGGATGGAGGATGAAGATGGAGATTGGGGCTGGGCGATGGAAATGGTGGCAGGGGATGGCGAGGAGGAAGGAGATGAGGAGGAGCATGGAGGATGAGTATGAACATGGAGATTGGGGTTGAGAGTGAAGATAGGGATGGGGAATGAGTATGGAGGATGGGGCGCCTCTGAACATTTCCAAAAGCTCTAATCCAGACAGTAGGAAGTACCTGTTAGCTGAAAAGCTGGTTTGACCTCCCCAAGGCCCCAGGTGGCACATGGGAAGAGGATCAGGATCCCAAAACATATGGGTGAACGGCTGGTTAATATGGGAAAAGAGGGATTTGCTCACGAGTTTCCCTAGCAGCTCCAGCCCATGGTGCCAGGGGGTTTGGGCCCTCCTGGGTGGCAGTAAGGGCATTTGGGAAGTGGGGATGGATGCCAGAGACTGTCCCCAGCTACATTCTGCAGCCCTTAGGAGTCCATGGAGACATAGCACTGGCCCCAAGACACCTCCTGTCCCTCTGGGCGAGGCGGCCAGGCAGCGGCTGCCAGTGATTGATGTTTTGTGGGTAATTACTGCAGATAATTAAATATTTAACCATCATCTTTATTATCGGGGTAGCGCCGAGCCAGGCAGGAAACCGCTGCCATTTGGGCAGGGCCATGCTGGTAGGTTTGGGGCTGGCAGAGCCGGGTGGTCCCCGTGTGGTGGCCGATGGATTCAGGTGGTGGTGGTGACTCTCTGTTCCTGAGCTGTCTCTTGCAGGTGCAGGGCATCTCTGGGTCCTCCTTTGGGGATAGGGAGGGCACAAACCCAGCCTGGGGGACATGGGCTCCCTCTGTCCTGGCGTTTTGTCCCCATTGGCACCAGAGGTGTACGACTGGCTCTGTTTGCCACCCATGGTGGCCCTTGTTGAGAGCTGGGGGGGTTGTGGGTGATTTTCCCATTCCTTTGTTTTCCTGCCCGTGCTGTGGCTGAGGCGGGGGGTTGGTGTCAGCTCTCACAGTGGATATTGCTCACAGCTGAGGAGACACCAGGTTGCAATACCATGTCCATCGCAATCCAGCTCCTCCTTCCTGGTCCCAGTTGCAGGGGGGAATTCTCCAGCCACATCCTTTTCATGGAGTGTTTCCCGGCGGATCTGCATACTTTCCCCACCATGCAGCCCTCTCCCACAGGTACCCATCCAGCTGCTGGTTTATCTTCATCTATCTCCCCAGCTCTCTATCTGACACTCTCTCAAGGTTTCTCAGCAATGAATTAATCCACTGCTGGGCTCGGGATAAAATAAATTCCCACTGGGGAAAAGGCAAGCAGAGGCTGCTGAGGAAAGCAGCCTCTCCTTCCCCATCTCCTTCCTTGAGACCCTCTGTGGGGGAAGGTTTCTCAGTGGGGACCTTTCCCCATTCCTTAATTTTCTTCCTGGTTTTTGGCTCCATGTCCTGATGGAAGAAAGAGGAGCCCTTAAGCTGTTTGGTTTTTTTTCTGCAGCATCTCTCCCTTCTCTGGCCCAGGGCCACCCTGGGTTGTGGAAGGATTTGGGATCAGGGCTTCCCCATGAGCAGGGACGGCTGAGCAGGGCAGCTCTTTGTTGTGGGGCTTGAAATGTGGGTGCTGCAGGCAAGGGGAGAGCGAGGGACTTTCCAGTTGCTTTAACAGGGACAAGCATCCAGGGATTGCAGAGCCCTGGCTGGCTCCTGCTGCACCAGCAGGATCTCCCTTGTGCCTCTGCAGAAATAAAGGCTGCTGGCTCCCTCTGTATGGTAGCAATGGGGAAAAAATAAAAGGAAAAAAAGCCTTGTAATTAAGCACTCAGCTGCTGACGTCCCTGGCCAGGCTTGTCAGGAGATAAATGACTCTGTGGGGCAGCCAGTGGCAACAGGAAAGCCAGGGATGTCCCTTGGAGATGCCACGGGATGGGAGTTGTCTTCCAGCCAGCTGGGACCTCCACCACCCAGGGGAGGGCTCTGAGGCTTTTTCTCTCCTCAAACAACAGAGAAACATCCTCAAAGCCCCTCACAAGCAATCTGTGTTTCCACCCTGGCTCTGTCCCACCTGGCACGGCCGTGGAGAGCTCTGAACAGCCCGGTGTCCTGCTGGAATGGCACAGCAGGAGTGGAGAGCCCTCCCTGGGTTCAAAATGGTGCAAATTTGTCCATGGTCCATCTGTCCTCCCTTCATGCCTGTGCTGGGCTGAGAGACCCCTCCTTCCCATCCTTCTCGGGCAGTGTGTGTCAGCCACCCAAGGGTTGGCTGCTTGCCACGGAGGAGACAATGTGCAGGCAACACCCATCCCTGGAAAAGCCTCTCCAGCAGGATCCCTGGGAGACAAACACCCCAGAGAAGTGGCTGTTGGCAAAAGCTGCATCTCCAAGCCCAAATGCAGCTTGGAGAGCAAGGCAGGATGCTCTGCCTTCGCTCCTGATCATTTCTCTTTGTGGAGGGCTTTGCAAAAGGTTTGTGGACCCAGGTGATGCCTCAGCACCCTGGCCATGCTGGTGATTAAGGCAGCAAATCTCCAGTGGGATCATCCCATGCCGGGAAGAGGGCTGGAGCACTGGGCCGGGGAGCTGGGGCATGGCAGGACAAGGAGAGTGAGGAATTGGGTGCTCAGCCATGCGCCGATGGCCCGAGGGCACTGAGACAGGGTTGTGTCTGGTTGATCCAGGAGTTTTGGGAGCATCTTCTCCCCCAGGCTTGGGGAGCATCAGCCAGAGCCTTGGCACGGCAGCGCTTCTCGGGAACAGTTGTCCTCTTCCAAGGGGTTATTTTTGGAGCCAAGTAAGGACACATTGACTGTGGTGGGGGAAGGAGGAGGGAGAGACACGTGAAGGTGAAGGAGCAGAGAGAAGGCAGGCGGGCAGAGGCCAGTGGGGATCCTCATCTCCCCTTGCAGCTGGCACGGTGGAGGGTGCCAGGCCATGGCCCAAGGGCATCATCAGGCATTTGCTGGCTGGACCAGACATCAGGATGTCCCACGGCTGCATCTGAACCAGCCAGTGCAGCTGGGGAATGCAAGGAGATATCTGAAGTTCATTCCTTTGCTTAGTGGGGACAGTGCCCAGGGTGTCCCCAGAGAGCTGTAAGGATGGACACCTATCCCTGCTCCAAACCCACACTGCCTGGCAGCGGGGTCTATGGGACTCAGAAGGACCCCTGCCCACCCCTCCTGCTGCTGCTATATAGTTCTGGGTCCCATAGTTTGCCAGTTTTTTTTCCATACAAGGCTGGCAGAGCATTCTCCTCTCTTTCCCATGAGCCAGCCCTCTTGGCATGGTGATGGGAGTAACCCCAGCCTTGCTTTGTGGATGAGGGAACTGAGGCAAGGCACGGGAAGATCTCCCAGTCACTGTCCCCACCAACGTGCTTTTGAGACAAATTTTGCCTTCAGGTCCTGGCAGGGTCCCCTTGCCCTCACGGGGTGGGAGGGGAACCAGGGCAAGGAGTGATCCCCGACTCTTTCTCTCCCTCACAGGCAATCATGGCTCTCTACAACAATGGGGCTGATGTGCCTTCGCCCCAGGAAGCCTCCAACGGCTTCTCCCAGCCTGGCGCCTCAGGAACATGGCACAAGGGTGAGGAGGAGGTGCGTCTGGTGGAGCCCAGCATGGTGAAGAAGGCTCACCGGGAAATCCTGGACCACGAGCGCAAGCGGAGGGTGGAGCTGAAGTGCATGGAGCTGCAGGAGATGATGGAGGAGCAGGGGTGAGTGGCGAGGGAATTGGGAATGGGGTCCTTGGCCCCACTGGGGCCTCTGCTTAGCCCCTCCGCTTGGAAATCTGGGCTCTCAGCTTGTCAGGCAGGGAAAGCCAAGGCAGGAAGGAGGAGCAAAGTTGCTCATGGTTGTGTAAGTCATCAGTGCCACCCATCCTGTGCCCCACATGCCTGGGATGGGAGAGGATCTGCCTCCCCCTTTTGTGCTGGGGAGTTGAAGGAGATCTGGGGTTTAGTGCCAGACAAGGCTCTTGTGGTGTTTTCTTTCTGTCCCACCTTCCTTCTTCTTCCAGTTTTGGGGTGGTAGGACCCCCTCTCTCTTGCCAATGCCCATGGCCAGGCACCACAAGCTTCTCTCCAGCCTTTGCTTTCCCCTTGGGAAGCGAAGGGTTGGGGGAATACACAAGGGACTGGAGAACATCCCTGTCTGGCTGGGCAGGAGAGGTTGGGGAGCCAGTGAGGAGACCCCCATCCCTACCAGATGGACCTATGGCTGTGCTGCTGGCCAAACATCCTGATCCCCCCGACAACTCGCTAAAACCCGACAAGTGGACCAAATTCTTTGGCACACGTGGGTAGACGGGGACTGGTACCAGCTGGGGAGATGGAAAATGGATTGAGGGAAGGCTTCGCCAAGGCTTTCATTAAGAGTGCAAGCGTGACCTAGAATTAAATTGTCTCACACTGACTGGAATAATGATTGTGCCTAATTTGTCATTATGGAAATAAATAAGGCTGACCTGGCGCTTTGGGGAGCCCAGAGCCTCCTGTTGGGTTCCCGTGCCCTACTAGGGCTCTTACTACTAGTAGTATCATTACTGCAGTGGGTAAGAGCAACGCTGCAATTGGTATTGTTGTTATTGCTGTAATTGCTTTGCTGTTATTAAGGCTATTAATAACGATGATGGTGGCGATACGCCGAAATGATAACATAATTACAGTAATAATCTTGGTCAACCTGGTTAATCCTCTCCCTGCGCTTCCCCTCTGCACAGGGGTTCTCATGGAGGGTTCCATGGGAAGTGCTCTGGACCCCCAAGCTTTCTGTCTGGCCTGGGGGCTGCATCCTGACCATGGCCTAGGGGGAGTTGTTGACAGGGGCAGGGCCCCCGGGAGGGATGTGAGTGTCAGCAGAGGGGGTTTTGCAGGGTTTTAAGCGCTCCCTTGTTTCCTTAAAGCTGAATGGCTCGTCCTGCCTGTGCTGCAGCTCGCTCCAGGCTGCCTGCACCGTTATTCCCTGCCTGCAGGCTGGATTCCTTGTCCGGAAAAGAAGTGTCAGCATTTTTTCTTTCTTTCCCAAACCCACTCTATGTGTTAAATGCAAAAGCAAAACCCCTCCAGTGGGGTTATAAGCAGCACCAGAGGAATGCAGGAGGGAAGGAGCTGGAGAAGGCACTGCAGGTGCTGGGGGTTGCCTCGCCCTGGACTCCCCCCGCAGATTTGCTAAAGGCCCAGCCATGGTGGCCCATCTGTCACCTCCTGTTTGGCCTCATGTCCCCTCTCAGAGAGCATCAGCCACATTCTTAATATGCTGCAGCAAATACTCATCCCAGGCAGACATGTTCCTGCTGCCATGGGCCGGCTGATGGCCGTGGAATGGCCATGGGATGGCCGTGGGATGGCTGTGGGGTGGCCGTGGGATGGCCAGGACTGGCAGCTCTGTCCTTGCAGGGTGATCACACCCTGCCCAGCTGGCTGCACTGCCATCGAGGCTATGGGGCAGAGCAGTATCTGGGGGTGCTGCCCTGTTTTTGGGGCCCCCCCACGCCCAGGTACAAGGTGAGGGGAAGCAGCCAGGCTGCCTCCATGCCCTGTTAGCAGCCCTCCTGCTGCGTGGTGTCCGGCTGGGCAATTAATGAGAGCCTTTCAGTGCAAATGAGCTCGTTAATATTAATTCCCCTCTTCTCTCTGTTCCCCTGCATGGGCACTGAAGGTGGGGGGTAGGTGATGCCACGTGCCCCTCTGCACCCAGGGCACCCAAGGGCACCCCCAGCGCTATGAGGGGCATTACTGTCCCCAGCTCGGGCACTGAGAGGTGCCAGCGTTGGAGACCAGAGAGCTCATCCAGGCTATGACACCCAGTTTTCTGGGCTTGTAGCAGCAATACTGATGGGATGTGATGGCAGGGGTGGGTCACAACAACCCCTGTAGAGGGGTGAGAACAGGGACACACGCAGAGCCTGACCCCTTCCCTCCCAGTGCAGCAGCGTAGGGTCCCTCTCTCTTTGCCCTGTCCTCAGGGATGATGCCAGGAGCATCATGGGTCTCTCCACCACACCCCTCCACTGGGATGTTTTCAGTGGAGGAGGTTGGGGTGTTTACAGTCAAGGAGGATGCTCAGGTGCCCTTGTGCTGCCATGGGATGCGGCACAGGACCACCTGCCCAGGGCTGTCACCTGTCCCTTCCCAGGGACACCTTGGGGACGACTGGAGTGCCGTGGTTTGCCGCGGCTGTTCCCAGGTGCCAGGGACAAAGTGATTAGTGCCTCTCGTTAATAAGCCTGCAGCGGCCTGAGTCAGCGTTCAGCGTTAGCGCAGAGCTGGCTCGGCTGCCGGGCCCCAGCACAGTGCAGGGATGAGAGAGGGAAACTCATGGTGGGATGGAGATCCTGGGACTGAACCCCTGACACTGCCGAGAGAGGGTTTGTGCCCCAAAGCCTGGGACAGTGATGGGGAATGGCAACCTCATGGTCATTCTTTTGTTTTACCCCTTTCTGATGTCCCTTTCTCTGCCAAGCGCTTCTGGGAGGGGGAGGCAGGAAAGAGGAGAGCATAGAGGGTGCTGGCATGGGGCCAAACAGAGGTCCTGCTCTCCTCCAAGCCACATTATCCATGTCACCATGCCACATCTCCTCTTGAGCAGCCCTTTGGGCCACGTGTCACACCCAAGTGACAAAGGTATGGAGGTCACCAGCAGCTCTGTGGGGAGCCCACGCTCCAGCCATGGCAGCCCTGACCATGTCTTTGCCCATCCAGGTACTCCGAAGAGGAGATCCGGCAGAAAGTGGGGACCTTTCGGCAAATGCTGATGGAGAAGGAAGGTGTGCTCACCAGGGAGGACCAGCATGGGCGCCAGATGTAAGTGAGGCAGCTCCCTTGGCCCATCTGTGTGTCCTGCCTGTCTCTCATCCCAGAGAGGCCTCTCCTGGGTGGTAATGGCTCAGCAGGTTGGCTGCTGTTCTGTAAGCCTAGAAATATTGGTGTTATCAATAATAATAATTAATAAGAGTGATAATAATTTCTGTTGCAAGGGGTCCAGCCTGGACAGGCAGGACTGAGCCTGCTCCTCCTCTGAACAGACCTGTGTCTCCATCAGGCTGGTATAATCCCAAGCAGACCCATGGAAGAAGCTTCTCCAAGGAGCTCCTGCCCTGTTCCTCTGCCTTCTAATCACTCCTCATGCTGCCTGGTCCTGGGGTCCTCCATCTGCCCAGAGAGGGGGTTTGGAGCTCAGGTTTAGGGTCCAAAGCAGCCCAGCTGCTGCTGGGAACGTGCCAGTTGCTCCTCCTGCCCCACACAGGAGTGTCCCCAGCCTCACCAGGGTCCACCCCGGCTCAGTGATGATTTATCTGCACGATGCTTAATGGCCCAGGCAGCGTGGCTGGCCTGGCGCGCCCCATCCATCAGCCTGGAAACCAGGTCACTTGGGACAGGAATAGACGGTGCAGGTTCACTGAATATTAATGCTTCATTAGGGTCAGGAAATCAGGGCGGGGGGGGAGGCAGGGAAGCCGTGGTGTCAGGGAGAGCCTTCCTCACACCACTCCACTGGCACAGCAGGCAGGGACGAACACAGGGGTGGACACAAGGACAGACACGGGGAGATGGCTCTGCTGTGCCCTGCCTGGGGTGGGCTGCATGGCCTTGAGGCAGAAAGAAGCATTCAGGGTCCTTCTCTAGGCAGGAAAAAAACAATGTATGGGGAAAACCAACCTGCCCAGGTCACAGAGCATCAAGCCCAAGGTGTTAACAAGTGGCCTTTGCTGGTGGGGGCAGGAGTCATCTCCAGGGCATCTTCCTGGCAGGCTCGTTAGGGCTGGCACGGTAAGGAGTACCTGGGAAGCTGAGGGTGCATTAAGGTTAGCCAGGCAGCCCTGGCTGTCACCTTTACAGGCTTGGTTTTGCAAAACGAAGGGTAATCATTAAAGATTAGCCCCAGGGCTATAAATAATAGTGCTGAGCTGGAAGGAGCAGTCTTACAGCAAAGGATTGCTCCGAGGAGAGCAAAGCCGGAGGCGCTCGAAGGAGGATGGTAGGAGCTGGGTTCAAAGGAGGTGGCTCTTCAAGCAGCAGGAGGATGTCCTGGGTGTCAAAGGTCTGCGCTAGATCAAGGGGCTGGACAAGGGAGTTAAATAAGCTTTAAATAAGGAGCCTCAGCCCTTGTGGTGGCTGGGAGAGCACTCAGCAGAACATCTCGTGGGCTGGTCCTGCTCCAGCACCTCTCTGGGCTTTTACAGCTTGGTCCTTGGCTGCCGGGGCTGTGAGTCTGAACCAGCTGGTCTCGTTTCAAAGCTGATGTGAGAGCTCAGCATCATCTGCGTAACTCCCTGGGGGAGACTGAGGTACTGAGCAAAGCCATCACCACCTGAGCCCCTGGCTCTGCTCTCTGCACTCCCCCAGCTCCCGTCTCCATGTGCACAGCCCGGTGGTATAGCCCGGTCCCCAAGGAGAACTGCTTGATGGACAGGCTGGTGGGATTACAGACAAAGGCAAGCATGTGCCGGGCAGGGAGGGATAATTGGAACAGCACAAGCTGGTCTTGAGCCGCTGCGCACAGCTAATGGGTGAGATGCTGGCAGCAGGCTCTGGTGTGGAGCACTGCCTGCTTGTGGAGCAGAGACACACAGGGAATTATCCCCGCTCGCTTCTCTCTTTTCCTCCCTTCTCCCCCTTCCCACGGTTGGGTGGGTGGTTGAAAGGCTGCTCCTGCCCTTTGGGTCATGGCCAATGCAGAAGTCACTTGGAGAGGACCCAGAAAGCCATGGCTGTGGTGCAGAGGGGAGCCCGAGACCTGCTTGAGCAATCGCCCGTGATTAGGAGGAGGGTGCCTCGTGCGTAGTTTCGCTCCAAGACATTTTTAATTGGGTTAAACAGCCCATGGCCTGCCTGTGGCCAAGGATGCCAACATGTGCTGCTCTCAGATCTGGTCTGGGGCTGGGAGCATCCCTTCACTCAGGCACTGTCCAGGCTACCAAGGGACTGATGGTGCGGGGGCTGCACTTCTCCACCAGCGTCCCGGAGCGTCCTGGCCGCACACCTCCAGGATGGGAAGGGTGGAGCAGCCCACATCAGGTTTCTGAGGGAAAATCTCCCTCAGGAAGCAAACACCTGGGCTGGTGTGGTGCTGGGAACCCTCCAGGCATGGCCCCATCCATTATGGTTCCCTCTGGAGCATCTGGATGGCCACATCCCTCCCTGGGTGACATGTCCTACATTCTCCCCAAGAGCAAAGGAGAAGCTCGCTGTGGGGTTCGATGCTGTTCCTGGGGCTGATGGCACAGCTGGACCAGGGAGGTGGAGACAACAGGGAAAGATTGGGCAGGGCTCCCAGGACTGTCCTAGTCCAGCTGCCAGGCCCCTGCCAAGCCCTGCCCACAGCCCTGGTAGTCAATGGCAACCTCACGCTGGTTTCCATGGCAGTGGGAAAAATTAATGCTGATGAAGTCACTCAGGAGGGAGAGGAGACCCTGATGGCTCAAGGAATGATGTCCCCCCCACCCCCTCTCACCCGGCCTGGTGAGCACATCAACCATCAGCTGCCTGAAGCTCCTGTGCTGAGCAGGTGGCACCCTGGGGCACCAGCCTCAAAGCCCAGGTTCTCCTGGGCAGCTCCCACCTGAGTTCCCAAGTCTCCTGCCAGTTCCTCTTACCCTTATCCAGCCCCACCACCTACTGGGGCTGATCCAGCCTCCGGCTCAGCTCCAGCACTTGGCAACGACAAAAGGGGCTCCGAATGCTGCGGAGGCTGGATCCTGCAGGGAGATGGTGGCCTGAGCCTCGTGGTGTCCCTGTGCCTGCCCCATGGGGATCTCTGCAGGGAGTGGAGCCCCAGGAAGATCCTGAGAAGACCCCCACCACGGGGCTTTGTTGTGTGTGGACCTCAAGGGATGTGACCAAGCCCCCTGGGGACGCTGTGGTGCAGGGGATGTCCCCAGACTGCTGCAGCTGCATTGGGAGTGTCCCAGGTTTCCCCCCAGCCGGTGGAAGGCAGGGAATGGGGATCCCCGAGTTAATTCCGCGCTTCCTCCTTTGGCAGCGTGATAGAAAACCACCACGGGGCGGATGGGGAGGAGTATGCGGTGGAGTATCCCGACTACGGCGAGGGCTGCCTGCTGCAGTGCGACTGCTCGGCCGAGTGCTACCGCGAGGACAGCGGCCACCGCGAGTACAGGTGTGCGGGAATTTCGGGAATCGGGCGCGCACGATATCCCCGTGCAGGGATACAGAGGTGTCCCTTCTTCCCCCGACCCTGTCTGCTGTCTCCCACAGGCTGAAGAGGCGCTCGAGCAGCTCTACCTCTCCTCCCCCCAAGAAGAAAAAGAAGAAGAAATCGGGTCACCGCCGGAGCCGGTGAGTCCCCGGCTGTCCCTGCGCTGTCCCCTCTCCCAGGAGGGCAGCTCTGCTCCCAGCTCAGCCTTTCTCCAGGCTCTGATGGGACAATCCCCCCACTTTGGTGGTCAATGCCCCTCCAAATATACACCCTTCAGAAGTGCAGTGTATCTGTATGTGCTGATATTGCAACACGCCTCCTGCATGCACTGGTCCATGTGGGGAAGCAGCTGGCTGCTGCAGGGCACAGCACCGGGCAGGATTTGGCTCTGTGAAGGGTCTGGCTCCATCTACCCGCTGCTCCCCTCCCTGATTAGCACTGGCTGCCTGGGTAGATGTTGTCCCTAATGTCCCTTTTTTTCTTTGCCTTTCCCACGGCAGCAAAAAGAGGAAACCTGGCTCGGAGCGCAGGTGAGTGTTCACTGGGCTGGGTGGGCTGTGGGGTCCCTGCTGGAATTGCAAGGCGCCGGGGGCATGGGCTGGCTTCCACAACCCTCCCTCTGAAATCCCAGTGGGAGTTGGTCACCTTGTCTCCTGCTGGAGGCTGTGGAGCCCACGAGGTGGCAATGAGACACAGCAGGATTTGGATATTCTGGCATCGAAGGCAGCCACAGCCCGTCTGCCAGAAGTCCCTGTCACCCACCCCAAATCCCCCAGGAAATAACTTCCATAAGATGTTCATGCATCCCATGGGGTATTCCAGGGGGAGTGGAGGGGGTGGGGCATTGGGGGCGGGATTCCCCTGGGCCACAGGGATGGGGCTGGGGAGTTCCTTGCTCCCCCCTCAAGGGCACCCACTTCCCCCCCAGCTGCGACAGCTCTTCACCCATCCGCAAGGAAAAGAAAAAGAAGACTGGAAAGAAACACAGACGTGACAGGTAGGATGGACACCGTGGCAGGCTGGGACACCAGGCATGATTGGGCACCGTGGGGCTGTTCGGTGACTGCCCGGGCCCTTGGGCTGGGGTTGGACTGAGGCATGGATAGGGATGGAGGCTGATGACTCTTTATGGAGCCATCACCGCCTCACAGCCACTGTCACCTGCCCAATCCAGCAGCCCATCTTGGGGCCACACTCCTGTCCTTGTCCCCATCTCCTGGGGCTGCCCAGCTGACCAGCTCAATATGCCTCCTTCATCTCTGCCTCCTCTTCATCCCTCAGATCTGAGTCAGGGTCACGGAAGAAGAGAAGACACAGGTAAGAGTGAAGGCTACCGGGAGCCACCCCAGTGCCGCCAGCACTGGCTGTCAGCTTCCCCTGTCAGAGACCCCCTGTTCCCTGCCTTCCTGCTGTCCCTCTCCCCTCTGCTCATGGTGATGGACCCCTTCATCCCATGGCTGGACACTGCTGGGTGTCCTCCACCCTTAGGCATGGCCCAGGGCCACTCTGGGTGACTGTGGGGTCCCACATGACCCTCAGTGTCCCCTAGGGAAGAAAGGGGGATTTCAGGCAGCCATGGGCAGGACAAACCCTGGCTGTTGCCCTGCTCTGCAGATGCCTTCTGGCAGCGCTGCTATTCTAGGGAGAAAGAAGTGACAAACAGACAAAGGGTGTCTGGGAGTGCAGAGGGTCTCAGAGGGGGCTGATGTAGGACAAGGCAAGTGTAGAGGTGACAACAGGCCCAAGCCTAGAGGATGCTAAGCAGAACCAGTCCCCCCCTTTCCCACTGCCATCCTCTCCTGCCTGGCCTCACCAGTGGGCACCTGACCCCATGGTCCTCCCAAAGCCATCTGAGATCCCCTCCGTGCTTTGAATCTCAATGGATCCCAGCTCCAGACCAGGCAGGTCCTTCCCCTCGCTCGTCCTGCAGCCTCGATGCCTCTGGGGGAGGCTGGAGAAGCCAACCCCGGGTGCTTCCCGTGCTCCCATGCCTGCAGCGTCCGGCTCTCCCCGCAGGTCCCGAAGCCCCAAGAACAAACGGAAAGAGAAAAACAAAGAGCGCAAGAGGTGAGGGGGCCGGGACGGCGGGGGGGGAGCGGGGTGCTGTGTCCCCCCTGCGTGCCCCAGGGGCGACTCAGCCTCCCCCCGCGGCCCCCGGCCGCCCTCTCCGCAGGTCCCGCAGCGAGTCCCCGGCCTGGCGCTCGCACCGGCGCAGCTCCTGCAGCTCCCACAGCGCCTCCCTCTCTTCCGACGACAGCGGCTCCAAATCCCCCGGCAGGTAGGGACAGCCCACGTCAAAGAGCCGCCCAGCATCCGCGGTGTGGGCTGGAGGGCAGGGACAGAGATGTCTGTGTGGTGGAGGGCAGGAGGTGGGTGGCAGAGGTGTCCCGGGGATGAGGCCCCTTGGGAATGGAGGACAGGAGGTGGGTGGCAGAGGTGTCCCAAGGACGGGGACCCTTGGGAATGGAGGACAGGAGGTGGGTGGCAGAGGTGTCCCGGGGATGAGGACCCTTTGGGGGAATGGAGTGGAACAGGATGGTGCTGCAGCACCTCTGGAGGGTTTGGGAACATCGCAGTCGGAGGTTCAATTTTTGACTAGAGAAAGCACGAAACACCATTTCTGGCTTTGGCAAAACCTGCCCCGCAGCCTGAGCTGCTCTGCCGGGCCGGGCGGAGGGCAGTGCCGGGCTCGGGGCTGGGCGTGCCGGCGGCTCACGGTGCGGTGCCCCGCAGGCTGAGCCCCAAGCGCCGGCAGGATGGTCCCAAGGGCAGCAGCGCCCGCTCCAGCCGCAGCCCGTCCTCGCCCTCGCCCCAGCGCTCGGCCTCGCCGCACCAGAACGGGCACAAGGGCAGCGCCCAGAACGGCCGCCACAGCCACGGCGCCCCGCTCCCGGAGCCCTCGGATGTACGTAGGCTTTTCTTGGATCACTCTTCGCTTCCCTCCCCTCCTCCCTCCACAGGACTGCCCCCCTGCTCTCCTCTCCGCTCCTTCCCCACTCGCTCGGCTCCCCGCCCTGCCCAGCCGGGGCACACGGGGGAGATGCGCTCACCAACCCGGCACCGGGTGCACGGTCTCCCTGGGGGAGCCAGCCCGTCATCTCGGGGCAAGGATCAGGGCAGCCAGCAAATCATCCCTCCCCCAAAGCCGCACATTACCCTGCAGATGTCACCCCTGAGACGATGGCTTGGCAGGCCAGCGACACTGCCAGGGGTCACCACTGGGCTCACCACCGACTTGAGATTGAGCCCAGACAGGCAAGAAATGGGTAAAGGTGGAAAATTTGTTTCCCCCACCAGCCCAAACCCTCCGCAGTGCCAAGGGGCTGACACCAGTACTTAGGATTTCAGCACCCAGTCTGGCCAGGATAGGGTTCAGAGGGGATTTGGTGCTGGATGCTCAGATTTTAGGGTCCCCATGGCAGGTGACATTGGGGCTAAGCATCCCTGGCTCTGCCTCATTGTCTTGGGGGTCACAGTGAAACCTGGGGGGCTGCTCATGTTCTGAGTGGACAAAACACTAATCCTGTGGGACAGAGGGCCAGTCCCAGTTTAACCAGTGCCGGGATGGCAAGGAGCCTGCTTTGGCTAACAGGGACTGGAGGCAGAGCTGAGTGAAGGCAGCGTGCTGCATGACCCCACTACTGGGGAGCACACAGGTCCCCACTCGCCTCAGGGGACTTCATTCCCATGGGCGAGGTGCTGTGGGGACACTGCCAGGCTGGCAGCACCCAGTGCTGACACTCCAGGGCCAGGGACACCCTGGAAAACGAGACCAGGAGCCCCCCACCCCATATCCACCTTCACCTTCCCCAGCCCAGCACCCCCCAGCAGCACCCAGCACCCAGCCCATCTCTTGGAGCACCTCTCTGCTTTCTTCTTTCCTGTGGTTCTGGCAGGGGTATGGGGGGGTTCGGGAGCCCCCCAGGCGCCCGGCTCGCCCCGCTCTCCCCCTGCCCACCCCCCAGCATCGCCCAGGCCGACGAGCTCCCTTGGCTCCCCGGCACCAGCGGGACTTTTCTCCAACAACTTTCTCTCTTTCTCTCTTTCTCTCTCTCTCTCTCCTTTCTCTCTCTGGTTTCTATTTTTTATTTTTTTTTCTTTTTAATCCCATCTGTGTTTTTCTTTAGCCTCCCATTTGAAAAAAACCCAAACGGTAATATACACTTCCATTTCTTGCTCAGCAGAAGCAGGGACGAGGGGGAGGGAAGGGCAATGAAACGTGCTTTTTTTTTTTTCCACCCCCTTGTTTTAGTTTCCTTCCTCATGATTTCTTTTCTTTTCCCTTGTGATGTACAGAAATGCAAACGATATATATTTCTCTTATTTTCATTTCCCCCCCCGTCGTCGTCGTGTTGTTCTAGAATTTTTTGCTTTTGTGTGTGTTAATGTGGAGAAGAAAAAAAAAAACAACAAACCCAAAGCCAAAAACCAGATGTGTTTTCTAAATATTTACGACCACTGAACATTGTATTTCCATTTTCTATATTTTGAACAAGGAATTTAAAAGGGAAGAGAACCCAGCAGCCCTCCACTGCAAAGGGAATGGGCTTGTTTCCATCTCATGGAGCGAATTGCCCTTTTCCTCCTCGAATTGGCTACTGTCCCATGTCCTCAGCTGAATCCTGCTGCCGTGGGGATGTTTTTCCTCCCTGGCTGCAGGATGAGGCTGCTGGGTGCTGGGTTATCTGAGCACCCTGCAATCATCCCACACCCAGGTGCCCTAACCCTGCATCCCGGCAGGATGGGTGCTGAGCATCCTTGGTACCTGGCCCCCTCCCCATCTCTTGCAGACCCCCAAAAGCTCTGGGCTCATCCCATCCCCCAGATGAACTCTGTCCCCTCCCAGCACCCCCAGAGTCACCGGGAGCAAGTGGTGGCCTGGGGCGCTGCATGGTGTTACCTTCCCTTTTAAATACCCAGTCCTGTCTCCATCCATCCCCGCTGCCTTCCCAGCCTTCCTCCTGGGTCTCTCCTCCTCCTCCTCCTTGCCCATACGCACCCTCCAGCCCCTCTTTCTCTCCGGTTTTCTTTGGGCCAACACCACCCAACATCCCTCGCCGTGTCCCACCTCCATCCATCGCCCTCCCTGCATGTTATCCGGGGCTTTGCCATGTTATAGAGTGACTTTTTAAGACTGAACTGCAGCCGGGTTACAGACACCAGCCAGCAACTCCCCCCGTGGCCACCCCGCTCAGTGGCCGGCCGCAGCCTTTCCATTGAAAAACAAACAAAAAAGTTTACCAAAAAAAAAATGAATTAAAAGCTAAAGAGACCAATTTAAAAAAAAAATAATTAAAAGAATTTCTAAGCAGAGCAAACGGGATTAGCCGAGGGGTCTGGATCGCCGTACTAAAGAGTCCTTGTCTTTTTCCCATTCTGCCCTCCAAATGTGGAGATTATTGTTTTCTTTTTTTATTATTGCATTCCTGTCACTGCCAATTCCAAAGGTAGGTATTTCGTCCACCTCTGCACGTTCACTTCTGCAGATGAGCCTGTTGAAAAGCACCGTAGCTTGATTTAATGTTATTTTCTCTTTCTTTCTGACTTTCTTTCTCTTTCTTTCTTGCTCTCCTTCTCTGTCTCTCTTTCATTTTGTCTCTTTTTGGTGGCTATATATGATTTTTTTTTTTATTTGTATGGTTTTCCCCAGTTAGCTGCAAAGCCATGCTCTTCTCTTACGTTCTTTATTTATATATTTTTTTGCCCTGTCCACATAATATTTCTTTCTTTCTTCCCCCCTTTTCTCTTCCCCGTCTCCTCGTGCTGTCAGTAGAATGCATTTCTGTGTCTTTCAGCCCTCCAAATTTGTGTTTGTTTCCATGCAGGGGCTGCTCCCTTTGAGTCCCCCCCTTAGTGGCCCAGTAACGAAGGCAAACGTAATTAGTGAGAAATCGGGGCAGTGACCAGGGGTGGGAGTGGGCACAGGGGGTTTTGGTTTGAATGGATGGGGCAAGATGTGAGAAATTTGGGGAGATGTGTGGGTTTAGCCCCTCTTTGGTTTGTGATGAGGAAAAAAAAACCCAACTCAGGGAAAATACTGGGAGGCTGCAATGGGGAAAGGTTGAAATCTTCATCTGTGGAGGGGCAGGTCCAAGGCATTGCATTCCCCAGGAGCAGGGGATGGCATCTCAACCATGGATGTCCCATCCCCACAAGTGCCCAGTGTGTGTTTTCCCTTTTGGGCTGGGTCTTTGCCGATTTGGGTTTATCTGGGATGCTTTTACCTTCGTTGCTTTCCTGCACGCCTGGGCAGGAGACTGCAGGGTTTGGGTGGGAGCCCCACATCCCACAGCATGGCCAGCTGGCACCAGAATGCTGCCCTGGGAAAGAGGAAAGCCCTTTCTTTCTCTCTTCATCTTCCTCTTCTTCTACTTCATCTTCTCTGCTTCTATTTTCCTCTGCCGGGGCACAGGGCTGGGAATGGGCTCAGCTGACCCCCCTGTTCCTTCCCCCTTCGCTGCAGCCATTGCAACAGCAACAGATTTTTAATAAAAAACCCAAATCCTCCCATTTTGGCTCCAGCTTGCTGCTCTGTGGCTGGAGGGGTTGGCTTATCCATGGGGACAAAGAGGTGGGGTGTGGAGCAGTCTAGGATGCTCAGGGATGCAAACAGTCTTGCGACCCTTTTGCAGCATCTTTGTGGTGGTCCCCAGAATCCCACCCCTTTGCCCTTCCTGCTTGGTTTTGGGGGAGAAAAGTGGTGTCTAGGACACAGTGGGGCAGGTAGAGAGAACCTCATCCTCAAGGATTCACCAGAGGTATTTGGGGCATGGGGATGGCAAGGAATTGGGATCAGCGGCTCTGGGTGTGGTGGCATAATCTTGGCACCACCTCAATCCCCCTGAACCCTCTTCAATCCCCTAGGTTAGACTCCCTGTGCAGGATTCACTCTTCCAGGGATACTCAGGGACCTGGTGTTGGGCTGTGGCTGGGGAAAGGAGACCCTAAAGCCAGGGGGTTTGTCGGCTTGGTCAGGGCTGGTGGTGCAGGAGCGGTTTCCACCCATCTTTTTGGTCTAGTGATGCTTGCAAAGATGGGAAAAACACCCAGGCGGCGTTTGTGGCTTGGAGGAACTCAGATATTTGGGAGCCCCAGGTCCAGGCAAAACCCCTTCAGCTCTTGGTGAGAGCCTGGCTTGGGGCTTGGCCATGGTGGTGGCCCAGGGTTTCCCCTCCCTCTAGGAGAAGTGAGTTGGTTTGTTTTATTTCTCCTCTCTCTGGCTCTGTCTCTGTCTCTCCTCCTCCTCTCGCTCTTTCTTTCTCTCTTGCATTTTTGTGAATCTAATGATGCACTTATATTGCCCCGCTTTTCCCTTCTCTTCATACCTTACCTACTAAAGGAGGAAATGCCACTTTTTTGGTAAGTGGATGTTAACCAAGAGGGACTTAAAAAAAAAAAAAAGCATATAATGGAAAAAAAAAAAAAAAGGAAGCAGAAAGCAAAGTCTGTGTTGAGTGCTGATGAGGACTTAGCAGTTCCCTGCAGAGTCACAGCTAACAGCTCAATGCGTGTCCCAGGAAGAGCTCAGAGACATTCGTTTATCTCAGTAACGAGGACATTTGTGAAGTTTTGCTTTGTTTTTGTTTTTATTTTCTATTTATTTATTTATTTTTGATTTTATTTGATTTGGATGGTTTTTCTTCTTTCTTTTTCTGTTGGTTTCTTTTTTTGCCTTCTCGTCCCCGGCCCCCCTCCCCTGCCTTGCCCTCCTCCATTGTCGCTCTGTGCCGTTTTTTTCCTCGTTTCTGGATTTGTTTTAAGCCGAAAGCCGTACTATCGACACGTATCGGAACATATATCTCTATATATGTGCATGCCTCTGTGTGAGCAGCCCCCATCACCTCCAGCCCTCTTTGGTTCGACCCCTTCCCCTCGGCTCAGTCTGATTTACTCTCCCCCACCTCCCCTCTTCCCTCCTCTCATCTTTTCTTTTCCCTTCCCCATTTTCCTCCCTTCGTTTGGGTTTTATGCCCCTTTTCCCTCCCCCTTTCTTGGTCGGGGCGGGCGGGCACCAGGGTTTGCTTTATCCCCTCTCCAGGTGGTTTTGTTTTCTTTCGGGGAGGGGGGAGGATGTTGTTTCTTTCCCTTCAAGCTCTCCCTCCCCGACGACTTGGGGGTTTTCTTGAATTTATTTATTTTCCTCCCATCCCACCCTTTCCTTTGGGTTTTTAATTACGATTTGAGTTGAGTTATATTTTTTTGGCGTTTTGCATGCGGAGGTTTGCATGACCCACGTTGTTGAGGGCGAGAGGAAGGTGCAGAGTAGCGTCTGTGTAGCCTGCCTTATGCGATGTGCATTGACGTTGTGATCTGCGCCCCCGACCCGGCGCCCCCCGTTAAAATCCCGTTTCTCCTTCTTTCTTCTCTTCTTCCCCCGCCCTTCCTCCTTTCCCTCCTTCTCTCTCTCTCTCCCCCCCTCTGCCAGAGGCCGGCCTCGGCGTCCCCCTCTCCGCGGGCTCATGGCAGGACGGAGCCGCTGTCCCCCCGCGCCCGGGGGGGCCGACACGGTGCCCGCAGCCCCCGGTCGCCCACGCCGGAGCGGGGCAAGCACGGCCACCGGCATCGCTCCCGCAGTGCCTCGCCGCCCTCCCGACACCGCGGCCAGAGCAAGGGGCGGCCCCCGGGCCCCCGGGAGCCCCCGCCGGCTCCGCTCAGCCCCCCCGGCTACAGCAGCGACTCGGAGGGCTCGGCGGGATCACACCCCTACCACCCGCCGGCCGGCCCCGACAGGAACCACGGCGCACACGGGAAGAAGTAAGGGAAGAACGCCGGGATGGGGTCGTGCTATCACTGATGGGATGTGGGAGCTGGGCTGTGGTATTTGGGGTGCAGCCCCGTGTGGGCACCTTGAGTCCATGCGGGGAAAGCTCTGAGGGGCAAGCTTGGGACCAGGGCTGGGCTGGGATGCTCAGGGGAAGGGGATGGAGATGGGGATGTGGATGGGGATGAGAATGGGAATGGGGACAGGGATGGGGACAAGAATTGGCACAGACATGGGATAATGATGGGGATGGGGGAGGAGAAGGAAGAGCATTTGGAAATAAATAAATAAATTTGGGTTTGAGTTAGGGTTAGGATTAGGGAAAGGGGGTTAGGTTGCAGATGGGGACAGAAATAAAAATAGGGAAGAGCCACAGTGGGTCAGTGCTAGCTCACTGTGGGAAGAATCATCCCTGCAAGGGTTAATCCCAGCTTGAGGGGCAGTGCTTGGATGGCTGTATGGGATTACAGCATCCCACAGGATGCAGGATCCCAAGTGCATGAGCACCCCACGCTTTATAACCAGAGATGTAGCCCAGCCAAAAACTGGAGTTGTGCCCACTATTCTCTTTGGGAACCTGGGATCTCTGGCTCCTGTGGGGACATCCTGCCAGCCAGGATGAGGCATGAGGCAGTGCTGGGGTCTGCCTTCACAGGGTGAAGGAAAGGCACCACCGGGGCCGTCCCAACAGCAGCTCGGAGTCGTCGGCCAAGCACTCCCGGCACGCGTCGGAGCGCAGGAAGAGCCCATCGCCCAGCCCCGGCCAGCGCAGCAGCTCCTGGAGCTCCAGTGGCTCCCTCTCCAAGTCCCGCTCCCGCTCCCGGGAGAAGAGAGCAGGACGCAGCCGCTCCCGATCACCCTCGCCGAAAAAACCCGCCAGCAGGTCAGATCCAGGGGGGACTTCACCCCAGGGGACACCACGGGTGCCATCAGTGGGCTCAGGGGACACCACGGGTGCCATCAGTGGGCCGGGGAGCATCTGCGGCTCAGGGTGGCCCCGGCTCTCCTGGGGTTTGGGAGTGGGGGTCTCAGGTCATTGCTGGTGGCACTGGAAGGACCAGCTCCAGGTGGCAGTGCCAGCTGCCGCAGGGAGCTGCTGTCACAGGGTGTCCCTGGATCCTGCCCGGGACCCCAGCCTGCTCCCTGACACTCCTCCTCCTCCTCCTCCTTGGGGTGTAGAGAGAAGGACAATGAGCCCCGAACACGTCACGGTGATCCCGATCCCGCCCGCGCCCGGCGCCGCTCCAGGAGCTACTCCCCAATCAGGAAGAGGAGACGTGACTCCCCCAGCTTCATGGAGCCCAGGAGGATCACGAGGTGGGTCCTGGCACGTGGCAAAGGCTCTGCCGTGTCCATTGGCACTTCCCAGGGCTGAGCTCTGCCATGAGCCGGCCCTGAAGTGTGTGTGTGTGGGGGGGAACGGACAGAATGGATGGATGGACAGATGGACGGATGGGTGAATGAATGGATGGATGGATGGATAAACAGATTTACAAATGGATGGATGGTTGAATGGACAGATGGATGGATGGATGAATGGAAAGAAAGATATACATATGGATAGATGGATGCACAAATGGATGGGCGGATGGATGAATGCTGGGTGGATGGTGGGTGGGTGGGTAGATAGGTGGAGGGATGGACAGACGTGCAGATGGACGGATGGGTGGACGGATGGACAAAAGGATGAGCAGCTCTGCGGATGGACAGAGAACCCTGAGGGTGACCGGGTGAATCAGCTGGCCCAGACAGCTGGATAACCAGACTGCCTCCGATACTGCGACCTTCTGATCTCTTCCTATTTCAAGGCACGAAAACAGGAATTAATTTTAATCCGGCTGTGCATATTCCAGAAAGACGCACATCCGCAATCACATCTCTCCCCTGCCCTCCAAAAGCCGTTTTCTCCTCCTTGGGATCCTATTGCCTCAAGATCCCGAGCTGTAAGACAGGCAATATTTCGTGCCAGACAAAACACTGTGTGCATATGTAGCACCTCGTTAACATGCAGTGCTGGCAGCTGGGCCGTGCCGAGCCGAGATTACCTCCTTCCTGACCTATTTGTCTCTCCTGCTATCAGCTGGGAGATCAGGGGGCTGGATTTTCAGAAATCAGCTCTGCCTCACTGTGGGAGGGATTTTGTTTTGCCTGGGCTGGACTGGAGCTGTCAGGAGGGAGGACAGGAGCAATACTGCAGAGCCCATGGGTTAGGGCTCCCTGCAGCTCTTCCCAATGTATGCCCTGGAAAGAAAATGGGCTGGAAAATCTGCTCCCAGCCCAAAGGAAGGTTTTTCCCAGCCCAGGTACCACTGTTTGGTTTTCCATCCCTCCTGCTCGATCTGGTTTTGCCGAGATGTCCCCAGGGAGATGGCAGGGCTCAGTTGGAGGACACAGCCTACAATCCCTGTGAGGACAGTCCCCCCCATCCTTGCCACCATCCCTGCCACGGAGGGGGATGGCAGACTCAAATCTGCTTGGGGTTCAGGAGAAGCAGAGCCATTCCTACAAGGCCTGGAGGATGCTGTGGTGAAGGGGCAGCTGGGGGAACAGCCCCAGCTCCCCTTGCCTGCCCCATAGTCCAGCCAGAACCCCTAGGGCTTTTCCTTGCCCTCCTGCCCTGTCCCCAGTTCCCATCATCCCCCCTCCCCTCCATGGTCCTACCTCAGTGATGCCAACCTCTACTTTTCCATTTCATCCCAAGGTCCCTCTCGGAGAGCATCGCCGCCAGCCTGGCTCCCAGGGTAACCTCTCCCCTTCCTCCTCCTTCTCCTCTTCCTCATCCTCTTCCTCCCGGACGCCTCTGTGTCTCCTCACATCTTAGGATGCCCTCGGCACCCGGCTGCATTCAGGCCGTGCCTGTGGCTCTCTGGTCCCACTAACACCAGACCGGGAGAGGGGTCAAGGGGCTGACTCCTGATGTCGCTGCCCCCCGTGCCCCCATTCCCACTGCCCCCGTGCTTCCCGTGTCCCTCCTCTCGCTCCGGCGCCGGCGGGGCCGCAGCTCGCCTCCCGCTAATCCCGAACGTCTCTTTTTCAGCAGCTTTCAATCTTTGGTGTCTGGGAAACACAAAGGCCACATTAACCTGCTCACTTTCCGCCCTCGACGCTGCCTAATCCAGGACTAACACCCGGGGAGGCGGGGGGGTGGAGGGGGGTGCTGGGGAGGAGGAAGGGGATGGATGGAGGGGGAGGTGATGTCGGGTGGCCGCATCCTGACACCCCGCAGCCGGTCTGAGCCTGGCCGCGGGGATGCTCGGCTTCCTCTGGGTGGATGTTTGGCCGTGCCGGAGGTCCAGTGCTGGACCCCCCTCCCCGAGCTGCCGCCGGGGGCCTCACTCAGATCCCTTTTTCCGTTTGCAGTGCTCGCAAGCGTCCCATCCCCTACTACCGGCCCAGCCCCTCGTCCTCCAGCTCGCTGAGCACCTACTCGTACAGCCGGAGCCGCAGCCGCAGCTACGACAGCTACAGCTCCAGCCGCAGCCGCAGCCGGACTCGCAGCCCCCCCAGCCGCTCCCGCAGCCCCAGCCGCAGCCCCAGCTACAACAGCCGCAGCAGCTCGGAGAGCGCCGGCTTCTGAGCCCCCCCCGGCACCCGGCCGCAGCCCCCCGACACCCCAGCTCTGCCCCCTCCATGCCTCCTGCGCCCCCAGAAGGGACGGGACCACCGGAGAGGTGGAAAAGAGCCGGGGGATGCTAAGGATGGACCTGGCGGCGGGGGAAAGCACGGACGGAAACCGGAATGGGTCCTTGCATCACCCGTGGAAGGGGCGGTTCCGTCCCCGCTCCGGGGTGTTTTGGGGGTCGGGATGGGGAAGGGGAGGATCTCTTCTTATTTCTGCGAGTGCCGGGGCGGGGTCGGGTGGACGACCACAGAGCGAGGGAACAAACGCTCAGCAGAGACTTTGGGGCGAGTGAGTAGGGGTGGCTGGGGGCCTCCCAGGCCCCCTCCCTGTGCTTCTTTGGGTTGGTTTGACTGGTTTTTAGCACAAGAATATCGGGGGGGGGGGGGTGGCAGGCTCAGCTGGAAGGTGTGATGCCAGCTAGAGGTGAGCCCCCGCTTTTCCCCATTGGAGGTGTCCCCACAGTGTCCTGGGGGCTGAGGGGCACCATGAAACACTTTGGGGTTCCCCCAGACCTGAGAACATGCCGAGCCATGGATGAACAAAGCCAGCAGTACCCACAAGTCTCTTCCCAAGTGGGAAGATCCAGCTCCCTGTGTGTTAATGCTGCTCATCCCAGCCCAGGAGCCGGCCCTGGCACCCATCCATCCCACCCAATTTAGGGGGGACACCAAGCTGTCACCCCCAGGAGGGGGGAGCTGCGAGGCCTAGGGCTGGGCAGGGGATTTCCCACCCCTGGGGGTGCATCCAGCCATCCTCTGGCTTTGGCATGGACCCCACCTCTGGGCTGGCTGCCCCCAGTCCCCCCCCCTGTTCTGGGGCTAAGCAGCTGCTTTTTAAACTGAATTATGGAAAGAGAGAGGCAGGAAGGTCCTAGGCCTGGCCCGCGGCCCTGCTTTTGGAGGACTTTGCTGATTTCCCAAAAAAAAAAAATAGCCCCCCCAGGCACTGAGGACAGCCCTGGGCCCCTGGGGCGGTGTGTTGGTGTTTAATCCTCATGGCCCTGCATTTTCCGGATGGCTGGAGCAGGACAATGGGGATGAGCCTCCCTGGGTGGGAGAGCAGCTGCCCGGATTAACCCGCTGCCCCCGGATGAAAAGCCAGGCTTTGGCCGTCCTGCTCGGGGCTGTTTTGCAGCCAGGCGGGGCCGGGGCATCCTTTGGACTCCGGCTCAGCTGTGATGCGACAGCCTCGTTAGCCGTGGCCCGATGAACCGGAGGTCCCGGGAGGGCAGAGCTGTGGGGGGAGGGACACTGTGGGCTCATCTCCCAGACCTGAAATGTTGAGAAACCAGGCTCAGCCACAGGCTGAGCATTCACCAGCCCTCAGAGAAAAAGCCCAGGCCATGAGGGGTGCCAGCCCTTGGGTATCCCCACCCAACCAGCTGGCAAAGCCACCAGCCACCCTCTGTGGTGCCCAGACAAGCAGAGCTGTTAGAAATGGGGTGAACAGGTAAGGAGGGGTCTTGTGCCCACGTGCCAGCCCTGGAGCAGGGCAGCAGCTCTGGACGTGACCGTGGTAGGAGGAGGAGACAAGGGGTCCTGCTCCCCCTGGGCCTGGGGAGATTGGAGGACACGAGTTCCCTCAACATCCCTACGAACCCCTGAGCCACGCGCTCTGAAAACCATCCCGCCCATCTCCACCTGCTGCCACAGCAGCCCCCGGGCCCCCCATGGCTCTGTCCCCACCATCGCCCCACGGGCAAGCTCAGACTGGGATACGGGGGGTGTCCCCTGAGACCATCCCAACCCAAGCCACCGGCACGGGGGTTGTTTTACCAGTGGCCGCAGCCCCAGCCCTGCAGCCCCCGGGGCCGAGGCTCCCAAAATCCCGAGACCCGCCTGCAGCGGCGCCGCGGACGAGCCAGCACATCAGGGAAAAATTCCAGTCTTCCTCTTTTACAGTCTCTGTCTCCTGCCGCGGAGGGAGCCAACTGGAACAAATACTCTGTAGAAATACTTCAGTATTTTCCTGTCGCTCGTGCGCTCTCTCTCTGGGTTGTGAGTACAGCTGTAGATGCCGTGAGCTGGTGCAATTATAATAAATATACAGTATATATTGTAAATGACTCTGCTGGGCACTGAGAGGTTTCTTCATGGGGGGAGAACAGCGGGGTTCTCCTGCTCCCTCCATGCAGGATTCCCTGCAGATCCATCCTCCTCCTCTCCCCTGTGCCCGCTGTCTCCAGCCACCCTTGGCTCACTTTTCCCTCTGGCTCCGTGTGGAACACCGGTTGTGTATCTGATCCCCCTGAGCACCCTGCTGCGGGGAGGGGAGAACCTCTGAGAACCTCTCCTTCTGCATCTTTCCCGTCTCCCTGCAGCCCTCCTGGATCCCTGCAGCCTTCCCTGCATCCCTCCCTTTTGCCTGCAACCTCCCATCCATCCCATCCCTCCCTGCATTCGTGCCTGTATCCCTGCATCCCTCCCATCTCTCGCATTTCCCGGCATTCCTCCCTGCGTTCCTGCCTGCATCCCTCCCATCCCTCCCATTTCCCAGCATCCCTCCCTGCATCTTCCTCTGCATCCCTCCCTGCATCCCCTCCATTTCCCTGCATCCCTCCCATTTCCCTGCATCTCTCGCCTCCGCAGTGCCCCCCTCCTTTCCCAGCTCCCTCCCCAGCCCATCCCAGATCCCACACGGCTCAGCTTCCTGCAGCCCCTTCCCACTCGCTGCCGTTCCAGAGGGATGGGCTGGGCACTGCCCCAGACAAAGGACACGTCCAATTCCCCTCTGCAGCATCCGCCCCCCTCCATTCCTTATTCCCTGGGGTCACACATCCCTTCCTGGGTGCCAAGTGTGTGGAGATGCTCGTTTGGACATGAGGGCAAATGACTTAGGCAGGGAGCCCCCCTCTTCCAAACAGTGTTCTGTTGCCTCCAGCCCCTCCAGTCCCCTCCAATCCTCCTGGCCCCCTCCAACCCCCCTAACCCCATCATCACTATCAGCTCCCCTGCTCCATCAGATCCGATAAGCCCCCCCCCCCCCCC
>JAWMRA010000048.1:6434419-6458973 GCA_035584735.1 Pseudotriccus pelzelni
CTGATCCCATTGACCCCCAAGAGCCTCCTCAGCCCTGTGGCCCTCAGGGACCCCCACCCACAGGGGCTGGAGCAGCCTCACCCCAACATGGTTCGGGGGGTTCCCCACCACAGTTGCTGAGCTCTGGGGCCACTGAGGGGCTGGGGGGCTCCAGAACCTTCTGGCTGGTGAGTGACCAGGGGCTGGGGGGCTCCAGAACCTTCTGGCTGGTGAGTGACCAGGGGCTGGGGGGCTCCAGAACATTCTGGCTGGTGAGTGACCAGGGGCTGGGGGGCTCCAGAACCTTCTGGCTGGCAGATGACGCAGAGCAGGGCCATGCTCAGCCTCCTCCACTGACTCATCCCGCCATTCCCGAGGCATTGGCCCAGCCCCAGCTCTCTCCCCACAGGGCCAGCGTGTCCCGGGGATTGTTTTACAGGCAGGCAGGCGGGAAGAGCCCGGGAGCAGCTCCAAGGGCCATCCATCACTCCCAACCAGCCAAGCCTCTCACGATGAAAGGCGGATGGACACTTCCTTGGCAGGGGGACCCCGCAGGCTGCCAGCCCCCTCCCCGCGCCGCCCACACACTGCGGCTGCGTCTGGCCGCCCCAACCCCTGCAAAGTTTCTCGTCCCTTCCCTGGGGCTGCTGCGATTTCCATTAATAGCCAGCTGAGCCTCCCGGCTAAAAATAACCCCTGGCCCTCTTCATAAGGCACCGCCGGCCGCCCCCCCGGGCAGCACCACACACCATGGCCGAGCGCCGCGTCCCCTTCACCTTCCTGCGCAGCCCCAGCTGGGACCCCTTCCGCGACTGGTACCATGGCAGCCGCCTCTTCGACCAGTCCTTCGGGATGCCCCACATCCCCGAGGATTGGTACAAGTGGCCGAGCGGCAGCGCCTGGCCGGGATATTTCCGCCTGCTGCCCCGGGAGAGCGCGCTGATGCCGGCCCCGGGCTCGCCCTTCGGGACGGCGCTGAGCCGCCAGCTCAGCAGCGGCATCTCCGAGATCCGCCAGACCGCCGACAGCTGGAAGGTCACCTTGGACGTCAACCACTTCGCACCTGAGGAGCTGGTGGTCAAGACCAAGGATAACATCGTGGAGATAACCGGTGGGTTGCTGGGACGGGGAGGTCTGTGGGGTCCCTCGAGGGAGGTGGGGTGAGGCGGCTGCTCCAGAGCTTTCTGGGGGGAAAAGGGTGGAAAGGCAACGTAGGGCAGGATAAGGGGTGGGAAGAGAGGGAAGGAAAAGTAAAAAGAGGAGATGGAGGGGACAGGTGGGACGAGAGGAGAGGAAAAAGGGAAAGAGAAAGGGAAAGGGAAAGAAAAAGGGAAAATCAAGGCACAGAGGAAGGCCCAGCACGACAGCTCAGCCTTGGGGTGCATTCACACAGCACAGGGTACAGAGCACCCCCTCAGCCCCATCTACTGACACCTCGCTGCTGTCCCAGCCAGGACACAGGGAGGGACCCCCTGGCTGTGACCCACAGAGGGACCCAGGGGGTGACGAGCCCCACAGCCCCCACGCTCCCCGCAGAGCCCTGGGCAGCTCAGCCAGGGATGCCATGACAAAGTCCAGAGCTTTGGCACAAGGCCAGAATGTGCTTCCTGCTGGGCCAGGACGGTCTGCACAGAGTGGGGGCAGTTCCCCAGCCAGAGGGATTCGGGGTGCAGCTCTAGGAAGAGGGGGTGCTCCATCTCCAGCCTCACTGGCTGTGGGGCCAGGTGGCTGCTGTTGGGTCCCTTTGGCCACCACCAGCTCCTGGTAGTGCATTTTGCTCCACTTGAATTTGGGGGATGCTCCCAGAGTGGCCTCACTGCCCCTGGTGCCCCACAGCTACTTCAGGCTGATATTATGGGAACAAACTCCAGGGTGGGCAGAATCAGCCCCTCCCTGGTGTCAGGCAATGTCGGGATGGGGTGGGAAGGCTGTCCACCCCAGCTGGCTGTTTCCTTTCCAACCATCCCGGGGTTTTGTTTCCTTGCAGGCAAACACGAGGAGAAGCAGGATGAACACGGCTTCATCTCCAGGTGCTTCACCCGAAAATACACGTAAGTACCAGGGAGGAGGAGAGATGGGATCGTGACAGCTCTCTGATGTCTTTGGGGACCTTTGCCCACCCACCCATTCCCCTCTGTGCCCACTGGCCAAACTGGGAGTGGGGGAGGCAGCAGTTTGGGGCTGTCACATCCCTGGGGGGTGTAGGTGGGGCAGTTGGTGCTGCAGCCCTGACCTCCCCTCTCCCCCACAGCCTCCCCCCCGGTGTTGAAGCCACGGCCGTGCGATCCTCGCTGTCCCCCGACGGAATGCTCACGGTGGAGGCCCCCCTGCCCAAACCCGCCATCCAGTCTGCCGAAATCACCATCCCCGTCACCGTCGAGAGCCAAGCCAAGGAACCAGCCAAGAAGTAGGCGGCACCCAGGAGGAGGAGGAAGAGGAGGAGAAGCCGCCGCCCCCACCCCCAGCTGCCCCCTCACACCCGCCCCCTTTTTACTGTTGATTTTGTACTCGCCCTGTCACCGAGTGCCTTGAATAAATGTGAAGGAACCGACATTATCAGCTGGAATAAAAACTGGTGAATGAAACTTGTCCCCGTGCGTGTCCCCCCGCACCACGGCCGTGCCGGGTGGGAGCTGCACTGCAGGCACTGGGACCAGAGCACCGGGATGGGGCTGCCTGGGGCCAGTGGGGGGGGGGGTGGTCACCGAGCCCTGCTCAGCACCTGGGGTCAACATCCTGAGTCTCCCTATCCTGGATATCCCACACCCGGGTCTCCTCTATCTCAACTCTTCACGTTCCTCCAGTATTCCAGGTCTTTATATCACAAGTCTCAAAAAGTTCTGGTCTCCAACATCCCAGGCTCAGCATCCCAGTTTTCCACAGCCTGGGTCTCCCACATCCCAGGTATCCCAAATGCCAAATCTCAGCACCCCGGGTCTCACCCTCCCTGGTCTCCACCACTCTGGTTCGCAGCCAATATCAGAATATTTTGGGTCTCCACACCTCGGTGTCACCCTCCTGGGTGACATCCCTGAAAAACAAGCACAGCCCCCCCCTCAGGGTCACAGGGGGGCCAGAGGGCAAACAGGGGCTTCGTGGGCAGAAGCTCAGCTTGGGGACCCCGTGACGCCAGCAATGCAGCCCCTTGAGCCCCAGCCCTGCCATCCAGCGCTCCCCTTTTTCCCTTCCATCCTGCTGTGGTGAGGGCCCAGCTGGGGGTCAGCTCAGGGGCTGCAGCCATACTGGGGGGCTGGATTGGGGTGGATGGGGGGCCGTGATCTCGGGTTCAGCCCCAGCTGGCCTCATGCCCCCCGTGCCCCCCATGCCTCTGGGCAGGACTGGCCCTACATGGCAGAGGTCAGGCCCAGGGCTTCAATGTTCCCTCTCCGACAAATCCCACTAATCCCCCCTGAGTCATCCCCGAGGCAGACAGTGACCTGGGAGGAATCCCGTGGCCGCGAGGCCCCTCTCTGAGCTCGGGGGGCTCCATGTGCACCCCAAACCCCTTCCCCCCCTATCCCCTCTGCCCCAGCAGTCTCAGGGGTGACCAGTTTGGCAGCTCTCAGGCACAATCCCGGGGTCAGTTCCTGCTGCCAGGGGTCACCTGTGTGCTTGGGGGAGGTCCCCAATGTGTGTATGTGTGTCAGGGCCTGCAAGGCTTTTCCAGCCTGAGAGTGTCTCCAGGGGAAGAAGCCCCTCCAGGAGCATCCCCAGCCCCTTCCCCTCTCTCCCGTGGCCACGCCACAGTGGCTCTCACTTCCCAAAAACCCGTGGTGAGGGGGCTGTTGGAGCACCACGGTGCCAGGGTGGGGCTCAGGGTGTCCCTCTCTGTGTGGGGGTGCTCGGTGAGCCCCCAGCCCATCATTGCCATCACCCAGGGGTTGTTTCCAGCCCCTTCCCGGGGGTGTCCACCCTGCACCCCCGGATCCCTGGCAGGGCGCGTGAGTCAGGGCGCATTTTCCGTTTATAGTTTCCCGAGGAGCGGAGTATTTTTACAGCGTGAGTCACCGCGCGTGTGGCTCCGGGCGGAAAACCATCAGGGAAGGCAGGGAGGAAGGTGGGGAGGCTCCCACACAGCCACTCCCGCGCCCACGGGAGCATCCAGGAACCCTCCCCGCGGCTCCACCTTCCCTGGCCTCTGTCCCGGGAAGGAGCCTGGTGAACCCTTAATCCGCCGGGATGCTCTGCGCCGGCTGAAGGGCCGTGGCCCCCGGGATCAGACACCCGGCTCTTCTTCCCGAGCCCCCCAACCCCACGGAGCCCCCCCAGAAACTCGACACGGGCGATAACAATTAAGCAGCGCTGACGTCAGATCTGTAAGTTTATTTGCTCAATGTACGACGGCTACATAATGACTCACATTCATGATATTCCATCACTGAGGAAAAACTGCTAAGAATGGTCCGTGTGTGAAATAATTCCTTACAGAAACACGGAGTTGGAAAAATAATCACTGATTAGACCTTAAAAATAGTTCACTGCATAACATGACAAAAAGCACAAACAAAGGCTCATTCAAAGAACACAGTCATTGTTCTCCTACACTGTAATAGTTATAATTTCACCATGACGAACACCAGACATTAAGATTAAGCTAACACTGGTGTTTTCTTTTGCTTTTTTTTTTTTCCTTTTTAAAAACAAAATCATATATAATTGCATGTCACTATAGCAACATCCATAACAGATCAGTTTGTTACGATCACTATTTGGTAGAGCAAACTTTACCCCCGAAAAAAAAAAAGGAAAGAAAAATAAATTAAAAAACTTTAGAAAATTTTTGAAGACTATTTTGTCATAGGAATACATAACATCTACAGTATAAGTTAATAAATTTCAAGCTACTGTATAGAAATACGACACTAGCATGCACAATATTGTATCAATAGAGTAATGGAGCAGTAATCATTTCACTGGAGAGACAGTATCATAGGCAAGTGCATCTCTTAAAAAATGAAAGAAACCATTCAAGCTGCTTAAAAATCAAGTCCCTGACCCCCACTCCGTTTTTAGCCCTCTTGTGCCATCTCTCCTGCATAAGTTTCCTAAAGCAGCCAGAGCAAAAGCCAAAAAGAGTAGTAATTTAAGGAAAAAAAAAAAAAAAAAGATAGGTTTTGTAATTCCAGTAAATCACTTCCAAATTGTACAGCTGGGACAACACTGCTCACGGGACACGGGGGTCGATGAGAGGGAGGTAAGAAGCCTAAAGCATCTCCCGGTCCCGGCACAAACCGGCACCGCGGGCCCCTCGCCGCGGGATGCTGCACCCCAAATTCCTGCAAAGCGCCTGGGCCTGACTTTGGGTGGATGAATCCCGGCCGGAAAAAGCTATTCCAGCACCAGCGGGGCAGTGTCCGGGGGCTGAGCACGGCCCGGCCCCACTCGCTCCCTGGGAAGCCGGGCAGCGGCTTTGGGACGGCGGGGAGGGAGCCGGAGCCGCGTCCCCCCCGCGCACCCCGGCAGCAGGAGCGGCTGTGCCGTGTGTGCCACACCACGACGCCGTGTCGGGCTGACTCTCAAAGGGACGATGAAAGCCTGTTTCCAAAATCAGACCGATGTTTAATAAAGAATAAAAGCATGAGTGCGGTTTCCTCTCACTGCGCAGCGTCGGGTGAAGCGCTGCGGGGCGCAGCGCTCTGCGAGCCAGAGAACAGCAGTGAACCTCCAACAACCATGGGAAAATCAAAATTAAAGCTAAACTTACTCAAAATGGGGTAAATATTACCTGCTAAGCAACTCAGATGCCCCATCCCCCACCCCCAGCCAGATCAGACAGACTTGGAAAAGATTTTGCTAAGAAGAGAACTAAGTTCCTGGGCTCCTGATGGTGGATAGAAATGTCTATGATTGTAGCTCTTCCTCTTGAGGAATTTCTCTACCAAATTAGTTTCTAAGCTCCTGAAGTTCACTCATTACACCACAAGCTTCCCCAGGAGAAAGGAAAATGCACCTGGCTTCCCTGGTGACAAACAAGGGAGCCTGGGTGCTGGAGATCTGCTGACAAACCTCATGGTACAGTGGGAGAAAGTCAGGCAGAGTGAAATGGCAGTGCAATCCCTGAGGAAGCAGCTGTGGCACCTTAAACCAGGATGGTCTTTTGAAATACCAAACACAGTACATGACATACAGACCTGAATGCTCTTTTTTTTAATTTTTTTTTTATTATTATTTTTTTTTTATTTAAGTGGCTTTTTTTTTTTTTAAGTTTAAACACTTCCCCCTTGTCTAATTAAGTTCTTAAACCTTTTGCTGTGGACTTAAAATAGTTGAAACAGCCGCTAGCCAAGCACCTGTTAAGCTGTTGACCAAAAAACTAGAGCAGCTTTGATGTTCCTCGGGCGGGCGATCTTCTTGCCTTGGGCGACACAGAATAGCTAAAGCCAGTCCACAGGCCAGGACTGCTCAGGAAGGCAAGCCAAAAGAACTAGCAAAAGAAAGAAAAACAGACAATCAAAGGCTTGATGTCATATGGCTGTAATGTAGAAATACTGTAAACTGCAATTTAGTGTCAATACTGTAAGCTACCCTAATATATATCTTAACAAGAGAAAAAAAAAAAGGAAAAAAAAAAAAAAAGGAAAAGATTGGATGGCCTAAATCCCGGGGCTCTGTGAGCCCCAAATTGTTTAGTTTGGTTGGTTTTATTTCTAATTCCTTCTCAATTTGGGGATTTGAAGCTGCGCCCTGGCAGGCAGAGCGCTGCAGAGAGACGCCCCGTGACGTGGTGCGGACACACACGGCACCTGGACTGCGGAAACAAACACACGAAGCCTTACTGGAACCACAGAACTCCCTTTTTTTTTTTTTTTTGTTTTGTTTTTGTCTTTTTTTTTTTTAAGTGTTTTTGCGTTGCTTTCCTTAAAAACGAGGGCCATTCCATCCACGCAAATTCGTCTTAAAACCCTTTTATTTCTAGCAATAAAGTTAAATTAAAGACAGCTCCACTTGTATTAATAATCTACAGAACAGTCCATATGCCAGTGAGGCTGCTATTCCATACCAGCACAGCCAGCCTGACTTCCACTAGTGGTGTTTTGGCAAAAATGTCAACGAGGCAATCAAAGACAGGTTGTGGGGGGCCTCCCTGGGAAGGTGTCCCCTCCCTTTCCCTCCCCCACCCCTGACCCCCCCCCACTCGTGGGAAAAAAATAAAGACTGCAGTAGTTAGCATCAGCGTGCGGCTGCCAGTCCATCGGGGGGGTCTAGTTGTTGCCTTCTCCGCCGTCGTCATCTTGCTGATCGCTCGTCCAGAGCGTTAGGTTGTCGCGGAGGAGCTGCATGATGAGCGTTGAGTCCTTGTAGGAGTCCTCGTTGAGGGTGTCCAGCTCGGCAATGGCGTCGTCGAAGGCCGTCTTGGCCAGGTGACAGGCCTGCTCCGGCGCGTTCTGGATCTCGTAGTAGAAAACCGAGTAGTTAAGCGCCAGCCCGAGCCGGATGGGGTGGGTGGGCTGCATGTGCTCCTTGCTGATCTCATGGGCTTCACTATAGGCCTTCTCCGAGGACTCCACCACGGTCGCCCTCTTCTCCCCGGTGGCCACCTCGGCCAGGTAGCGGTAATAGTCCCCTTTCATCTTCAGGTAGAAGACTTTGCTCTCGTACTGCGTCTCGCTGCAGTTCTTGATCAGGTAGTTGTCCAGCAGGCTCAGCACATCCTGGCACACCGCTTCCAACTCCTTCTCGATCTTCTCGCGGTAGGCACGGACCATCTCGATCTTCTTCTCGTTCCCATCGGCAGAGGTCTTCTGCTCGATGCTGCTGATTACTCTCCAGGAGGAGCGCCGTGCCCCCACCACGTTCTTGTAGGCCACGGACAGCAGGTTCCTCTCTTCGTTGGACAGGGGCTCGTTCAGCTCCGTCACCTGCATGGAGAGAGGGGGAGACAAAAGAGACACTTGGGTTAAGCCCCAGTCACTTGACACTCCCATCACATGCTTGGGTGTTCCTATGAGTCTCTAGTGAGAGGCAGGAGGATGCGGTTGGCTTGCACGTCCCGCTCTGTCATCCAGCATCTGCTCCCATTCCAGCAGGAGCCAGATAGGAAATCACGCTGTGGTTCAGTCCCCCATGAAAAAGGGGAGTGGGTTCATTTCGAGGTATTGTCCATCAGCATTTTCCAGAATGAGAAAAATCCTCTAGAAAAGAGATGCATTTCATCAGCACGAGGAGAGTCGGGCTCTGTGATGCAGTGAGAGGGACAGTCAAAGCGAGAGGGAGAAGATGGTCCAGGGTTACGAGCTAGCCACAGGGACTAACACCACCAGAGCTACGGGGTGTTCACCTTTTCCACTTCCCATGAGCACAGGCCGTGTTTCCAAGACACCCAAAGAATGTATAGATGGAACAATTACAGCCGCCTCAGGCATCTGCACAGATAAGGACTTAAGAGCTCACATGGCGACGGTAGGTCCTTCCCACGTGGGATCTTCCTCACTGAGGTTACAGTGTTAGTGCACAGCGTCACCTGCCTCGTGTGCTGTGACAACAGCGGGATTACTGAGACGACAGCAGAGAGTGATCTCAGCTACCTTGGAAGCATCACACTTGGTATCACAATAATCCCATTCCAGCTCCCACAACGCTGAAGTGGAGCCACCTGGGCAGCATCTCTGGCCAAGTGCCTCATGGGCAGGAAGGGCTCACATCCTCCTTGACTTTGAGCCCTGTGGGTGGGTCTCTGAACCTCTGGAGCACACAGGACACCACGGCAGCTCCACCAGGATGGTTACAGCTGCCAAGTGGCACTTTGAGCCTGGGCATGGCTGTTGTCCCCATCCCCTGGGAGCACACTGCCCCACCACATCCATACCCTGGGCATGGCCGCTTGGGAAGCCGGCCAGCAGAGCAGGAACCTGTGAGCCACCTCACGGCACTCGGGGATTAGGTAATGGTTTGGATGTGACAGGCTTCTGCAAATACTGAGTCACTCTCACACGGATCTGTAAGGACAAGGTTTGCTCTGGACCCAGATAACCATGTTTATGGTGGGGATCAGCAGGCCAACGGCTCCTGCTGGAAGGTGGAGGATGGCCCAGCCCAGGACCTCACTTGAGCCACCTGGAATGACTCACACTTGCTCACGCTATTGCTCTGCTCATTCCAGCAACATCCACTCCCCTGGCAGCTCTTCTGCCACGCTCTGGCTGATGTCTCCTCTCAAAACCAGGCTACAGTGAAGCTTCAATTTCCCCCACAGCAAGCAAAGTCTCTGGTCTCTGATCTGGACCCCCTCTACTTCTTTCCTCAAGGCAGAGGCAGCAAGAAGAGCCTCTGCTCCCACCCCTGCTGCTGTTTGCTGTGTTGCTCCACAGCCTGGCAGGGGAACAGTAAACAGCCCCTTTTTGTACGGAGGAGAGTCTTACAGTGCAAACCAGCACAACTACTTCTGCTCAAGGGTAGAAGGTGCTGGAGGGATGGGGGAAATGGGTGTCATGTTAACGAGGGCAGGATCTCCTGTGACTATCAGCAGCCTCCTGCAGCACAGGACAAGGAGCATGGGGCACGGTGCCAAGGCAGCTCCCAGTGTTCCCGCCCAAGGTAAGCAGGGCAGCGATGTCCGGGCCATCCGGCAGCTCCCGGTGCCAGAATAACCCTCACCCCCCCTCTCCCAGCCAGGCTAACGACAGCTGTTTAACCACACAGCCCTGGGATCCCTGGGATACGCGGCTTCCCGCACTGAGGCCTGACCGCAACTGAAATACCCCTGGCAAGTCACTCAGTCGCTGCCCTCAGCCTGCCTGGTGCTGCGAGGGCAGAGGTCTCTAGAGATCTGCATTTTTACAGAATGACTCCCTTCATTCTTCCCCCTGAGTGACACCTGCAAAAACACACATTAAAGATCCTGTGAGGTTAAAGCCATCTTTGGAAGACACTGGAGCACAAAAAAGGTGTCCCCCCCTGCCCCAGAGCCCATGGATTGTCTGTCTTTGGAGATATTCAAAGGTTGATCAGGGTACTCAGGGTCTTCTCCCCACCTAAGTTGTCCTGCTTTGAGTGAGGGATTTGGGACTGGGAACATCCAGGAATCCCAGCCTGAGTTATTCTCTTGCCTTCCAGCTGTAAATGGAGTGTCCAGTCACACAAGAGACTCACTGATTCCAACAATTTTCTCTCCCGACAGGAGCTGTGGAGGTGGATAACCACACAAGGTCTTGCTTTTAGCAAGGTGCTCCCTGAGCAGGGATACCAGTTTTTAAGTGAGGACCAAGCAGGTGATTTAAAGCTGCCCCACAGCCACGTCTGCAGATACGTATCACTGTAGGAAGCAGCAGATTTACCTCCTCTCACCAGAAGAGTCTTGCTGGAGGACAGATTTATTAAAACTACAGGGAGTTTCGTGGGATTAGCTTTGCCATAAACATTTTAAATTCGAAGCTATTAAGGATTACAGAGGAAAGTTGCCTGTCAAAATCCTTTCAACAAACTGGCTGACAGATGGAAGGTACACCTGTGGAGACAGCAGATTCCCCCAGGGAGCTCACAGGGAACTTGTAAAAGCAGAAACGGAGCCTCATTAACCATGTCACTGCTTTCTAGTGGTATCCAGGCTCCCAGGGAGGAGCCCTGCAGAGACATGGCCAAGGTGTATCACAGGTGGGGACAGGGATTGCATCCCTCAGCACTAGAAGAGGGAAGGGAAGAGGCTGCAGTCCCACACATTTCAGTCTGCGACTGAGCTGAGGGAGGAAGAACAGCAAACCATCTGGCACTTGCATTCCCAGCAGGAAGAAAATGCAAGATGCCCAGGACACAAGATATTGGATAGCAGGGTACACTTAGCTGCCTTATTAGCTGCCTTATCACAGTCAGTGGAAGGTGAAAAAATGTATCCCAGGTTCAGCTGCCTTTGACAACACCCCTGCCTTCTGACGGACCAGAGCTGCCGTGGCCTCTTCAGGGCTGATTTTTTTCTTACACAGCAGAATACCAAACTGAGTTCAATCAAGGCACAGGCTAAACAGCAGGCTCGATGTACTCAATTTACAGCATTGCACTGAACACCTCTGATGTAACATCAGTAAGGCAACATCCTGCATCAGGCCTGGATCACACTGCAGCAGTCATGCTACAAGCCCTTCTGCAAAGCAGAACTCTCCCTCTTCTTAACTCAAACCCTGGAGAGGTCTCACCTCCATTAAGAAGGGCAGTTCCCTGATCAGGTCCCCTGATGCCATTCCCAGCACTGTTACAGGGAGTCAGAGACTTCAAATAGCCAAAGGAAAATCTCAATTTGGCACAGGAGGGCTTGGCAGGAACACAAAGCCATGGACCTCTGGCTGGAGTCTACCTGCTCTCTGGGAAGCTCAGTCAGTTTGGAGTTTTACTTCCCTGAACAGAACTTGCTTCACAAATCTCAGTAACTGTCCAGCCTCATTTCACCCTTGTGCCCCTGGAGATTGGGGAGTCAGGGCAGGAGATGCATGTGGCTGAAATGGAGTCAAGCCCTGGATGTGGCATAAAGAGCCAAGCACAAAGAGCTAATCCACATGCTGGAAATTTGATAGGGGAAAGTCTTTCAGCTATTCTGGAACAAAAAAAAAAAACAAAAACGGGGGGAAAACACAAGTGCCAGGAGCCTGACCTTTCACACACTGCACAAGGACACCTGGCCAGGGAGTGCAGGGAGCTTGGCATGGAGCAGGCTGGGAGGCACGTTCCACCACCGAGCTTGAGGACACTGCCAGTTCCAGTCTCACCAGTTCCCGCAGCCTTTGATGGCACAATGTCTGCACTGCCAAGACTCAGGTGCCCTAAAGCCACAGGGAAACTCCAACAGTTCCCGTTGGACGAAAACTACTGGAAGTTTAACATTCCTGCTGCTTGGGAGTCCAGAGGTTTGTACAAATCCGAGTCCTCTGATTTGCAACAAAGCACTGCAGAGGCGGCACCATCTCGGAGGAGGCTTTCCTGACTTCTCCACTACAGCTGGAGCTCTGACTCAGCACTCTGCCCAAAACCTGGCAGGCTCCCGGCATGCCCAAGGATCACATTGCAGCCAGGGAAGGCTCAGCCTCGTGCAGAGAAGCCAGGGAGCAAGCACAGCTTTACCTGCCCCTAATGTTAAGGTAGCTGAACTCCAAAAGCCCAAGGGTTGGTCCTACTGCACCTTCTTTCCAGAAGCATCTTAATTAGCAGGCCCTTGTGAGACCCACCAGGAAGCCTTGCTCCCAGACAGCAGCACGTTAGTTTGCTTAATCCAGGACTCCCATCCTCCACTCCTCACCTTGCAGCAGTAGGTGTGAGTACAAGTACAACATGAAACGATCATTTTTGAGGACTCTTCAGCTGCTGCCATGGAGATCCATCACAGGACTGAGTTCTACCTGTTTATCCTTACACACTTTTCACTTAGTTTGATAATTAAGTGTCCACCCATTTATGTCTCCTGCCTAGCTTTGATGTCTTATCTTAAAGCAAACAGCACAGCAAGCTGAGTGGACCCAAAGAAATGCTTTCCAGGGGAATACCATCAACATCTGACAGTTCAACCCATGTTATAATCATCAACACTTGCTTTTCTGATCCCCAGTCCCTGAAGACATCACACACCTACAAAGGAGCCAAGCTTTCCTGGGGAGAGACAGACTATCATAAGAACCTCTTTTAAAAGATCACCAGAGCTCCTCTCCCACCAGGATACAAAACATCCATCTCCTCCTCAGCCCTCCTGTTTCCTCTCTTCTATCTACAGCTCCTGCACCATGTAATTAAGTCTGTTATCTCTCCACACAAACCCCAGCAACCTCCTTGTTTTTCCTTCACATGCAGCTCGTTAGTCACTCTGAGGTAGGGCCTGAAGGTCCCCTTTCTGTCTCATTTTTTAAAACGCAAATGTGCCTTTGAAACAATGTTCTGGTCTAGCCTCACCACAAATTCCGACTTTATCTGAAGCTACTGGCAATCGAAACAACCAGCAGGCAACCCCTTCAGGCTCAAACAGCAGATAAATACTCTTGATACCTGCAGCCACACCACCTGCCCCCCATCTCTAGCTGCTGTCTCATACTGAGACCCTAACACCCATCTGCAAGGACAAGAGGACGCAGCCTCAGGCTGTGCCAGGCAAGGTTCAAGTTGGGCATTGGGAAGAATTTCTTCACTGAAAGGGTTGTCAGGCATTGGAAGGGGCTGCCCAGGGAGGTGGTGGCATCACCATCCCTGGAGGTGTTCAAGAAACAACTGGCTGTGGCACTCAGTGCTCTGGTCTAATGGAGAAGGTGGGGATTGCTTAAAGGTTGGACTCGGTGGTCTTGGAGGTCTTTTCCAACCTTAATGATTCTCTGACAAGCCCACCTCCAGCAGCCCGAGTGCTGTCATTCTGGAAGGACGTGCGAGAGACATCACCTGTTTTTTCTGTCCCCAGCTCGCTCTAACTTCTGAAGAAATGGCTGCCCTCCAGCACATCAAAATGACACTATTACCCTGTGCCTTGATGACAGTCACGACTCGATGTTGCACAACCTTGTCAAGAACAGCCTCTCCCCGCGCTCCAGAGCGAGCTGTCCTACAACACCATCGCAGCACTCGGAGAGATGCTTTTCTTAAGCACTGTCCTACTTCGGCAAAGTAGGCGTGTGTTAAACTAGACCTAAATCTAAAATCTTGCTAGATTGGTTTGGGTTCTTTTGCCCTGCTGCCCAGCCTTCACCCCCATGTCGTACTTCCAAAGTGGAAGTCACACTGTAACTGCTTCTCTCCTTACTGGCCCCTTCCACTGTCCTCTCTGCTCCTGTTTTATCTCAGCATGACATGGGGCATTTTGGGGCTGTAGGTTGAACCCTTCCTCACATCCCAGACAAGCACACACAGGCTGTGGGCAGACACAAGTTCCCCACTGCCTTCTCCTTTGCCTTGTTGCACTATGAATAATCACCTGTTAGTTCCCCTTCTTCGAGCTGGCTGGGCCAGCTCCCATCACAGGACAGCAGCTGACGGCACATGGGATGGTTCTGCCACGTTTCAAATTGCTCCCCGTGCAACAAGAACCAGTGTCTGCAGAGACTGTTTGCTGCTTGTAGCCCAACTAGATCTCAGAGGCTACTCAGGCACCCCAGACACTGATTAGGATTTCTGCATATTCCTACAGTTAACAGCGGCTTTCATCCCACTCTGCAGCCTTTATTACTTAAGGCGACTTTGAACCACCCAAGACAAAGTCTTCAAACTGGGAGACATGAAAACCAAGAGCTCATTTATTTCATTGGCCTCTATAGCTTAACAACTACTTAAGCCAAGGTGAATGCCATTACAGTGAACTCAGGTTTGATCAGTCCGTAGGGCCTGCAGTCCTCCTACTCCAGTTTCAGTGTGGCCGTGACGGATTTCAGCTAGACGAAAAAAGCAAGTTTCAACCACTCGGGTCATTTCTGCACAGAAAAGGTCAAAGGGAGTCAAGGTGAGAAGACCAGTGAGCAGCAGCAGAGCAGGGAGCTGCTCCATTCTGCTTGGCAGCAGCATTTCGTGCACCACCCCCTTATCTGCAGCGCTGCAGTCCCAGCGTTCGGTCTAACGGCTCCGGTTTCTCCTGCTGCAGAACACCTGGGTGCCATTGATTTGCCTCACTGACTTCATCTGCAGCTTCTGAGATAAGGCAACCACCAGGGAGCATCCGCCTGCCTCCCAGGCACATTCCTAGACCCTGCCATCTGCCATGGCCGTTGTTGACAAAGAGCAGCCCAGACATGTAGCAACAACCAACTGGAAGGATGTCTTATCTCCTGGCCTCCCAGCGTCATGTAAAGTGTGGAGCTACAAACCATTTCCGAGTTAGCGTTGAGCAGGAGCTGCTCCTCCAGCCAGTCAGTGCTTTTTGAGCCAGGAAGGAATTATGCCCAAGTTTTCTTGTCTTCCTTATTAAGACCCTGATTCTCGTTAGCCTTAGTGACAGGCTATTAAAACAAGATGAAAACTGGCTGTAGGACAACTTGTTTCACCATCTTGCTGCCACTACCTGCCTCGTACTTCTTAAAAACTCTCAGGAAAAATAAACGACCTCTGTTGGCCTAGTGCCTTCCAGCCACCAGATGGAGAGAGCAGCAAGTCCAACCACATCAGCCCCTGCACTTCAGAGGACTGTCACTCAAGGGCTCATCACACGGTCTCTGGCAGATGGGATACCCGCACCTTTGCCTCCTAACTACAAAGCAACAGAAGGGATGCCAAGCTATTCCTTCCCCGGGATATGGCAGGCTGGCAAGCATCATCTGCCCACTGCTGCGTTCCTGCAAGCGCCTCAGCAGCAGCCCAAGATCACCATCACCCTTCTCCATCATCCAGCAACCTGGGGAGCTCTGCTCCTTGGATTAGCTGCTCTGTTCCCTGCTGACAGGCCTTTTCTCTGAGCTTTCTGCTAAGCATATGGAAGATCAATGCTTTGCATGCCACTGACTTGAGAGCTTGGATGTGCCCCTGACGCACACCTAAGTTTTAGGAGCTCAGAGTTGGTCTGCTGATCCCTCTGGAAGGAGAATGACAATTCATGGTTGCTATAGGGGCTCTTCTGGGCTGCATCAAGCTTCTCCAGGTGTGAGCTAAAGGGCTCTTCGAGAGTAACTGCAGCTCTTTCCTCAACAGCATTTCTGTACAAGTTTAAAGACTTGATTTTTAGTTTTCTTTATTTTTTTTTAAATTTCCATTGGAGCATTACGCCTCAGAAGAGTCCATCTACTCACAGGCTTTGGAGCTGAAGCAGCCACCCATGGGATGGCCACTGGGCATTGCTAGAGTCTTAAGACTTGGTCAACACAGAGGAAGGGTTTTTTTCATCCCCTCCAATTTATGGCAAAACAACCCAAGCTAGACAGATTTCAGGGACTCCCAACACATAAGCAGGGACACTCTAGATAAATACACCAAGTTTCATGTGGGGAGTATGTTTAGTGCTGCTGGGAGCATTAGCTGCTTAAAGATTTACCTCACAGCTTCTAAGAGTACTAATCTGGCTCAGATCTTAGTGCTTTCCTGCTCACCTCCAGCCCCACTGCCAGGCAGGAAGAACCCTGCCACTAGATCATCAAATCCTCCCTGACTCCAAGTGCTAGGGCTGGTCCTTAATCAGGGGCTCAAAAAATGACAGCATTATGCTGTGCCCATGACCTCTACTCAGCTGAGCCAAGTAGAGAAAGGAGAGATAAGGGGTCATGGACAGGACATGCTGGGAAAGATTGAGAGCGAGTTCTGGCTGCTGGGAGAGTCTGCTCCCAAGGTCTGCTGGAGCAGGATGAACCGGGCAATTCCCGGCTGCTGGCATGGCACAGCCACTTCTGCCATGGCAGCTGCAAGCTCTTGCTCCAAAGGGTGAAATGGGAGAAGCTGCGGCCATGCAAAACTCCCTACAGTGACCACCTATGTTTTTAACCACTCTGTCACTGCCCCAAACACTCTGTGAATGTCTGCTTATTGCACATCAAGGCAGGGTTCTGGAAATATTAAAAAAACCCTCACAAGATTTTTGCTCTAGGTCTCTTGGTCTGCAGATCCAGCAGTTCCTTGGTATCTTAACTGTGTTTTACTAGATTAAGCAAGAGACATCCCAGAGCGCCCAGGTGGATTCCAGCATGGCAGCTTCACGACAGGTTTGATTTCTGCCTCCATGAGTAAGGTGATTATCCCTCCAGATGTACCTTACCCTCCCACTGCTTCAGGGATTTCAGGCTTGATCTTACACACCTCTAGCAAAGATGATTTTATTTAATTTCTTAAATGAACTTGCAGAACAGAAGATAGTCAAGTTTTTGCTCTGGCAACTTTTTGGAGCACTGCAGCCAATTTTAAATTACAAGGAGGGTCACCTTACGATCCTAGATCCAACCGTGGGTTTAACTACCCTTGCCTGGCTCCAGCCATCTCCTCCCAGCCCTCTTTTGAAGCCCAAGGGACTACCACACCACAGATTTGATCTCAGTTCATCACAGGTGACAGAACCCCTCGGGCGCCAACGTCTTGACACCACCAAATGCAAGAAGCCAAGCTCCCAACTTCAAGGTAATGAAATATTCATCCCACGTAACAAAGCCCAACAGCATAAACAGGCAAAGCTCCAGTGCCTGCCCCAGCTGGGTGTAAATCAGAGGCTGTTAATCTTCCCCAAGTTCTCATTCGCTGCTGAATATTAAGCATTAGTCTTTTACAAGCAGAGATGTCCTACAGCAATTGTCGAGCATGTCTGTTAGCACACGGCACAGCAACAGCTTCTCCACCTACTATTAATAAACTTTATGCTCCTGAGCACCACAACTGTCCGAACAACATGTCCATCAGCAGCCTCATTAGCGCTGAAACTGAGTCTTCTCACTGGTGTTTTCCTAGAGCCTTGCTGAAACCAGGCTCAACCTCTTCGAGAGGAATCAGAAGCACACTGACATGCCAAGTAGCTTGGCCTGGTACGTAAGCAAAGATACATTGCAAGCAAGCCAACCCATCCATCGAGATCAGAGGGAATTTGCAAACAATTAAGGAATGGTTTGTACTTGGAGTCCCTGCAGACTCGTCCAAGTGCAGCTGCCTGAAACACCCATAGACGGACTCAATTCCAACATCTCCTTTATGGAAGAAAAACATTAAGTACTCTAATCCCTAATCTGGGGATCACTTTAAGGGAATCTCACGCCATCATCAGTGACATGTTCTCTAGTCACTCCCTTACTGCTATTAACTAATGCACTACCCTTGGTCACTACATCAGTAGCTTGGGGCTAAAAATCAGGTTTGTTTAATACCCAATTGAGCATGTGCTGGGTCATGCCCAAGATGTGACTACATCTGGGTTAGCACAGAAAAACCTGACACTGGGGGAAGTTTGCCCTTAAATAGGCAGACAAAGGCTTTTGTTTTGCCAGCTACATAAAGGCTTTGCTTTTGAGAGACAACCTTGTCAGTGTTCCCTGCAGCCCGAGGATTGCTGCCTCATCATTTCAGCTCCATTTTCCAGAATTTACCATTTCCAAGTGTTTCCAGACCCCACCAAGTAATCCAGCACTGCAACCAGGGTGAAGCTCAAGCCCCAGCACCTCCCAGGGTGTCAGCCCACTGGAGAGGCTGGAGACATGCAGCAGCTCAGCCTGGCTGTCATTGTGCACTCAGAGAAGCCGGACAAAGCCATCCCACTGCCGAGCTCCTCCCCCAGAGCCATGGGTGGGAATCCAGCATTTTGACATCCGGACTCTGGAGCGAGGAGTCAAACCCAAAGAGCAGAATGAAAGTCATTTTGTCCCCATTTTCCTGCATTTTAGGATGGGAGGCAGGACTTTGCTCGTTACATCAAGCACCCAGGAGAAGGAACACGACAAAGCTGGCTGGGGCAGCACTGTCTGTGCGCAGCTGACACACCACCCAGTCACACAAACCCCACAGTCAGCTGGTTGTGGTGGGTCCATATCCTTCCCCTTTCCTGCCTGCTCCAGACCAAGGCCCCCATAGCTGCTCAAAGGGATGTGGAGAGGTAGGAGGTGGCAGCAGCAGAGACCAAGAGGGACCTCAGCAGTGCTGGTGCACAGCCCACGTTTTCACCACTGTGCTCCCTCACAGGGTCCTCGCCACACCCCATGAGTGACTGCTCGGTGCCCTCAGACAGCACTCTGCAAGCTGTGGGCTGCATTCCCACGAAGCTACTTTGTCTCCGTGGGGAAAGAAGAGTGTCCCCACCTGCAATGACCAAAAGCTTCACCACCAGGAGTGCAGGAAGAGGCTGGCAGAGCATTTTATCTCAGTACCACCAGCATGAAGCGAACCACAGCCATTTATCTGAACAGCTTCTCAAGTCAAAGTTTCAGAGGCTGAAAGAGAAAGCCACTGTACCTTCACCAGCAGTGACAAATCCACAGCTACTTCCCTTTCCAGCCTTCCAAGCTCTTGCCTTCCAGTGGTGACCATCACTAACAGAATGGAGTAAACACTACTGTTTTCACTCAATTTTTGCTTTCCAGACAAAGCAGCTGCTGTGAACTGAATGGCAGTTGCCATTTCTCTGCAGTCATGTGAATCTAAACAGGAGGAAGTGAGACTTCAGCCAAGGACTAGTTAGATTAGTTACCTTACCAATGAAGAACAGAAGTTGTTGAAGGCTTTCAGCCTTCCAGAAAGAAATGACAAAGGCCTGGCCAGCGAAAGAAGGAAGGAAAGTCTAAGCTGGCTCCATGGCATGGAAATGCTTGCAACAGCATTAGCTTTGGAAAAAGCTGTCTTGAGCTGCAGAGCACTAAAGCACAGAACACCTGGATGCATCAAGGGTGCATCAGCTACCTCAGCCCCACATCACAGCTTTGCCACAGTGAGGTGGAAGATGATGCCTGTATCCCACCAAGACTGTCAATGGAGAAGTGCCTGGGAAGCCAGGCAAACCTTGTTCCACTGTGCTTTGTACTGCAGTTATTCCAATATGCATTCATGTTTCGCTGTCAGTCACTGCTCAGCAGGTAGAGCTGGGCAGAACAGCACAAGGCAGAGTCCTAAATGCCCCCGGCATCGACTCACCTGAGGAAAGGCTCCTCCGGGTCGCACCGGAGGCATTTTCCAATGCCTCTTCCTCCATACCTGCCTCTGAGCAGCCTGGTGTCTGGCTGGGACACACCAAGCAGCCAGCTCTAGTATGAACCAGTCTGACAGTCCTCTGTGCTCTTCCCTACCAGGCTGGAATTGAGCTCCCGACTCACCCCTGCCAAGGGAGAGGAGCAGCACCAACAAGTCCAGCAGTGCTCCACAGCCAAGGACATGTCTGAGCTCAGACAAAGCTGCGTCCCGAGAAGTAGCTGGTTACTCAAGCACTGGCAGTTGGACACACAAAGGCTTGAATTCTTTATTTTTCCTAAATACATACATACAACTTCTGTGCATTTGTTTGCACGTGGTTTACTTGGCATGAAGCTGCTCCAAATACAAGCTGAAGAGTTCAGTCATGGAACCGGAGCCTTAGACCCTGCCAGATGTTTCAATATCCATGGAGGTTTCCCCAGATGTCAAATCATGGCTACCACTCTCCTCCCCAGTCCCTGCTCCATCAGCTGCATCCTGAGCCATGTTTCTCCTTGTATCCTCAAGAGTCACAGCTCTATTCCTAACTACAAGCTCTGCAGAGTTAGTAGAAATATCAGGCTCTGAAAAATACTTTTCCTTAGGATTGACACCTTGGGGTCACTCACCAACCTGGGAACAAAGCCCTGGCCCAGCCTAGGCCTCCCAATAGGCTACTGGGGACCATGATATTGCCCTTACTACGCTTCCCTGATCTTAAGCTCTGCATGGCTGAGACTTCTTATTCCTACCTGGAAAACCAAGCTGAGAACGCTCCTGACCAGCCCTAATGCTGTTGGCCCAGGCACAAGAGAACAGCTTAGAATGAAGTGGTTCAGTAATAGACAGTGAAGAAGAGATGGCACAGAAGAAAAAATATGCTGGGGATCCTCAAATTAAGGAAAACCTTAATTCTACCAACCACAGAAGGTGAAGAAGAATCATGTTCCTCATCTCCCTTGATCACAATCCGAATCCCAGCAGATATATCACAGTTTTTTGGATAGCACTCACTGCTCTTGCAAGCACCATCCAGCACCTCCATGAGAATGGCTAAGAGGATGCCAAAGACATCGCCCAGTTCAGATGAGACAAGCCAAGAACAGTGTACATGCTCCAGAGGCACAGGAGTTTTCAATCCAGAAAACACTTCTGCAGGGAAAGTTCTGTGGGTGCCCCTAAATTGCTGTTCCTGAAGCTTCCAGCAAGCCCAAGTTCACATCATCAGTGTCCACAGAGTCTATTCCAGGGAGCAATTCTGGGATCAGCTGGTGAACACAGGTTGGGCAGATAGGGCTTATCCACGGACATTATGAAGTTTATTTGGTGTACCAAAAGAATGGAGTCTCCTGTGAGCCAGCTGTCTTTACCCACAAGAATCAGTGCAATAAAGAAGGTTAAAAAACAAACTCTAAAAAATTCAAGACAACTCTCACCAACCTTTTTTGTATTTTCGTGGCTAGACATTATCCAACAGATCTACAGGCCAAGCCCAAATCATCCAAGGGCTCTTGGAGAGCCTTTGCCCAAGAGCTTTACCCAGGAGGCTGAGCAGCGTGCAAGATGCCTGCACGAGGGGCGGCGGCAAGAACATCGATGCAATCACTCGATGCCAACACCACATGACTGCAACATCCACCTCAACACTGGAAATGGTTTCTCCAAAGCCTTCTCCAGCCCCCCTGGGAAGTGCTACTACAGCAGCTCGCGCTCCTTGCTCCCCTCCCATCATCACAGATGGTCTGCCCAGCACTCCTCCTGGAGAAGCCTTTCCACCTCACCCTTTTGTCTGTCTACGCTGCGAAGCAGAAGCAGCTAATCATCCCTGCTCCGCTGCCCCGGGACTCTCCAGATAGGATGGGTTTGTGTTACTACCCCGTTTTCCAAGGGCAAGCCTGTCGTCTGTGTGAAGCCCCACTATCTGTGCTAACCTGGTCACTGGATGTGGGGGGTGATAACCTGTCTGGCTGGTGACCAACATGGCAGAAGCCCACATATCCCATGCCAGGGAAGGCCTGCAATTCCCCATCCTCCACCCACAACTGCCATTTACTGCGTCAAGTTGTGGTGTCTAAAGCTTGGAGCAGCCATCTGCTTCCTGGCATCTCCAGATCTCCTCCCTCCACATCCACCACAGATGATGGTCCTCACATATGGCACGGCCTCACCCTCTGCAGAGGTTGGGTCCCAAAAGTCAAGTGAGGTGTTCCGCTCACAAGGGACCCCAGGACTCTGACATATGGTCCCACACCCACATCACACATAGGTGCAGTGCAATAATGCTTCCCTCACCCTTTTTAAAGGCAACTTGTTTCCTGCAAAAGTTACTGCAATCGTGTTCGTTCACTTGCACATCCCCCCCACCCTGAAGGTCTACGGGCAGGCACGTGGCTCTGCTCCCCGGGCAGCACCAGCCAGGGGCTTGGCAGGACTCCACCTCCGGAAAGCCTCCAGCAGCACCAGTCTCCCCAGCTAATGGATATCGATCCCCAGCCCTTGCATGGGGTCAGGCAGTAAAGCTCTTCCTGAAGCTGAACCAGACAGAAACGCATCTTGCTTCACCCACCGGCACTGCGGGCAGTGAAACCTCAGTGAGCAAGGCCAAGGCCTGACCAGCGGGCACAAACCCCACCCTGGGGACCAGCCCGGAGCCTTCCTGCCCTCCAACACCTTATAGTGATGACAGGACCCCCAGACAGCGCTGAGGTGACAAGGGACATGACCAAGGTCATGCAGCCATACCCTGGATCAATGGGCTTGGCCCCACACCCTTCCCGGCTGTGGCATCACCTCTGGTGTGTTTTACTGAGAACCCACAGCGAACCTGCCCCTTTTGGGGGCTGCAGGAGCATCCTGCTCCTACAGCAGCAATATGACTGCAGGTAGCAATTAGGAGCAGTGGCAGCTGGCACTTGCAGGAAGGAAGGACCTAGAGCTTAATATACATAAATATTATTTGAGAGAAAATATTGCCATGCAGGACATCACTGGATGAATCAGCAGACAGCAAGAGCCCCAGCACACCATTTCCATGTCAAACCATTAAAACAGGCGTTCAGCACAGGTTCCCAAGCAGGCAGGGCTGAGGCTCAACAACCCGCCCAGTTGCCCCACATCACCACCCATGAGATCAAGCTGCAGGAAAACGAGCCTGTTTTATGCCCACCATTCCCATGGCAGGTTTTAAAGGGGAGCCATCCTTCGTTTCTCAGCAGGGTGCCAGGTAAGCAGGCAGAGGGCTCGGTTTGGAGGGCAGGATGGCTTTGCATCACCTTCGCTAGACGCAGCCCGCATGCTCTCTGCTACCGCCTGGGTGCATTGCAGCTTGGACCATGGCATATGACATCACTAGGCGTTGCTACGGAAATGAGTGCGAGGTCATCAGCCCTCCCGCACAACCGGGGCTGGGGGCTGGGAGGCACAGGGATAACCGGCTGGGACATGCCCACTGCCGCCGGACCGGCCGTGCCGGGGTTCGGGCAGCGCGGTGCAGGAACCAAGAACAAAGCTCTGCCTTTTGTTTGCCGGTGACGGGAGGCGTCAGCGCTCCCGCTGGGAATCGTTTCCTTACGGCCAAACGACATGGCAGCTGATAAGCGGCGTTAGCCCGGGTTACTGTTTCACCAGGGCCTGTAAGGACTAGCAGGAAAAATCGTATATATGATCGCTAGCAACGCCTTGGGTTCGAACAGCCAGCCCCGGGAAGCAGGTTAGGGAAATTCACACCGCAACACGGCTGTGTGTCCCAGGCAGATCCCTGCTGGCTTTGTCACGGCGGCTGTATTATCCGTAGGAAATGAGCTGTAGGATCTGCTCACACAGCAGGCTTGGCTTTAAAATGAATAGATGCCGCTATCAGAAAATGGTATAAAAGCCACAGTGCAGCAGAGGGACAGCCCGGCTGGTTTAATGTGATAATATCTCGTCCCGATTATCCGTATTTCATTCCTTGATAAGACATCTCCTCCCTCCCTGGGCTCGGGTTGTGACAGTTTTGTCTGTTTGATAAATGCAAGGTTATTGACAAAATGGTGCAATATGGGCAAACAGAGCTGCACCCACGGCAGACTGCGACATTCCCAGATCAGCATTCACTTTTCATCAGCCGGGGAGGATATCCCAGCTCCCAGCAAAGGTTCAGACCTGACTAAGAAGACAAACATAAAGAACAGTTTTCCCCTTTAAAGCACCCCCTCCCTCCCTCCACCCAGTCTAGCCTCTCTGCAATATGACAAATGCAGAATCTTCTGGAATGACTTGATCCTGCCTCCCACGATTGCTTTGTTTGCAAGATCAGATCAGAGATATGTTTTTTTTTCCCTTCTTATATTGTCAAAATGTCAGTATTGAAGGGGAGCGTTCAGTGTCACAAATCAGATCAGCCTGCTATATGCAGAGTCTTTATTTTAAGAGCGTGAAATGAATACAACATGACTCAATTCATAAATCTCCAACCAAGAGCAGTAAAAATAAGGGCTTTGGCACTGAAAGGGCTCCTGATCTTTGGGGTCAGGGGCACACACCAGCCCTGGCCACCACGCGTGGGAAGGGATGCACGGGGAGGTATTTTGGCAGCGGGGAGAGGTGTGAACACAACCCCCCCCCACCCCCCTGCTGGGTCCCCCACTGCCTCCCCGCACTGGGATCCGAGCCGGTGTGACCCCCCCAGGGAGCACCACACCCCCGGGCTGGCTCCTCTGTCCCCCCCACACCAGGGAGGGTGGCACGGGAGAGGATGTGTGGGGCAGGCAGGGGGGCCTGGTGTGGGGGGAGACAGGGGCTGGGAGGTGACGTTGGGGGACTGCAGGGCAGGCGAGGCAACGTGTGGGGGTTCTAAGGCAGGGGAGATGATGTGGGGGTGCTCTAGGGCAAGGGAGATGATACGGGGGTGCTCTAGGGCAGGGGAGGCAATGCATGGTGGTTTAAGGCAGGGGGAGAATGGGGAGGAGGCTCTAGGGCTGGGTGGGGGCCCCAGAATAGGGGAGAGGATGAAGGGAAGGCTCTAGGGCAGAGAGAAGGGGATGTGTGGGGCTGAGAGGGGGGCCCCACAGTAGAGGAGAGGATGAAGGGGG